>CM071926.1:160364490-160678833 GCA_016081115.2 Rehmannia glutinosa | reverse complement strand
TCATTTTACCTATTATTTACAATGTTTTCTTGTTGTATTTTCGGGATCAAGTTGAATTTTACAAAAAAAGAAAACATTTTCATGCATTAGACTAAATATAAAATAAAGATAAGTTTATATTTAAGGGTGGCGCTATTTGCACTTCCCAATATTTGATTAATACACCACATTTCTACATACACTCCATCCCTATTTTACAAACCTATCTAATAATACACCACACCTATATTTCCAATTTACCCTCCAAACTAAAAAAACCCTAACTTAAAAAATAGTTTTTCGGGAAAAAGAGAAACAACTTTTTTGGGAAAGAAAAGTTGTTTCAGCGTTTTGGGAAAAAAAAGCTTTTTCAAACATATAACTATATAAATATAATAACAATAAAATAAAATATACCATTTGTGATGTCTTTGAGATGAGAGATGGAAAACGGAGAAGCACTTGTTGCTTGAAGCATTGTTTTGCCCCACAACTCTTTTAGATCCCCCGTAGATGTTATCCCTGTCACGCTCCCATTTTTATTTAAAAACAAACTACTAATTATATAGGAAAAAAAGTGAAAAAAAAATCAGTTTTTTGGGAACAAAGAGAAAACTTGACTTTTTGGGAAAAAAAGCTGTTTCAGCCCGTTATTGGAAGAAAAAAAAACAGCTTTTCTCGGAAAAAAGCTGGAAAAAATCAGCTTTTTTAGGGAAAAAGTTGTTTTCAGCATTTTTTGGAAAAAAACATCTTTTTTTGGAAAAAAAATTTGGAAAAATGAGCTTTTGGGAAAAAGAGAAACAACTTTTTTGGGAAAAGAAAAGTTGTTTCAGCGTTTTTTGGAAAAAACAGCTTTTTCTCGAAAAAAAAGCTTGAAAAATCAGCTTTTTTGGGAAAAAGGAGAAACAATTTTTTTGGGGGAAAAGTTGTTTTCAGCGTTTTTGGAAAAAATAGCTTTTTCGAAAAAAAAGCTGGAAAAAATCAGCTTTTTTTGGAAAAAAAGAGAAACAACTTTTTGGCGAAAAAATTTGTTTCGGCATTTAAAGAAGTGTATTTACATTGTTTTATTTTATTAAGTGTATCATAGTCTTTTTAACTTATGGCATTTTTGTAAATATTGAGAGTGGGGTGTATTAATCAAATCTTGGGGGCAAATAGCGCCACCCTATATTTAATTTTGAACTTCATATATAAACTACCACCGCTTATTAACATATTTTCTATATCCACCTATTCAAATTTTATTTCAAAAAAATTGATACCATCTTTCGTGATGTTATCCTTGTCAGTTTATTGCCGGTACATTCGAGCTTTTAATATGTCGCATTGTGATCTCTTCTCGTGGTTTTGTATGTTTGCCTTTCTCTTTTTCTTGATGATCGAGTTGTGTTAAATATTTCTCTCTCGTGCCTTTTAAGTTGAGTTTTGATTATGATAATTGAAATGTGAACTCTTCTGTAAGTATTTATATTGGTTGTGACCTCTAGCAATGCTAAGTCTTGATAACCAAGAATCAAATTTAGTGACCTTATTAATGTATATATTCCTACCATATATTTTATATAATTCAATTTATGAGATATACCTATATATTTATTAAAGTTTTTGTGGTTTATAAGGTATATTTGACTAAATATTTTTAGTGAAATCCCTTGATAATCAAGAATCATAATTAATTAGCATAAATTAATCAAATCTTATATGGATTATTGAAAAACATTCAGATCTTCGCAAATTTATTATACAGTATATGTTAAAATATTTTTTTAAATCGATTTAGGATAGTTTTGACTAAATTTTAAATTTGAAATAATTTGAAAAAGTAGAATTTGAAATTAATTCCAATTTCTATAGGTAATATTTTGTTACAAACTTATTTTAACAATAAATTGTATTTTTCAATGTTTCTTCAGTTAATACCTATAGAAACTGAAAATATATTTTATTGGACCAAATATTTATTTATTTGCAATTTGAAAGGTTTTAAAGGTATATTGACCAACAAATGTATTATCCGGCGAGAAGATAGGATGCAATATATTATAACTCTGTCTTTTCTTAAAGGTGTTTGTCCGAAAATTTTGACTAAATATCTAAAGTCATATTTGTTGATATATTAAATGTGTTAGTGTTTTATTTAGTGATGTTCTTTTGAATGCATGATTCAATTACATTATGTATCATGTTTGTGTATCAAGTTATTTTGATCATGTTTTATGATTATGTACTATCTCATTGATGTCATGCTTTTTTTTTCCGTAAGACCAAAAAAGGCCCTCTATGCAAAAAACACCTTGACCCTACACCATGAGTGTAGTGGAATCATCGGGTGCTAGGGGGTCTTTCATCCTTTTAAAAAAATTCGATCAGTGTTCTTTGCTTTTAGATATAAGATATGTTTTCATAGCTTTTTTTTGTTGGCCATTTTTAATTGTTAAATTTAAGAAAATACCTAAGGACAAATCTTAATGGTTGATTAATAAAAAACAAAAATTGTTAAAACTCCAATTGAAAAACTTCATTAGAATAAAAAAATTCAAATCAAACCAATGGCATTAAATACAGAATGGAAACAACAAAATCAACAATTGTTTCAAATAATAGAAATTGCCTATAATGAAATGACAAATTGTCATTCATTTATTCTAATTAAATCGAAAAAAAATAAATAAAGCTAGTCTAAGATCCTAAGAACTAAATATATAAAACTACCAATCCAAGGAAAAATTATTTCTTCCGATTGTCATCCTCCTTCTACTTCTTAATAAACTCCTTCAATTTCTTTGCACTTGTAGAAGATGCGAAATCTTGAAAAGTGCCCGTTTAGAGACGGGCTTTCTTTCACTATCTCTTTTTGCTTATTCTCCTTACTTGGAGTATTGACTTCATCTTCGAAGAATCATCCTGCAAAACATATTTTTGTACTTATTTCCCACAAATTAATAAAAAGAGTTTTAGTATTAAGACATAAATATATTGGGCGGACCTTTTCGTACTCTCCATCATCATGTACCTTCGACAAGAAGTCCTGATTCCTACATTGGAAGTAACAATTCATTAAATATGTAAATTAAAACATTTAAAACTAAATAATTTAAGTAAACAAAATTAATTAAGTAATTACTCGACTCTCAATTGCAAACATTCTGCAAATGTTTTAATCAGTGGATTTTTAGTCAATTTCGAACAGTCGGGGATCTGTCATAACGCTTCAACTGATCTCCCTTAACTTGCACCTTAAAAAAGGCTTGTGTATCAATCAGACTTGCAATGTCATCTGGAATGTCTTGTCCATTAGGCATCTATTAGAATTAAAAAATGTTAAAATATATCAACAATAACATTATAATATATAATCATTAAAAAACATTCTTCATACATCCATATGTTCTCTCCCGAGAATTGCACGGTTTTCCTATGAGTTTTCACAATCACGATCCCACAAAAGAAGCGAAAGCGTTTCGGTATTATCTACCACTTGAATTTCGAAACTTATACCTAAAAAAAAGTCATAAGAAATTAATTCCGTAATAATTATTTACAATTAATGACCCAAGAATTTAATTCGCATAGTAAATAAATACCTTAAATTCCCATTTTCGGGAAATTTGTCACAGCCAAAGCAGTACAATTTCTCTCCTGCCTCTTTCGGTTTCTTTGGACAATGTGGGCAAGATAAGTACCACCAATCTCCAACAAATGAGATTATTGTACCACATATCCAAAAACTTCCAATCTGTAATAATAATAATAATAATTAAATCATATATTTGGTTTTTATTTTTCTAATTTATGAGAAATATTTTTGCAATGATTAAATTAAAAAATAAATATTAAAAAAAGTCAAATGAAATTATCACCTCTTGTTTTGAATAAAAAGTTTTTGCTCTATCGTTCGAAAAAAAGATTCGTTGGATGTTAAATCCTCAAAGCATGATTGAATGGCTAAGTCACGATAAGCGATCGAACACGTGGGGGGTGCTAACATTGACAATCTTTGAATTAAAAAGTAATATGTCAATTAATCTAACTAAACAAATTGAAAATATATTTATATAAAATATTTAAAGACAAAACAAATTGTCAGTCACAATAATTATAATGTTATACCTTCTCTTGTATTCCTTTATGGTATCTTCTTCCCCATCGACAATCAATTTCGTTACATGATAAGTATTTAACACTTTTACCTCTCCTACATGTTGCAAATGTTTAAAAAAATATTATAGTAAGATTCAACAAAAAAAACTGCAATTATTTTAACATATTTGATATTACCTCGATACACCTTAGCGCGACGCATTTGAATAATAATTACGAATGGTTCTCATTGTGGTCTTCGAGATATGGAAATATAGTATCAACATAGTCTTCCCATAGAGTGCATGCAACACGATTATTACTGCATCACCAAAAAAAAAACAAATAAGGCATTATTTTGAACTGAAACATCAATATAATTTATAAAAAAATATAGCTACATTTAATGTTTTCTTACTCCAAATCCTCCAAAATTATATCCATAAAACGTGTGGCCCTTCCCTCAACTTGTTTTATTTCTGCAGATTGCATCATTATCACTCTTCCAATGATGTCTGTTTTTATAATTAAAGACAATTAAAATTATAAATATCGATATTAACAAAATAAGAAAATGAAGTTATTAATTCATAACTTACCGAAAAACATAATGTCATCAACTTTCGTAACATCAAGCAATTCCCTGAAATCTGTGAATACATACATACATAAACTTTGGAAAGTTTTTGTCAAAAATTTCAAACATGTGTGTTTTCCCATGAAACATAATCTTATATTTAGTCGCACAAGTTTTATATTTATCCATTTGATTAGTGACTAAAAAATCTCGAATCGCATAAATACGTCCTTCGTTGAGCATCTTCTTGTATTGTTCCATATGTATTTTTCTAATGGTTCCATGAATTCTCTCGCCTGCAAGGCGTTTAAATTAACGTAAATTTTAAAATCGTCAATTTAGTTTATATTCGGTTTACATAAAATAAAATAGTTGAAAAAATATTCATACCTTTGAATCATGAAACACGCATTCAATACTTTCAATTTTGTATTGTCTCTAAAAGTCGGTTTAAGTAAACACGAACCAAACGCACTTTCAATGCCCGGGCGGTCTTGCTCTTATTCAAATCTTTGATTAAATCGAACATGGGTGCCATAGTATGAAGTAGCTTGAAAAATTGTAATTTTACTGGTTTTAAGAGCTCTCGAGATGATGATAGAGTGTAAACTGATCAATAGGCACAGGTATTTATAGGCTCCAGTGATTAGAAATAAGGAAAAAACGTGTATTTTAGTTCTGCTATTTTACAAATTCAATTGTCTTTTTGGGGTTTTTTTTATTTTAGTAATCGGTGTAATTATATTTGTTTTTTAGACAAGTAATAACGTACTCAACAAGTTTCACAAAGTTTCCTAAAACCTTTTTTTTTCAATTATTGTTTTGATATTATTATTGAATCGTGGTTGTTAATATAATTTGGCAATTGATATTACGGGGACATTACCATAAATCGGGGATATTAAAGATCGACTTAAAAAAACTATATATATGTTGAATATAACAATGCAATGCTTTTTGATGTATGTTTGGTAAGTTAAATTTATAAGAAAGGAGTCAAACAATTTACGAGAAAATCGAGAAAAATCAGGATGATATTAACGGTACTTTTAAACCAATCAATGGACTAAATTTCAAATTGAGTTTTTGGTAAGTTTAATTTATAAAAAGGAATTAATTAAATAATCAAAAATCATGGATGTATTAATAGTAATTATAAAAAATTCGGAGGACAATTATTACATTGATGGCAAAAATTAAAAACTTGCCATGTTTTATGATATCATCACGGATATTTTTGCAATAAATTCAGGACATAAATAAAACAAAAAAAAGGGAAAATGTTTTTAGAAAGTGAAAATTGGGCGGGAAAATTCAGCCATACTATTCATAGAATAGTCTCTTATTATATATATATTGATTTAAGTCTAACTCTCAGTCTAATTTGGGTCCAAGACTCCAAGTTCTTAACATTTTTAGTGAAACATGTTTTGAGTTTTGACATACTCCAAACTCCCGAGTCTCATGTATCTCCTTAGGCAAAGTTACGATTTTTTTTTACATAAGAACAATTTTTATGGATGCCAAATCGGCCAAAACAAAAGGTCCAAGCCAAATTTGTACATGGTGCTTGAAAGTTATCTGAAACTCAGACCTGTAAAGCACTGTATGTACAAATGTGGAAATTGGCTTGAAAGTATGAGGTTTAGGAATCCATGGGTCATTTAATTTGTGTTCGGTGTTCCATCTCCCACCCTCCAATAGTCCAACGGATACCCTTTTGATGAAGTTCTCTTCTCCATAAAATACTTCTCTAGACATAAGGATTATGAAACATCCTCACACCTAAGAAATCATAATGTGAATAATATTTAGCTTTAAGAACACAACTAGCTAACGATCAAGGTCTGTCAATCTGGAAATCAGGTATTCAAAATATCATAGATATTCTCTCTACTTAGGGCATCTCCAATGGGTAAGGTGTCAAACCCGTTTTTTGTGGATCTCGTATTATCATGTCATTGTCACATCAAAGTAAAAATTCCATTATTTTCTTGTAGCGCCCTTTCAAACTTACTTGAATTTTAATGCGGAAAATGAGCAATTAAAATAGAAATACTTAAAAGAATCTTTGAAAAATACGGAAAAATAAAAATATTAATTCGTTTGAAAACTTTGCAAGCATATTTAAATGCTAATAATCGAATAAATACTTGTCCAAAAACATTCGTCTTGAAAATAGAAGTCATTTAACATTTAATAATCTAAAAGTCAAAACATTGGAATTAATAAAAATCGAAGGACATAGGTTCCCGAGTCATCGCCCCGCCATCTCCTTCCTCTCAAGCATTCTCGTCTCGAAAAATTTCAAGCATTCGTGGAATGAGCTAAAGGAGCTCAATAAGTAATCTCATGCATGAATGCATGCCTAATGCAATATCTTACATTTATACTTTAAAAAGACTTTACGTTTTCCTTGCTTAAAAACCTTCCTTTCATTGCTTAAAACTTTCTTTTCGCATAAAACTTTGACTTTCATTGCATGAAACATTCTTAGGACGCGAGCTCACTTGGTAACACAATGTTCTAATCGGGGTTGCGGTGGCGTTGTTATTTGGAACCCGTGGTTTTGCTCGAAGGCCCATTTCCATTCGTTTTGCCGAAGGCCATTTCCATTCATTTTGCCCGAAGGCCCTTTGTTAACATTACATGGTCGGAACGCGGTCGCGCTCATTTTCCACTCACTCAAAGATCATAGAACAATGTGCACCCATTTCTTTGAAAAAAAAACATTATTAATACTTGACTTAATGTTTGATGCTCGTGAAATGCTATGGACATACATTAACAATGATGCATGAACCTAAGTGATGCATGTAACACCCCAAACCCATTTAGAGTTGATTGTCACTATGGAACCATAAATGCACTTAAAGTATTTGCGGAAGTGTAAATGGAATAATATTAATCTAAGAAATTTTGAAATAATATTTTTTAAAAACACACCATATATATATATATATACACAACATGTCAAAATATGAAAATTAAAAAGCTTAACATGGTACGTCCAAATACGAGTCATCAGTACGATTGACTTCTTAATACATGTTGAGAATATATATTTTATGTTTGGTGTTTATGACAAAATAAGTAAGAGGAACGCGCGACTTCCACGTGCACAACCCCTACCGCTAGCCCCATCATCATCGAAAATAATATTAGTTTGAAGGCGTGAGTTTTTACACTCGGTGGGATAACGTGCGATTACACTAATAGAGAAATACATGTATAATGCATAATAAAATTTGACTGAAGGTACTTTCCATTTTCTACCGAAGGCACTTTTTATTGCCCCCGCACTGTTCATTCATATGACCCGTCGGCCGATACCGTGAGTGTCACTTTCAATTTCATGCATTGATAGGGAATTTAACCAAATTGGTGTAACAATACAACATGCTTACAAATTAGAAGTTTACCCACCTTTGTTTGACATAAAAGTGTTGAATATTTTCGATTGAGAAGAGTTCAATCGCATCGCACTTAACACAAGTGAATCGTAAAGGTTCAAGGCTAAAATTAAACAAGTTATCGATCAAGCTACTACTTATGTGAGGTCTATAATGTTCATAGGGTATGCTATTCGAGAAAAGGCAAATTTAATACTTAATCTAACTATCCTTAATTAATGAAGTAATAATAAGTCACTTAAGTAAAAATAAGTCCTTTAATAGTCCACTTGACTCTATATTTATATTAGAATCAAATAAATAAAATAATATAATTTTTTATTAAATTAGTTGATTTAAATAAACAAATTAAATTACAAAAAAATAATTAAATAATAAATAATTCGAATTAATTAATTAATTTCGAAAATAATTAAATCAATAATAAATAAATAAATAAATAAATAAATAATTTATAAACTAATAATTAGTCAAATAATTATTAAATAAATAATTAATTAATCAAACTTAGTTAACTAAGTTGTCATAACCTAAGTCAATAGTCAAAGTTTAGTCAACTCATCTATCTATGGTATTAATCATAATTATTATCTCTCTTATAATAAATCAATATCTATATATCTATATATATATATATATATTATTCAATTAATTATTAACTATGTTTAAAAAATTCTAAACCTTAATCAACTAAGTGCTTCTCTATAATCACCAACCATCATCTAATCACCAACAATCATTTTCCTAAAAATATCCCCAACAACACTTCCTCATTTTAAGGCTTCCTCATACCTCTTTGCAACTTACTCCACCCAAAAGCATGGCTTCTATTTTGTCACTATTCATTATCTCTCATACTAACACACAAAACACACACTCAAATCTTCCAAGCCAACCGTCCACTTCTCCTCTCCCCACCCCTCCATTTTGTTATTTTTCTACAAGTTAAAAACCATGAATCTTCTCCAAATTTGTCATGTAGTCCATTTCCACTATCAACTAAAGTACTACACCAACACAAAAGGCTAAAGTACTTAAAATGTCCATAAATACTTTTACTAACTTAAATATTTCATACATCAAAATCATCACCAAAATAATCATCAAAATTCATACATCATCATATCTAAACATGCTAGACAATATTTTAACAAGATTAAATAAAATAAAAATCATCTCCTAAATTAAAATAACTATGACAAAAAATTACATGCTAAAATGTCCAAACTTTTGTTTCATTTATTAACACAAAACATACATAAACTCATATACTAACCTATTGCATGCTTTTACTACAAAAATCTTATATTTTTATTGAAGGAAAATTAAATCAAAACTTGAAAGTTGAAAGAAAAATGGGAGTTACCTTGGAGTTCTAATTTTTAACCTACAAGACAAAGTGTTAGTAAAAGTGAAGAGTGATGGTGTAGTTGGGGATATTTTAAGGGCAAGAGTTCTTGGGGTAAATGGGTAATTTTCTAATTACCAACAAAAATCAATTTCTTAATTTCTATAATATAAATCCAAAAAGAACACTAGTTTACTAAGAAAATAAAAATAAAACAACTAAAATTTACTAATATCTTAAACTACCATAATTTTTTTTAATATATATATATAATTAATAGGAAACTCTAGGCTTCAATGTGATAGTGTAAATTCGTCTAATAATTTGCGTTTCTCCAAAACCGTCTAAAATCCCAAAAATACTTAAGTCCATAATTAAGCCCTCCGATATTAAGTTCTAAAATTATCAAGTCAATAAAGTATTATCCCTAAGTTATGGGCACAATCAATCTCGATTCTCAGAAATATTAAAATAAAGCTCGATAAAATAAATGCTTTAATTTAAATAAATTTCTTTATGCAATTAAAATTGAAATTCATGATTATTTTAAAAATAAATGTGTGCAATTTTGGTAAAAGGGTTGGGTCGTCACAATGCAACATATCATTAAATACGAGAATAAACATAAGCGCATATCATAATAAGTAAATTACATTAGCTGAGACAATTTGAGAACAAACCATAAACCATACATTCAATCAATTAGGAATAACTCTACATTCAATTAACTGAGGATAAACCCTATGTTTCATCTAATTATTGGATATCCTACTTTCAATTAATTAGGGCTAAACCATATGCTCAACTAATCAGGGAAACTTTATGTTCAATCAATTAGTTTACTCTAGATTCAAATATACTAGGGAAAAGTCATATGTTCGCTTAGTTAGGGGAATACCCTACCTTCATTTAATTAAGGAAAAACCCTATATTCAATTACTCAAACATCTTGAGGGGAAAAACCCACATTCAAATAATTAAGGAAATCCCTAGATTTAATGATTCAAAACTATTTAGAGAAAACACTACATTCAATTAGTTAATACATTTGATTAGTTAGGGGAAAACCCTACATTTAAGGAAAAACCCTACATTCAATTAGTCAAGGGAAAACTCTATATTCAATTACTTAAGGAAAACCCTACATTCAATTAGTCAAGGAAAACCCTACATGGATAAACCATATGTTCAACTAATGTAGGAAAATCAAACATTCAATTAATTGGGGATCAACCATATATTCAACTAATTAGCAAAAACCCTACGTTAAATTAGTTAGGGATAACCTACATTTAACTAATTAGGAAAACATACACTCAAATCATACATGGTTGGTGGCAAGCCCAATTTATCACATCAATACATAAATTCTTATCACATAAGGTGGCAAGCCAATTTATCACATCTCACATAAATTCTTATCACATAAAGCAGCAAGCCAATACATACACAGAGTCAATTCTTGTAGTAGTCAAACATGATAAAACGACAAGCCTTGCAATAAATTATGATAAAGCAATAGGCCTTAAAATTAACATAATGAAAATCATATAACAATATTACAAACCTAAATCTACGTGAAAACTAAGGAGATTCTTTGCATGTTCAACTTATGGATAGTAAAATCCTCTTTTGAATCAACCGCATTGGGAAAATCACTTTTCTTTCTTCTCTTTTCACATTTGTTTCTTTTTGGCCGTTCATTCTCTTCTGTCGACTTCTTCTGTCTTCTACTTCTATCGTGTATTATCTATTTTCTGTGTGTTTCGTGTCTTATATCTTTATTTTAACCTACTCCCAATTGGGCTAGATTTTGGGTACATGGGCTTATTATAAACTTACTAACAATATGAGCCTCATTTAAAACTCCAAACTAATTAAAAGTCCAATTATTCATTATAAGGTTCAAATTAAATAAATTAACAGTCCAATTAAAAATACACTTTTATTATCCATAATTTAATAAATTACTATCTAGTAAAACCATTAATAAATTCTCCATTATTATTGCATAAAATAAACAAATAACATAATTGAGAAAATGCTTATTAAGGCATAAAAATCTGGGTTGTTACATTTCTCACTATGAAAAAATCTCGAACAACTTTTTTATGGACCTCATATTTAAATCACATCTCCTAAATAATCCCCCAGTAACTTATTTTTATTTTTTCGAAAAAACAAGCTTCTTGGTTACAAACTTGTCGCTTTTCCACAAACCTCAAATCTATCTCCCAATGGTTTGGGGTTCTCTTGTGTAGTTTTTTTCCCAAAAACCTCCATAAAGAGCTCCATTGGAGATGCTCTTAGAATTTCCATCAATGAAATTTTTATATTTAACCACAAATTTTACATTTCCTCATACATTTTAGTTTTACCATAGTTTTCACCTTCTTTTTTAGTTTTTCACAATGATACTGCAATACACTACCACTATCGGTCATAAAAATGTCGTCCCAATTATCGTTGTACCTTCAACATACAGTCGCCCTCGGACAAAAGCTTTCATAAAATCAGATTGTTCAAAAATTAATGACCACAAAAATTAATATTACCAACATCGTCCTAAGAGAAACAAATTTCCAGAAATCTTTTAACAAAATGACCTTTAATAATGGGAAAATCTTGACAAGTTGAACAATGTAGATTTCTCAAGACCAATAAAAGCTAAATCATAACAGAACATATTAACCCCAAAAACAGGTAGAAAGGATGGATAAGCAAGAATTTGCAAACAAGAAATGCAAACGAATGCAATGTTGAATGTCTAGTTAATAAATAGAGGCGTGGGAGAACCGAATCTGAGATAAGTACAAAAACTGTAGTTACCAAAAATCAATGTTCAGTAGCAACTCGTTTGGTCATTTAACAAACAATAGGAGTTCAGCATATACTCGTAATTTAATATTACTAAATAAAAGGAAAAACATAGTCAAAATTCAAAAATCTCGGATCTTTGAGAAACAAGAAATATGAACATAAAATATGAAGCGATCAAATTTGTTGGAAGTATTGACCAAAGACAAATATCAGGCTAATATTTTAAGCTTCAAGACGAAACAACAGGGCTATTTACATGCACCAAAACAAATTCTTCTTCCTTGGTGTATCATGTATCTTAGGGTTCAATTTTGCTAGAACATGAGCTTTTGCCTAAAGAATGACACTCGCTATATCAAGATCAGAAAATGTATGTAGTCATGCGAACTTAATAACTCATTTCTCAACTTTGACCATCATAAAACATGGTCCATTTGCTAAAACATGGTTTATCTTGTACAAGAATGTGATGTTCGATACTGGACCAAAAAAGGCTTATTTGGCTTAGAGCTTAAGAAGCTGAAAAACACTATTTTGATATTTGTTTTGAAGTCATTGGTCTCCTAATCAATGAAAATTGTAATTCAAACATAATAATTGCAAAAAATAAGTCCACATAGAATCAATTTTCAAGAAATAAAATCATCTATAATCGATTTTCCATAAGCTTCACGGACATACGATAACATAAAACATAATCCTAGTACCATATCTTTTGCACCGTACACCTTTCTTGCCACACTAATATGATATTTTACTAATTAAAACGAAAAATGCAGTACAAAATTCAATAAATTGAATCTGAGACATAAAAAAATGAGAGTAAAAATTGATGCTATAGGGGAAAGGGAACCTTGAACGACCCCCATCTCTGTTCCACTTTCGCATTTGCATTTCACGGAGAGCGGCTTGACTTTGTCCTCCATCTCCTTGACTCTTCTTCGTGCCATCCAAATTACTTGTACATACACGCATATAAGTATACGTAATAGGAAAAGTTAGGATTTTTACGATTGAGGAAAACTAAATAGAATGGGAATCAAACCACTCAAATAAAAAATGGGGAGAGATAAAAGGTGATGAAAACATGAACCAAATGATTGTTTGTTGTGGTGCCGGTAGAGGTGAAAAGTCTGAAACGATGACTTGGGTTGAATGCAGGGGTGGGGCTAGGTTTCGCACAGAACGCCATATGGGGGTTTAGGCTAGGATTTGCTGGGATTTAGATTTTTGCTTAGGCTATCAATGGCTATGGCTTAGGTGATGGCGAATAAAAATGTCGGAAACGATTGCTTGGGCGATTCCAACGGCATGAGGCGAGAGAGAATGTAGAAAGAGAAGGAGATGAAAAAAAGAGAGACGAAAAGGCAAGATAAAAGAAACTCTACATATTTCTAAAAAAAAAAAAAAGAAACTCTACATCGTTTGTATCCCGAACCGATGAAGCATAAAAATGTCTACATCTGTGCTTTACTGAACGGATGTAAAGTTTTTATTTTATTTACAATTATGCCACCGTGTTTAGATTTTACATCGGTTCCTTAATATAACCGATGTAAAGTTTTTATTTTATTTACAATTATGCCACAGGTTTTTTGTTACATCGGTTCGTTGAGGAACAGGTGTAAACTGCGTAGTTAATTCCTTTTTGTGTAGTATTTTTTTAATCATCTTTAGGTATTTGGATTTAGAGTTGACCGTTTCAAACCGGACACATCAACCTCATTTGAAATTGGCTCGTGGTTAGGGATGGCAATGGGACGGGTCAAAAAACCCCGCATTAAACCCGTCCCGGCGGAGTCTGGTAGACCAGGATAAATGGGTCCTGGGTCCAAGATTACAAAATCCGCCCGTGTCGGGGCGGGTCGGGTCCAATAGGACCCACACCAAACCCGCCCCATATTAATTTTTATTGTATTTTAAAATATGTATTAAAATATTTTTGCATTATTTACTTTCAAATTTGAGTGTTGTATGTTTAAAAATATTAGTTGAGTAATATTATTTACTTTTAAAGTTTAATTTACTAATATAATATCTTGTAATATTTTGCTTTGAAGTAGGCGCGAGTCCCGGATCTTGCTTTTTTGGTGGGACAGATCCCGATTTGGCTAAATCCGCCCCTATTGCCATTCCTACTCGTGGTCAATGGACCCATTTGGCGGGTACAAACCGGCCTAAAACTGCGATTGTCCAGCCGTCTAAGTTTCATTCCCATGGCCAATTGGCCTGGAATGGCTGGGAACGTCAGGTAGGACCCGCAATTGATCAATTTCTTTTTCTGTTTTGTTTTTCTAAACTTACCGCTGAAATTTTCTTTCACCATTTTCGTTCCTTGATATGATGTACTTGCTCAAATTTTATGAATACATCTAATAATTCAAAATTAGATAATGGGATCGAATTTACCTAAAATTTATAAATTGATTCATTTCTATAAAAAAATCACCTTAAAATATACAGTAAGAACAAAACAATACTATAAGAAATGAATTAGATAATGGAATCAAATTAATTGACCCAAAATTTAAGAAGTAATTCATTTCCACAAAAATCACCTTAAAATATACAGGAAGAACAAAACAATATTGCAAAAATAAATTAGATAATAGAATCAAATTAATTGACCCAAAATTTAAGAAGTAATTCATTCCCACAAAAATCACCTTAAATATACAGGAAGAACAAAACAATATTGAAAAAATGAATTAGATAACGGGATCAATTAATTAACCCCAGATTTAAGAAGCAATTCATTTCCATAAAAATCACCTTAAAATATATAGGAAGACCAAAACAATATTGGAAAATCAATTAAATAATTAATTGAATCAAATTAATTGACCCAAAATGTAACAAATAAATCATTACCATAAAAGTCACCTTAAAATGTCTAGGAAGATCAAAACAATATTAAAATCAATTAGATATGTAATTGGATCAGGTTAATTGACCCAAAATGTATCAAATAATTCATTACCATAATAATCACCTTAGATACAGGAATCAAAACCAAAAACAATATTGGAAAATCAAAATTAAATATTCATCTAATTAATCACAGACTATCCCTAAAATGATAAACTCGCGAGTTTGAGATGTACATAGATTTGTTCAACTGCAAACCAAGTTCTCTTTGCCCGTTCAAAAAACCTTCGGTTGAAGCATATAAATTTCTTCTTCAAGCTCTCCATGAAGAAACACAGTTTTTACATCTAACTGCTCCAAATGTAAGCCAAAAGTAACACACATAGCCAGGACTACTCTGACTGTCGTGAGTCGAACTACCGGGGAAAATATCTCATTGAAATCAATGCCTTCTTTCTGAGCATATCCCTTTACCACCAATCTTGCACGATACCGCTCTAGTTGATTGTTGTTATCCCGCTTGTTCTTGTAGACCCATTTATTACCAATGACTTTTCTACCATGTAGTAACGGTACAAGTTTGATTCTTGTGGAGAGCTTCAATTTCTTCATGCATTGCTGTCATCCACTGAGATGCATCTGAACTTTTTGTAGCTTCATGGAAAGTTGATGGCTCTCCATCCTCCGTTAAAAAACAGTATGCAACATTGCTCTCCATAACATACTCCGATTGCCAAGCTGGCGGATTTATCTCACGAGTTGACCGACGTACTTCTTGGACATCAGACTCGACTTGTTCTTGCACCTCGTGTTCATGTACTGCTTCAGAAGATTTCGAATCTTCATTCTGTAGATTATTTTCCATTAGCACTGTAGTAGTCTCATGGTTCTCTTTTAAAGTGTTACTATCTCCCTTCTCTTGCAGTTTATCTTCTGCAAATATCACATCTCTGCTAATGACAATCTTGTGGGTAGTGGGATCCCACAAGCGATACCCCTTGACTCCATCAGCATACCCCAAGAATATACATTTTCTGGACTTTGGGTCCAACTTCGTTCTTTCTTGATCATTGTACATCACATACACAAGACTTCCAAATGTATGTAAGCGAGAATAATCAACGTGCTTACCAGTCCACATCTCCTAGAGTAAACTTTGAAGACTGAAAATACATTGGCCTTCCTTTTGATAGGATACACCCAACACCTCCTGGAGTAATCATCCCCTCCTAAGGATGATAGTGGTGCTTGCCAAACATCAGAGTGAATCAACTCTAAGATGCCTTTACTCTTAGATGTTGATCTGCCGAACTTTAATTTATGTTGCTTACTTGTAACACAATGCTCACAAAATGGTAAAGATACATTTGTAAGACCAGGTAGTAGCTTATGCTCAGAGAGAATCTTCAGCCCTTGTTCTGAAATGTGGCTAAGTTTGTGGTGCCACATTATCATTGATTCTTCTACTGAACCTGCAACTACAACAGAAGCTTCTCTTTCTTGCATCATCTCTCCTTTAAGCATATACAAATTTGCAGCGAGTTTCTCCGCCTTCATTACTACAATCGCTCCTTTGACTATCTTCATGATCCCATCCTCAATACGAGTTTTACATCCAACATCATCAATTGTCCTAAGGACAAAAGATTCTTCCGTAGGCCCTTCACATGTCGTACCTCCTGAATGGTGTGAACTGTACCATCAAACATTTTTATTTTGATAGTACCAATACCAGCAATATCCAAGGCATGATCATCCCCCATAAATACAGATCCTCCAGAGATTGGTTCGTATATGTGAAACCATTCTCGCCGGGAGGTCATGTGCCAGGTTGCTCCTAAGTCTAAAAGCCAGACATCAGAAAATAGTTTTCTGCCTTCAGCATTGGTTGTTGCTTCGCCGTATAAAACTTCTCCATTTTCAGAGGTACTTGCAACATTTCCTTGAGCATTTGATGACTCAGGGTCGCCACTCTTCTTACTCCAACAATCCTTCTTGAAGTGCCCTCTTTTGCCACAGTTGTAGCACTTGATGTTCTTTTTACTCCTAGATTTTGATCTACCATGATTTTGACTCCCACTGGAGTCACGTTCCGTGGATCTTCCTCTCACCACCGCCAAAGCTTCCGCTTGATGCGAACCTCCTTGTCTGTTTTCTTTGTTTCTGCGCCTGCTCTCTTCTTCTAATATAGAAGCTGCAATTTCATCGAAGACTAGATAGTCCGAAAGGACTTTGTTCGTCAAGTTGATGATGAGTTGATCGTACAAATCTGGTAAACTTTGGAGCAAAAGTTCCGCACGTTCAACAACTTATATTTTGTAACCCATTGAGGTGAGTTGCGAAAATAGAGTATTCAAGGTGTTGATATGGTCAGTCACCGAAGTGGTTTCTGCCATACGAAGAGTATACAATTTTCTTTTTAAGAAAATCTTGTTGTGAAGTGACTTGGCCTCGTACAATTTTGTCAGGGTATCTCATATCTCTTTTGCCGTCTTCTTCTCCGCCACACTGGATAGCACTCCATCGGCTAATGCTAAGTGCAGATCATCAATTGCATTGCCGTCCATCTCGTTCCACTTGGCATCGTCGGTGATATCTGCGGGCCTGTCTCCAATTGCTGCCAAGCAATTGTCTTTCCTCAAAATAGCCTTAATCTTCATTTTCCACAATGAGAAATTATTCCCATTGAACTTCTATACATCAAACTTTGTCGTCATTTTGTTCACACCCGATTGATTTTTCACTTGAATAGTGCGTGAATAGTAACCCGTGAACAGTAACCCCCCTAAACCAATGGCTCTGATACCACTGTTAGAAAATTACGGACCGGAACAAAGCCATGACAATAGTGATGTGAGAAAAATAAAGGTAAAATGACACGAATATTTTTACGTGGAAACCCCCCAAATAAATTTGAGGTAAAAACCACGGGCAAGTGTAGGAGCAATTCACTATAAAAATAAGGTTTACAACACATTCTCTCTAAATACAAGGAGATAACTATATCACACTCTCTCTTGTAATATGAGAAAACTATGTCTCTTTAAATGAGGAAATAACAAGAGAAATGAGAATTATTTTGGGATGATTTTTCCCTTCTCCTGGATTAGCCTATTTATAGGCAAAATTTGTTACTATGCCACCAACCATTCAAAGTTCACCAAACAATTTCCTCAAAAAAGTTTGCCTGCATTTGTTGAGAAAGTATTCACCTATCAAGCCAACCAAAAATGACTTTACCATTTACAGTAAGTACCTTTCAAAGGGTTGGTCGGCAGGGGTGACAATTTCAAACCCGACATGCACACCAAAAAACTTAAACACGAAATCAATGCGTATGAGTCCAAACTTCATAGGTTCAGGTCAAATCAGGTCGAACCCGAGTAACGCCTAATTAAATAGGTCGGGTTGAGGTTAACCTGCTATGATCCATTTAACATGCAGTATAATTCTTTTGTAAATTTAAAAGAAAATTATGTAAATAAGAATTTGTAAGAAAAGTAAAACACAAGACATATCCTTAAAACTTAAATTCTAAAACCACATTAATTATGTATGTTATTATTATATTGTATGTTGTCCTCAAAATATGATTAATATGTAATGTAATTATGTAACTATGTTGATTTAAAGAATTGAATTAAAATTTATTCAGTTGAAATTATTAAATGTACATAAAAGTAATTTATAATTATATAAATTAAATAGGTTGAGTTCGGGTTACTTGTGAAATAAATAGGTCAGATTTGGTTTTGAGTTTGTTCTAGTATATAACCTTTATTTGTTAAGGTAGTTAATTTCCAATTCGAATTAATAGGATTTATGAATATTATGAGTTATATATCATCCAACTATATATTTTATTTTCTTTAAGTTTCCCATCTTCTAATTTTATTAAGCTTAATTAACTCCGCCAAGTCAATACCTTATACCGTGGACATAAGCTTGAATAGTTAAGCTCGATTAATTAATTTTATTGTTTAGTTTAACTAGTTATTTGCCCGTGCGATGCACGAGGTGTATAATATGAGTGTGGTGTTTCTATGTAAATTGAATGCATGTAAGAAATACATATATATATATATATATATATAAATATACAATACCAATCTTAATACAATCAAGCAACGTCAGCACAAAAAATTACAAATTTTGAAATATTTTTTTGTGCACAACATTATTTGTCTATTTGTTTTTAGAAGTATCATCACCTCAAACTTATACTTTCAAACCCTTTTAATTGGTAACTCGAGAAACTGCAACATATAATTGGTCATACTAAAAATCGAACTCTTTAAGTACAACCCAACATTAGAAGGAGAATGTCTTTGGCTCTTATTTATAATTATAATATAATTAAGGTACAAACACATTGCAAATCTACGTAAAGTATATGAGTAATAATAGGTTTCATATGTTTGCTACATATAAAAACTAAATATTATAATAAATTACTTTATATATATTTCATTTCTTATAATTAAATTACAATAAATTAAATTAAAGAAAAATATAATTTTTAACTTATAAAACAAAAAAAAAGCCCAAGAAAACAATAACAACCCAAATACAAACAAACCACTTAACACAAATACAAACTTCTATTAATAAACACAATTGAAAATTTCTGCAGCCCCATAAAGATAAACCAACACATAATTTGTTGGAAATATTAAAGATATTTCCGGGTGAATGAGAAATTGTTGCCAAAAGGTGTGACTGTTCATTGAAACTATTTGGATTGAAAAGGTTATCCGAATAGTTGTGTTGTTTCATTTGAAACCAATGGACGTGTCTATTCGAACAGTTGTGTTGTTTCAATAATGACCTTTGGTAATCTATAAATATTCCCTTATTCTGCAGAAAATTAATGAGCATAAGCATTGTTGCATACATTCATAAGCAAAATTTTGTCAAAAATTTTCGGTAAAAAAAAGAGAATACAAAACATTCGAAGTTCGCCGTCTCTTGTTGTTTGGAGTGCTACTACAGCAAGAGGAGACCGTTGTATCTTGGGAGACGTTTGCTATTCAACCGTGGGCACCGTAGCGGGGCAATTCGTCTTAAAGACATAGAGTCGAACTCTAGCCTCGGTCTAAATTTTTGTACTTTATGCATTTCATTTTTTGAAATCCAAGTAAGTTTTCTGGTTTAATTTAGAATATAATATCGCACGTGATAAATCCCCAACAATTTAAGAGGAATTTAATTTCTTCCGCTTTTATGTGCATATTATATTCTGTCAACATTTCTGTTCGACATTTGCTGTTAAACGGGATCAGACTTGGGTTTCTGATTTTTGATTGGCAGATTATTTTAAGTGGCCTTTGAACTTATTAGTTTTTTGTTGACCGTAATGAGACTTGGGTTTCATGGATAATCCTTGAATGTACATGTTACAGTTCATGTGCATGTAATTATGCACTGTGCGTGCCTTCCAATTTCTTTATTCAATTGAAACCCAAATAGACACCGTCTCTTCTTTTCTTCCGGCCGGCGAACCACCACACCAAGCCAATACTTAGAAAAGCGGCCCGATGGAGACGGCTCTGCGCGGTGCGCTGTTGCGTGGACTGGCCGCGATAGTGGCCGCCGGCAGATGGTCGTGAAAGAGCGTCAGCCTAGTGTGAAGTGTCATGCGCGACGGCGAAAGCGAGGAGTTATCCTCTTCGCGGATTCTCGTCACGGTAGACGATGGGGCTTTTACCGTTATCTCCAATCAGCGGTGGTCGGTTGTGGTTTGGGCTTGACTGGCGGAGATGTTGGTTGGTGTAAACAGCGATTTACAGTGACGGGAACTTAGATTGGTTTGGAAGAATACGTTTTGGCATAATGATTTGTTGAACTATTTGATTTTGGGTCTGTGGTTAAAATCCATATATTCAGTCAACTTCAACTTGGCTACTCTTGTTGATTGAATTGTTTGAATTCAATTAGATATTCTGCATTGATTTTTGTATGAGATATACTGAAAATGATGGACAAGGTGGCTGGTTAAGAGGCCATATGAAAGAGATGGTTTTTCTGTCAACATTTTAGGAATTTGGGGCTTTTCTGAAATTTGATGAAATTCTGGGTTGATTGTAATTCGGCCTTTGTTAGAGATTTTTCTGGAATGAAAAAAAAAAAGAAAATGCTTGTGGCCTATTTGCAATTGTTTACTGATCGAGACTTTTACGTGTTTAAACTATTTTATTATGTGTTTATTGTTAATAAGATTTAAGGATTTAAGTTGAACATTTGGATTAATTTTAATTTTTAGTCTAAATTGGAATTTTGGACTTAATTAAAATTATATTTTGAGCCTCAGTTTTATAAACACTTTATTTCTAGATAAAGTTAAATTGGAGATACATGGTAATATAAAATATTATTGTATCTTACAGTTTTGAGTTTGGTCTTATTAAAGCCTACGTGTTTGAATCCAGTTCAAAAAAAAAGGAAATGATTCTAATGTGGGGAAATGTTACCTCTTTTAGAATTAATTCACAGAGATATATGCATGTGATTTGAAGATCGGGTAAAAAGTATTTTATTACTTTTATAGACTTGACACGTTAACATGAATGCCATAATGAAATTAGTGAATCTGAAATTATTACCAAATGTTAAATTGGTTTCACAATATAAATATGGGATTTCATGTTGGAATACTGCGATAGCCAATCAACTATAGGCAGGGCACAAAGTGCCAACTTGAGTGTTGTGACAGTTTGGGGTAATGACAGCTTGGGTGTTATGATACCTTGAGTGTCATGATAACTTTAGTTCTATAACATTTTGAGTGTCATAAACATGTGAAGAATACATGAGCAAATCTAAATGTCGTTGTGTGACGCATATGATTCGGCGTCCTTGTGAGGGGAGCACATGGCAAGTTAACTCTACCTAAAATATGATGAATGTATACAACCGAGTCCTTTAGCCCTCTTGGGAAATTCTTTGGAATTTGCGTAGCAATGGATTGTTTGTCGGTTGGCGCTACAATGACATTTGAACTTTGTGAGAAATAACAATTGTTAAATTGGGAATTCTCAAAGTTGACCTTGTTGCACAATGTGAGGTGACGAGTTTTGCCTAAAATGTGGGGGTGTTTGGTAAATATAAATTTACCCAAGTCTTGACAAAGATTGACCCTAATAACTACGAAGTCAAAGAAATACCGAGTTTATGTGAGAGGTATCCTTGTATTTCTTTGAGATGTATCCTTAGAAAAGAGGATATGAGTCAATTGACATTGTGAGAGATGATCGATAGCTAAAAGGGTTACTGTGATTTCTCTTAAAGAGGTGCATCTTTTAGTGTACTCTTTAGTGTTAACTTGATGCACACATTGAAGTGCGAAGGAAGGTGTAGATAAAAGCCATAAAGGCTAAACCTTATCAAGGTAGGCCCAAATTTGGATTGTCGTCGAACTTGAAGGGAACATGTACAACTATTAAATCATTGTATAGATAATGACAAACGATAAAGTCAAACGAATCTCTTCCTAAAAAGAGATGACATATTGGCAATAGTCTATATGAGCTTAAGGTGTTATAAAGCCACATTGACATTGAAGGGATTGAAAGTCCACCGGTGGCACTTATGTCGATTTGAAGTGGTTACACATGCTCAGGGATTATATGCTCAAATATGTAAAGATATTGATCTCAATCTTGCGCGCAAATTTGATTAAAGTAGAGATCAAATACTGATTATCGAAGGGAATGGTATTGAAGCCTATTACGCATGAATCTTCGTAATGGTAACCCAACCATGATGACTGGAGATGCCAAGAACTTGGTTCAATGGGAAAACTAAGTTATGAAGATTCAGTTAAGCACTTAGGATACATTCCTACCCATTCCTATGATTAAAAGTGCTTTTGCGAGAAGTGTGTAGGGTTAAGTTTAACTTTTAATGATTCCTATAGCTTGGTTAAACCAAGTGGGGTATGGCAGAATACTCTTAATAGGAGGTCACCTATATAAGTGTGAAGTAGGGCCGCTTCTATGAGACTTCCGAGGCTTGAATTCTCTAAAACACTTATGAAACCCAAGGTTGTTCAGGGCCAAAATGAACACAACCATGAGAACTGGAATTGTTAGGGAGGTTATTGTGTGGGTGTTGTTGTCTTGGTTAACACTAACTTTTTGAATAGTTCAAGACATTATGTTCACTAATTAGCCAAGTAAATCCGATAGTACTCCACTAGGGAAGGTTCAAAGTCAAAAGCTACCTCTCCCTTGCAATAGCTTTAGTTTGTACTCTCTTTAGTATCGCATTTACATATGCATTTGCATTGTTTCACGTAATTTCTCATTCATGTGGGGATTGTTGGAAATATTAAAGATATTTTCGGGTGAATGAGAAATTATTGCCAAAAGGTGTGACTGTTCATTGAAACTATTTGGATTGAAAATGTTATCCGAATAGTTGTGTTGTTTCATTTGAAACCAATGGACGTGTCCATTCGAATAAATGGACGTGTCTATTCGAACAGTTGTGTTGTTTCAATAATGACCTTTGGTAATCTATAAATATTCCCTTATTCTGCAGAAAATTAATGAGCATAAGCATTGTTGCATACATTTATAAGCGAAATTTTGTCAAAAAATTTCGGTAAAAAAAAGAGAGTATAAAACATTCGAAGTTCGCCGTCTCTTGTTGTTTGGAGTGCTACTACAGCAAGAGGAGACCGTTGTATCTTAAGGAGATGTTTGCTATTCGGCCGTGGGCACCGTAGCGGGGCAATTCGTCTTAAAGACATAGAGTCGAACTCTAGCCTCGGTCTAAATTTTTGTACTTTATGCATTTCATTTTTCTGAAATCCAAGTAAGTTTTCTGGTTTAATTTCCGAATATAATATCGCATGTGATAAATCTCCAACATAATTTACTCATAAAAATTTGACACTGCTATACACGATTACACGTGTTCTTCTAAAGTGTCCAAATGAAGACACATCATGCATAATAAATTATATAGATTAAAAAAATTCTAAAACAAAATATAAAATAAGAAACCCTAATTTACACAACTCATTTCTGCCACTCCAAATGCTATATGACCCCACTCCAAACCCTTTTTCGAAAAAAAAATCGATGCTAAATCAAAAAATAACATCTTGTTTTTTGTTATATTATTTTTCAAAATCATGTGTTGTTTAATCTATCGTTATTCCTTATTATCAAGTTAATCATTTGATTTTTTTCTCTTAAGAACTCACCATTTTGCTTCATATTCTCAACCTTTTTATCTATTTTATATACTTTTTTTACTGAATGCATCAATTTTTTTTCGATTCTTATATGCAAAAAATCATTTTTAAAAATATATCGTTGTTTGATAAATGATTTTATCATGATTTTGATGATTTTGTTTGTATACCAAAACAATGTTTTTAAAGGTTGTCCAAATACTCCTAAATGATTTAAAATGGTTTTAATATTTTCCGGAGTATTTCTACAAGTTTATTTTCGATATAAATTGGACAACACTTTTGATGATTTTGTGTTAATGTGTTTTTACACCAAAACAATGGTTCTAAAATATTGTCCTAATACTCCCGATCGGTCTAAAATATTTTTACTTTTTTTTTGGAGTATTTCTTGAAGTTTATTTTCAATATAAAATTGGACAATACTTTTGTTTTGAGGCCAATCGGCCGCCCATAGGGCATCCGTGCACTGAAAATTGTGAAAAGCGTTGAACAAGCTATTTCTTGAAAAAAGGCTGGTTGGCCGGTCCAACAGTGGTGGTGGTAGACGGTGTGGTCGGACGGTCGACCAAGTGGGCGGCCGGTGCGGTCGGCCGACCGACCCGATGGGTGGCCGTACACAGGAGCATTTTTAAAAGCGAGAACTTTCGGACTTATTTTTTGGTTTCGCTCGGCCATTTGGACATAGGGTCGAGTCGGACCCCGTCGACCGGTCGCCTGTGTAAATGTGTTTTCTCACTTTCAAACGTCTATTTGTCGCGGCGGCCCCACGAAGTTTGACAAAATTTAACCTAACCGTTTGTGCGCACAGACATGACTTTTCCCTAAATTGTGGGATTGATTTCTAACAGCTCTTTTCTTCAATTGTCTTGCAATTTTTACGAATTCATGTCCCCAAGAGGAGCCTATCATGTACAAGACATCTTCTATAAATAGAGGAAGAATTGAAGCAACACAATTAGAGAGAAAACTACAACACAACAAGATACACTCAAGAATACACTTGTTCTTACATTGTCTTATTTCTTGTTGTAATTTGCCTAGCTATTCACTTTCACATTCTTGAGGTCTAGGCTATTCTTGATTACACTTGCACTCTATTGTATTATCAATTATCGAGTTGTAATCTTGAATTTGTGGTCGTCATTCAAACACAAGATATCCTTGTGAGTGTGTTGTGGTAAGAACACACTTGGATGAACTAGGTGTTAGGTGTAAGAAGATTGTGGTAATCTTCTTGTTGAGGTGTTGAAGAGTGTGGTGCTCTTCAAGGGTGAAGATTGTGGTAATCTTCACAAGGTGCCGTTGGAGATTGTGGTAATCTTCAAGTGAGATTGTGGTAATCTCAAAGGTGGTGTTGAAGAAGAGTGTGGTGCTCTTCAAGGTGTTGTAAGTTGAATTTGTATTAATTTTGGTAATTAATAAAATTCTTTTTCTTCGAAATCCATCCCGGATATCTTGGGGTGGTAGAGGATTAGGCCCTAGGTGGGTTGAACCTCTTTAAATCGGCGTGTGTTGTTTACATTCCGCACCTTCATTATTTTGTTTGAGCATTCGGTTTGAAAAAGAGGGCGAAATCAAAAAGATGGAGATAATCTATTCACCCCCCTCAGATTATCGTAGCCGCTTGGACTTACAAGTGGTATCAAAGCCAAACTCTTTGGCAAGCTCGTTTTACATCGCGAGTGAAGAGAAACGATCGTCGGCTACGAACGAAGCTCATCTTTCCGGCACCTCCTCCACCACCAAGCCACCTCGGTTTGATTCCAAAAATTTTATATTTTGGAAAGAAAGAATGGAATGCTATTTACAAGGTTGCGGGTTTGATATTTGGAACACCGTCATCAATGGAGAATCTATTCCGACGAAGAATACACCACACACCTCTAAAGGCTTCAAAGAGCTCAATGATGAAGAGAAGAGAATCATCTCCTTAAATGGTAAAGCTCTTAATATTTTACATTGTTCACTTACCACCTTGGAATTTGATCATGTTGTAGGTATTCGATCGGCACATGAAGTATGGCAAAAACTAGAAGCCATCTATGAAGTATATGCAAATAAAAGGAGCAACTCAAAAGCATCTACTTCTCAAATGGATACAACATCAAATCCAACAATATGGGATGAGCCTCTTACAAATTAGATGATGAAGCGAAAAATGTCTTATGGGCATCGAAGAAGAAAACAAGGTAAGTTCTAAACCTCTACTTCTTATGACAATGAATTGCAAAATGAATATAGTGACTTGCAAAATGATTATAATGAGCTACAAGATGAATTCCAAAACTTACTTGTTAAATACAAAAATTTGAAAAAGGAATTCATTGTTTTGAAAAATGATAAGGATAGTTTATTTACTTCCTATGAATCACTATCATGTGCTCACACCACCACTCTTGATAAGGTTAGAAACCTTGAGAAAGAAAATAGTACTCTTGTTGAGAATATTGATTGCATGAAAAAGGATTTATTAAAATCCAACTTGAGTACCAATATAATGTCCAATATTGTTGATATTCATAATTGTGATAAAGGACTTGATCATAAGCCTAATATTGTTAATCATATGAAAAAGGATCAAGTCACTATGCATATTGGTCGTTATGCTCCTAGAATTATTACATGCTTTTATTGCGGTAAAAGGGTCATACGGTAAATACTTGTTGGGCTAGAAATAGCTCTAATTATTGTTGGAGACCTAAAAGTCTCAAGACTAATCCCAAAGGACCCAAACACATAAGGGTACCACAAAACAATGTCATATTAGGTACCGTGAAATAATAATCGAAGAAAATTCATACCGCCAAGAAGGCATCAAATGACCGTTTCATTTTATCAAAGAAGGAGAAACTATTCTCAACAAAGCCAATTTCCAAGAAGAGAGTATAATCAAAAATGGGAAGAACACAATCCTTGAAATGGCAAAGACATCATCAACAAGATGATTTTCAAAAAGAAGAGACTTTCAACAATGGGAAAGCAACAAACCTTTGAAATGGAGCAATCAAAGAAGTCATCATCAACAAAGTGACTTCTCAAGGGAAGATATCATCAACAATGGGAACGGCACAACCCATGGAAGTGGCGTAATTGGTAACCCGTATCTCCCTATTTAAATATGCATTTTATTTTGTTATTATGCATGTTTTTATTTGTGTCTTAATTGCAAAATGAGTTTTCAAATATTTATTTTTTAATTAAGGTCTTCAATATATACTTGTGCTTTTAAAATATTTTTGAAAAAGAAGACCTTATATGATGTTTTAAAACTCTTGTGCATTTTTGTAGACTAAAGTGTGTTATCATCTTTTATGGATTTTTATGGCATGAGCTTACTTGTGATATCTCTTTGCCTACACTTTTATCATTATGATTTGTGCTAGATATGTTTTAAGAATTGTGTAAGATTTACATATTTTCACAAATGGCCATTTTCATCATTATTTGTCAAGAAAAAAGGCATAGGCACGTTTACTTGTGTATTGCCATATGCCTATGTGCTTGTTTTTTCATAGTGTTTTCATACAAGTGCCATTAAGAGGATTTTTAGATTTTTTGAAAGGCACTATTCGATATTTGATTGCACATATTTGCTTTGTCAACTCTTGTTCAAATACTTCTTTTAAATAAGGTCTCAACTATATGATATCGGATTTGCAAATTTCAAAAGAGACCTTTTATAGCTTTCTTAAGCTTATTTGAACTTGCATGATTTATTAGACTCTTGATGATATTCTAAAAGCATAGTATGTGTTTCTTGCTTCATGGTCTCTATATATAGTGTCTATTTCTACTATGCAAGATATTTTGTGATTGAGGCATGTTTTTACACTTGGGCTATTTTTTCTTGCTTATATAAGCGATGCCATTAATGAGTTTGTTAAGTTGTGTAGATGAGAAATGAAGTACTCCAAATATTTGGATGTAAATGTTCTATTATGAACACCTTAGATCAATTGGATACCCTATGATGATAGTGATGAAGAAGATAAAAAGGGTATTAGGAACAAACTCGATGACCAAGGCAACATTGGTCGAACTAAAGCGAGGTTAGTAGCTCGAAGGTATTTTCAAGAAGAAGGTAATTGATTTTGATGTAACATTTGCACTCAAAGCACATTTAGTAGCTATTTACATTTTACTTGCCCATTCTTGTCTTAAGAAAATTTCAAGCTTTACCAAATGGATGTTGAATCCAATTTTCTAAATGGTTTTATTCAAGCAGAAGTCTATCGGGGTTTAAAATTTTTTTTTTTTAGGCCAAATGTTTTTTTTTTTAAAAGGCCTTCTACGGTTGATAGACTTAGCTATTTTTGCTAAATTATTTTACAAGAGGTAAAGTTGATACTACTCTCTTTATTTTTGAAAAAGGGCAAGATTATTTACTTGTGCATATTTATGAGAATATTTTTGGTACTACTAATGAATATTTGTGCAAGATATTTTTCCAAGTTGATGCAAGATGTACTTGAAATGAGCATGATGGGGAGCTCAATTTATTGCTTGGACTTCAAATTATTCAATGCCAAGAAGATGGTTATATTGAATTCTTGAAGGAGTTAGGCATTGAAGAAAGAAGAAATATCTCAACCTCTATGACTAAAGATTGACAAAGGTTGAGAGAGGCATGTCGGTCGACAAACAAATTCGAGGTATGTTTTCTTGTATTATTCCTATAGACTCGACATTCCATATGCCTTATGTCTATATGCTCGACTTCAAAAACTATCCCAACGAATCTCATTAAAAGTGCCATTAAAAGAAATTTTCAAATATTTGAAAGGCACTTCTTCGTATGACTTGTTGTATCCAAAGCTTTAAAACGTTCTTATTTTTCAGGATAACAAGTTCGGTATCTATTATACGATTATTCATATTCAAAATTTGGTTCGTCATAATCGAACTAAACATATTGAGATTCGATATATTTTTAAGGGATTGTGATTTTTAAAAAAAAAACTTGAGATGTGTTTAATTCCGTCTCAAGGATAACTCGCGGACTTTTTGATCGTTAACCGAGTATTTTACCTCATTTCGAGCTTGATTATGACATAATGTATATTGAATGAGGTCTACGTTTTTAAAACTTAGGGGCGAAAAATCGGATTTTTGGTTGAAAATTCGGATTTTGGAAAAATTGACAGTGAAAATTTGAAAGGGTTGAGGGCAACCGGTCGCCCTCAACGTCGCCGTCGCCCTCAACCTCGGCCGGTCGCCCTAGGCTATAATTTGGATTAAAATGGTTCTGTCTTCAGCATTCGTCACTTTGACACATTTTGGCCATTTTTCGTCCCCTTTGCAAAATTCACACACAATTCACTTCAAATGAGTTTTGATGCATGAATTATATATTTTGGGGATTATCTAGCTCGACTATCATCATCATTGCTCGTCTTTACCGATTGAATGATAAGAATTTCACTATCTTTAGCTCAATTGGGTTGAACCTTGAGTTTGTGGCTTATATGTATTTTTCTTGATGTAATTCATATATGTTTGTGATGAGCTTATTGATTGTTGATGAATGATATTTGTTAAATTGTATTTGGTGATGAAAAACTTGGCTTGATTTCATTTACAAGGGCTATATATAACTTTTTCTATTTTTGACGCCCGCCAAGTGTTCGATAAAACGTTTCAATGAAAAATTCATCACATACATGACTCTCTTGTTTTCAAAAGTCTTATATATTTATAGAGATCATGTTTCATTTATCAAATGAGTTTTCATAAGCTTCTTCAAGTCGTATGATTCGACTTTTACCTCCTTATTTGGTTTATTAGCTTCAATGTTCAAATAGCTCGATACATCGGTTTTGTTGCGCACTTTGATAAGAATATATGATGTATTTATCGTGCTAACATTCTTTTTGATGATTCCAAAGGGGAGAAACAGGTTATAAGCTCATTAGCTCATAAAAGCTAAGATAAGCTTAACGAAAAGAAGTTATAAGCTATGGCTTCATAAAGCCATAAGTTGTGGATCATATTTAGTCCACTTGGTGCATTATGGTTATGTATGAATCATGGTCCATTGGTTGTAGTATGGACTTACATACGGTTCTAATGATGTATCTTTGACAGGGGGAGCTTTTAAGTTATTGATACTTAAGCTCAATATCGAAAAGCTAATATTTTAGCTTATGTTTAAGTTCTTCTATATAACTCTTGTTGTGCATGTTGATAGGGGAGCATTTGCTATATGTGTGTGAATATCTCTACTCCCATCATTGTGATTATATTGCGTGGAATGTTGTCGCTCACAACGGAAAGTTCCTTTTTAGGTAAAAATGTTTTGTTTTCAAAATCGACCTCGTTAAAATTGTTTTGGTTTGTAATCATCAAAAAGGGGAGATTGTTTGATAAATGATTTTATCATGATTTTGATGATTTTGTTTGTATACCAAAACAATGTTTTTAAAGGTTGTCCAAATACTCCTAAATGATTTAAAATGGTTTTAATATTTTCCGGAGTATTTCTACAAGTTTATTTTCGATATAAATTGGACAACACTTTTGATGATTTTGTGTTAATGTGTTTTACACCAAAACAATGGTTCTAAAATATTGTCCTAATACTCCGATCGGTCTAAAATATTTTTACTTTTTTTTGGAGTATTTCTTGAAGTTTATTTTCAATATAAAATTGGACAATACTTTTGTTTTGAGGCAATCGGTCGCCCTATACTCCCAAGGCATCCGTACCTGAAAATTGTGAAAAGCATGTGAACAAGCTATTTTTGAAAAAAGGCTGGTTGACCGGTCACTTTTTTGGGGTGGTAGACCGGTGTGGTCGGCCCGGTCGACCAAGTGGGCGGCAGGTGCGGTCGACCGGTCGACCGATGGGTGACCGTGCACAGGAGCATTTTTCAAACAGAACTTTCTCGGACTTATTTTTGGTTCGCTCGACCGGCTGGACATAGGGTCGACCGGTCGGACCCCCCGTCGACCGGTCGCCCTGTGTAAATGTGTTTTCTCACTTTCAAACGTCTATTTGTGCGCGACCGGTCATCACGAAGTTTGACAATGACAAAATTCTAACCGTTGTCGTGACGACTTTTCCCTAAATTGTGGGATTGATTTCTAATGACTCTTTTCTTCAATTGTCTTGCAATTTTTACGAAATTCATGTCCCCAAGAGGAGCCTATCATGTACAAGACATCTTCTATAAATAGAGGAAGAATTGAAGCAACACAATTAGAGAGAAAACTACAACACAACAAGATACACTCAAGAATACACTTGTTCTTACATTGTCTTATTTCTTGTTGTAATTTGCCTAGCTATTCACTTTCACATTCTTGAGGTCTAGGCTATTCTTGATTACACTTGCACTCTATTGTATTATCAATTATCGAGTTGTAATCTTGAATTTGTGGTCGTCATTCAAACACAAGATATCCTTGTGAGTGTTCTTGTGGTAAGAACACACTTGGATGAACTAGGTGTTAGGTGTAAGAAGATTGTGGTAATCTTCTTGTTGAGGTGTTGAAGAGTGTGGTGCTCTTCAAGGGTGAAGATTGTGGTAATCTTCACAAGGTGCCGTTGGAGATTGTGGTAATCTTCAAGTGAGATTGTGGTAATCTCAAAGGTGGTGTTGAAGAAGAGTGTGGTGCTCTTCAAGGTGTTGTAAGTTGAATTTGTATTAATTTTGGTAATTAATAAAATTCTTTTTCTTTTCGAAATCCATCCGGATATCTTTGGGGTGGTAGAGGATTAGGCCCTAGGTGGGTTGAACCTCTTTAAATCGGCGTGTGTTGTTTACATTCCGCACCTTCATTATTTTGTTTGAGCATTCGGTTTGAAAAAGAGGCGAAATCAAAAAGATGGAGATAATCTATTCACCCCCTCTAGATTATCGTAGCCGCTTGGACTTACATGCGTATGTATGTGTCTTGATTCGGTTCTGTTTGGTTTATTTTTGGTGTTGGGATTATTCCGTAAAATTTCACTCATTTTTAATTTGAATATGTATTTTATGAATTTTTTTCATATATATATTTTTCGACTATTTCTCGGATATGTCGGAAAATAAATTTAACTCGTATATCTGAAGTTAAGTTTATAATTATTTAAATCTAAATTTGAATTTATTATTATTCATTTTTAATGGGGATATTTAATGACATTTTTTTCTATTGATTTTTGCAGGTGAATGAGGTAAAGGAATAATTTGTTCGATGTAATTTTGTGGTCAGGTAACAATACAGAAAGCATGGACATCCGCACATGAGTTGAATTTAATATACAGATAATCACTATTTATATGAAATAAAATTTTAAACAAAGCATTAAATCGAAAAGGCATTGAACAAAAAATATAAATGTATAATATATTATCGCATCGTCGTGAAAAGCGCACTCAAGACTCGCTATTTGCTTATTATCGTTGAAGGCTTATTTCTCGTACATTCGCACGAGCCTTGTTTTGATTCAACAATGAATGTATGAAGGGAAGAAAGTATATTTATGTTTTTAATTCTGCAGATACTTGAATGAATGTGCAAATAACCGAGCATAGACATCTAATATTTATAGGACAAATTTTTCCTTTTTTAACAGATTTTTAATATGCCGAATTTTTGTGCAATATGATTAAATAAAGTAGTATAGTTTTTCAAGTTTTTTCCGGATTGAAAGAAAATATATTTAAATAGAGTAATATATTTTTAAGATAGCAAAAATCAATTCACAAATTTTACAATCCAAATGTAAGAGAAATTCAATACAGATTTTCGATTCATTCATTGATTTAGTTAGATTACAAATTTCCAATTCGAAATTTATTGATTCTTTCTATACATCAACAAAAGGTTAAAAATTCCTTGTACATTTATAATTACCCAAAATTCAGCAATAAAAAAAGGCAACAAAAAAGTCAAACATTCCAACTTTACAGGACATTTTATGAATATCGATAATCAGGAATTATGGCAACAAAAATAAGCAATATGGTGGTCAAACATTCCTATTTTATTAATTATCAGTATTTATGGCAACAAAAATCAGCAACAAATAGGTCAAACATTCCGATTTTATGAACTATTATCAATTATGGCAACAAAAGTCAGCAACAAAGAGGTCAAACATTCCCATTTTGAAAACAATCTTTCATATTAATCGAAAATCAGCAAAAAAAAAGGTCACCAAATTTTTTAGCAAGTCTCTTTAGGCGGGAAAATATATTTAGAAACCATTTTCTTGTTATATATATATATATAGATTATATCATCATATAATATATCAATTAACCAATGACCACGTACAGTTTACTTAATAAAAAAAATTCTAATTAAACATATGTTAATCATTTAATTAGATTGGATATATTATTTCAAACATAAATAGTTTTTTTTGACAAACTTCCCTATATTAGCTAACAGTGAAAATAATGAGCAACATATAGAAAAGTCTTTGGATGAGGAAACGAATATTTGGCGTGTTTGAGAATATATAATAGGCTTTAAAATAAGAGCAAGTCTCTTGTGAGACGGTTTCACGGATCTAAATCCGTAAGACGGACCTCCTAAGGGCTCCGTCTTGAGAACATGAACCATGAAAAATTTAAAAATAATAATGAACCATGAAGAAACAAAAATAAACCCTAAAAACATGAACCATGAAGAATAAACCCGAAAAACAAAAATAAACCCAAAAATAAAAAATAAACCCTAAAAAAACTAAAAATCCTAAAAACTCAAATCAATTAAAAATAAACCCAAGAAACAAAATAAACCCTAAAAAAACAAATATAAACCATAAGAAAAATAAAATCTGAAAAAAAAAACCTTTAAAACTTTGTGTACGGGCTCCGTCTCACGGATCTAAATCCGTGAGACCGTCTCACGCAAATTTTTGCCTTAAAATAATCATAGCCACTTGAGTGTATATTTGAAATTATAGTCACTATTTGTATGTGGATATTTGTAAGGGCTTATGAAGATAATCAGTTGCATTAATTACTTTGACATGATTATCATTCCCTTGACTTTGAAACTTCGTTATAGAATTTCTTGATTCAAAAAATATAATTTGTAATTCCATTTCTTATACTCATTATTTTAGTTATAGTCATCCATATTATCTTAATTGTCATTGAATTGGATTCACCGTTATATTTACATAATTTTATCACACAAATCTAATAGAGTAAAAAAATAATTTGGTGAATGAACTGTTGGAAATATTTAATTTGGACTAACATATGTTAATTAAATGTGCATAGTTGTCTTACGGTATAATCCAATTAAAGTGATCTACTAAAGTTTTAATTTTGGATTAAAAGGGTATTAAATTGTCATGGGATTAAATGTGTAGATATTGTTAGATGATTTTCTATTTGTTGAGGGACCAAATAGAAAATAAAGGGGATTCTTATCCAAAGCGGTTATAGTCCCCAAGACAGCGGTTCTTAAAAGCCAGATAACTTCTGAATTCTCTCAACGAAAGTGTTTATAGAGGAAAGGGGCAGAACCATTTTGTCTTGGAAGACCAAAAACCAGATCTAGATTTCAAAAGCCCTAATGGATTCAGGTACGGCTTCGCGTTTACGATTAATCTCTTCTCTTTCTCGGATTATCATGGTAGATCTGTCAAAGCATGCTTTTATGGATTTTGTGAACTAAAGCATGCCCTTCAGAGCCACTTTACGCATGATTCTCTGAGATATGGGAAGAATTATATGATTCTTTGTTAAAGTGTAATTAGGGTTTTCTGAATGATTGTGTGTATCACAAGTTCAGTGGGAGTAAGTCTATTTTTTTGGTCTTGTATGTGGATGACATTCTGCTTGCCACTAATGACTCGGGATTCTTTGACGACTCCAAGAAATTTCTATCAAAGAAATTTTAGATGAAAGATCTTGGGAAACTTCTTTTGTTGCAGGGATCCGGATACAGGATCGCTCAGGGTATTCTTGGATTATCATAAAAGAGCTACATAGAAAAAGTGTTGCAAAGATTTGGCATGTAGAACTCGCAAACCAGGAGGCACCCCTATAGCTAAGGGAGACAAGTTTAGTCTCGAACAATGCCCTAAAGGAAATCTGGAAATTAAGGAAATGCAGAAGATTCCCTGTGCTTCAGCTGTTGGGAGTCTAATGTATGCTCATGTCTGCACAAGACCTAATATAGCGTTTGTTGTTGGTGTGTTGGGCAGATATTTAAGTAACCACGATATGGATCATCGGAAAGCGACCAAACGGTGATGAGGTATTTACAGAGAACAAAAGATTACATACTCACATACATAAAATCATATCAGTTGGAGATCATATGGTATTCTGATTCTAATTTTGCGGGATGCCAAGACAGTAGGAGATCCACTTTGGGCTATATTTTCTTATTGATTGGGGAGCCATTTCATGGAGAAGTGCTAAGCAGACACTTGTAGCATCTTCTACCATGGCAGCTGAATTTGTAACATGCTATGAGGCATCTAATTATGGAATATGGCTGCGAAATTTTGTCACTGGGCTACGCATTATTGGGAATATAGAAAGACCATTAAAGTGTTTGATAAATGGTTTTATCACGATTTTGATGATTTTGTTTTTATACCAAAACAATGTTTTTAAAGGTTGTCCAAATACTCCTAAATGATTTAAAATGGTTTTAATATTTTCCGGAGTATTTCTTCAAGTTTATTTTTCGACAAAATTGGACAACACATTTATTGATTTTGTGTCAAATAGGTTTATACATCGAAACTATGTTTCTAAATGTTGTCCTAATACTCCCAATTGGTCTAAAATATTTTTACTATTTTTCGGAGTATTTATTGGAATTTATATCGGACAACACTTTTTGTGTTAATGTGTTATTTCATCAAAACCATATCTCTAATGTTGTCCTAAATACTCCCGATCGATTTAAAATATTTTTACGAATTTTTTGGAGTATTTCTTGAGGTTTATTTTCGACAAAAATCGGACAATATTTCATTTAGGAGGTTGACCGATCGTGCAAAGGGCGACCGGTACCTGAAGAGATGACAGAACACCCTGTATCTCAAAAATGTTGAAGGGTGACCGGTCCCTATGGGGGGCGACCGGTCGAACCCATGGTCGACCGGTCGGACCCCCCTGGACCGGTCAACCAGTGTAAAATTGCTGCGTTATTTCTCTTTCTCATATTAGTGCGTGACCGGTCGCCCTAATGTTTGACAGCAAAATTCTAACTGTTGTGCAGCAGACAGCTTTTCCTTAATTTGTGGAATTGATTTCTAATAGCTATAATCTTGATTTTAATTGCAATTTTTTTGTAGATATCGATTCGCCTATCAAGTATCGTTATCTCCTATAAATAGAGGAAGATTTGAAGCACAACAAAAAGGAGAACAACACAACACAACAAGATATACTCAAGCAAACACTTGGTCTTCTATTGTCATTATTCTTGTTGTAATTTTCCTAGCTTATCACTTTCACATCCTTGAGGTCTAGGCTATTCTTGATTACACTTGCACTCAATTGTATAATTCATTATCGAGTTGTAATCTTGAATTTTTGTGTTATCATTCAACACAAGATATCCTTGTGAGTGTTCTTGTGGTAAGAACACACTTGGGTGATCTAGGTGTTAGGTGTAAGAAGATTGTGGTAATCTTCTTGTTGAGGTGTTGAAGAATTTGGTATTGTTAGGAATTTTATTGTTTAGATTTTGATGAATGCCATGTAAAACTTAGAATAGAAAGTTGGCTCCCAATTCTTGCTTTGTAATGTATTGTAACAATTAGAGCTGGTCAAGCCGAGTTAAGTCGCCTACGCTCCAACTTGCAAGAAGACAATGAAGGCTTGAAGGAAAACTTCTGTGAGACAGCCGAGTACAACAAGAAGAAGAGCAGACAGGAACTCGTTGAAGGAGCGGTGAGATACAGCTGAGTGGAACATCAGTCAAGTCAACTCAAGCAGGTTAAGCTAAGTCCCAAGTGAAATGAGAAGAGTTATCCAATGATTGGAAGCGACTCTAAGTCACCTGGGGAAAGCGAGGAAATGCGATCAAGTCGAGATAATCTGAAAAAGAACCGTTGCCTGTAAATCAAGAGATTTACTTAAACAAGTAATATCTCCATACTACCTTTCTTGGAGTGCTCGGTCCCGAGAAGCGTGCAAAGAAATGAACCAATGGGAAGCACTACACCGTGTCGAGTCGAAAAGGTGATAAAACATTTCATACGAGGAAATGGCAATTCCAAGAAGCGCAAACCAACGATCGCTAAGTGATTTTCAAAAATGAGCCTATCTCTTCAACGGGCAAATTTTTGAAAGTTCACTATAAAAGGCGAGGAGTTTGATTGAGAAGGAAGATGCGTGGATGCGTGAATGACACACACGTGAGATATACGAGCTTATCAAAATCGAAACATTCTCAATCCTCAAGCACATCTCAAGTACATCAATCCAACACTTACCTGTGAAGGAACGAGAACTTCAATCGGTTGAAGAGGAAAACACTGAAAACAAGGGGTCTACATTCCAAGAAGGATTGTAGAAAGGTTCAAGGCTGAACCAAGTCTTAAGCTTTTGGAGGGCTTCGTGATCAAATCCAAAGTGCTTGAGCAAGTGAGTTTGTAGTAGCAAAGCGCCTGCCCTGTGAAGAAGGCCGAGTCGTGCGAGGCACGGTGAGTGATCAAGGCGTCTCGGATCGAGTCCCAAAGGATCAAGTCATTTGTTGTGATCAAGACTTGTATCCTGGTATTACCACTTTGTAAACCGATCATTACTTAGTGGATTCCTCCGGGAGTTGGAGAAGAGAGGAGTAGAAGAATTACCCCATCTTCGAACCTCTATAAAAACTTTCTTGTGTCATTTACTTTCTGACACTTAAATATCGCACTTTTAATTGCTTATATCTCACGATAAATTTGCTATCCATTTGATAATCCATAAGTACTAAATCAAGTCAGTAAAACTTTGCTTAATCAAACTTAAGGGTGTTAAGTCTTCCATTGAAAACAAAACCACGGTGAGTCAAATCATAGCCAATAAGTGAGTTACTCTACTAACGGCTCAAATTGAATGCATTTGAGAGATTAACTCTCTTGAGTGACTAATTATTTCATCCATCAAGGATACAACTGTGTAGAACTCAGAGATTTAAAAGGACTAAATCGAAAATTTGGTAAGGTTTATTCAACCCCCTTCTAAACCTTACACTTACACCCCTTGGGACCTACAAGTGGTATCGGAGCGGTTGGTTCATTGAACCCTCCGCACCGGTTTCTTGAACTAGATCTCCAAACTTTTCAAAAGTCCGCTTTAGTACTTGAGTTTTCAAAACTCTTTTCTATCATTAAAAATTATTATCATGGAAGCAAATCTAACACGCATTCCTATGTTCACTATTGAAGAATTTGATGATTGGAAAATTCGTATGCGAGCTCATCTATCGGCATTACATGATGAGATGTGGATAGTGATAGAAGATGGGCCTCGCAAATATTAAAGGTGAACACACGGTATGCGGGAGAGTTGCGGTGAAGGGGAAGAAGATCGAAGACACCCGGACAGGTTATGGTTGAAAAACCAAGAATCGAGTGGACAAATGATGAGAAAAAGATACAACCTGGACAATGTAGCCAAGGACATCCTGTACAAAACCTTGGACAAAGCCATGTTCAATAAAGTCAAGTCTTGCAAAACGGCTAAGGAAATGGGGACAAACCGACATTGATTTGTGAAGGCTGAGCAAATCAAAGAGAACAAACTTTCGGTGGCGTGACAAAAATTTGAGAACTTTAAAATGATCTTAGGAGAAAACCTGGATCAATGGATGCTCGATTTACTGAGAAATCACAAATGAGTTGTCTACACTTGGGAAGGAATATACACGAAGGAAATGTGTATGAAGATCCGAAAAGTCTTCCAAATTTGAATGGGAGATGAAGGTCATGGCACCGAGACATTCCATGGACCTATCAAAGACATCCAACCATGAGTTATTCTCGGACCTCAAAGCCTACGAGTTTGGTGAGAAGGAAAGACCGAGGAAGAGACAATTTGTACCCAAAACAAACTCTAGTTGTCAAAGATGGAAGGAGAGTCGAAGTCAAAGAGGCAATTGACCCGGAAGAAATTGCCCGATGGTTAAAAGATTTAACAAGTTCTTTAACAAGAACTACAAGAGAGGAAAGGGTGAATCCTCGAGGAAGACACTCGGCTCCTCCAAATCAAGGGATGAAAGGCCAACCAAGAGAAACAGATCACCAACAAGTTGAGTATCAAAGGTGACAACTCAAGAATAGAAAGAGTTCGATCAAAAGGTGAATATCTATGTTGGAATTGTAGACAACCAGGTCACTATGCTATTATTTGCTCATATCCTGTAGTCAACAAGTACGAAACGAAGAAGAAAGAAAGGTCTTGAGAGAAAGAAGACAAGAGAAGAAAAAGGCAATGATGGTGCAGAGATCTATTGCCGAGACAGCCAAGTCAAGGGAGACGGTGACTCGAGAGCAAAGATGAAGTCGACTACTCAAGTGACGACGAAGAAGAAGCCTTGATCCGCTTAATGGCCAAAGAACAAGATCAAGAAGATGAGGTACAATCTAACTCAACAAGCTCGACACTAGTGATAGTGAGCGTATGACACACACACTTCATCACCCACCGATCTTTATGATTCATTAGGCAAAATGATGAAAGATTTTGAGCACATTAAAACCTCACACACACTATTGAATGAGGAAAAGCTTGACCAACTCAAAAGTCAAAACTCAAAGTGACTAAGGAGCCGAGTACTCTAAGTCAAATAGGCCGATGAGAATAAAAGTTTAAAGGTGAAAATGCTAAATTAATAGCGAGTAAAATTGCTATAGAAAAGAGGAGAATGACCTCAAAAATGTTATTGCCTCATTCACTAAGGCATCTAAATCATTGGATGATCTTATTATGAGTCAAAGAGAATGTGGAGACAAGACAGCTTAGGATTTAATTCCTCCGTGCCATGTCAAACCACAAGAGTAATTTTGGAAAAAGGATCTTCAAGTCATGAAGAGTCCGAAAAATCCAAAACTCTAAATGTTGCACACACTTTCAATCCAAAACACAACACTAAGCAAACTCGGCCTTGGTTACAAAGGAAAAGGAAAACAGCCCAGTTGAGAGTCTTTGAAAGGACAGTGAGAAGAGATTCGGCCTGAGTCCTCAAAGAGACTCCAAACAGAAAATACTCTGTAAAGAGGAAGAAGAGCTACCAAAAATCCTTAAAACTCATAAAAGAAATACATATGATGGGAATGGTAGAAAATATCCAAGCCAAGCCGATTGGAATAATGTGAACTACGGCTAGACTTATGGTATACAAGCCCAAGTGGCAAAGGCCTAGAACTCAACAAAGGCCATTCCAAAAGCATAAGAGCTTTCATCGGCACACATATGCACCTAGGCACTACACTCAAAGACACCACAATTACCCAAGAAAGGCAATTGCTAAAACACATATGCGGGCATACAGACAAAAGAGACATTTGTATGAACCTGGACTCCCAAGCAATTTGCAGGATTAATTATGATTATGGCAGCGATAGATGGCAACCTCTTAGAGTCAAATCATTTGGCTATAGGTTGGTTGGATCATCTTATAATTCTAACCCCTCAGGACCTGGACAAGAATGGGTACCTAAAACTTAATTTCCTTGATTGCGGGTTCAAGGAACAGTGAGTGCCAAGGAACCTGGTACATGGATAGTGGCATTCCCGGACATATGACAGGAAATAAGAGAAATTTGTCAAAATTCAAGGAAGTCAAAGGAGCCAAAGTCATATTTGGAGAAATGAAGCTCCTGGTGAAATAAGAGGCATTGGATCCATCCAGAGGAATGGTTTAGAAATCACGGATGTTGCATATGTTGAAGGACTAAACTTCAATTTACTAAGCATCGATCCACTCTGCGACAAAAGGGCTACAATGTTGGATTCAACATGGGAATATGCCAAATCAAAAATGTTGAATCTAATGAAGTTGTCTTTGCAAGGATGTAAGAGAAAAATATGTATGTAGTGGATTGGTCATTTTGCAACACCAAAGACTGTCTACTAGCAAAGACCTGTTGAATCAAGTTGGTGTGGCACAAAAAAAAGTCGAGTCATCCGAATTTCAAAACGATCAACAAACTAGCAAGAAGTCATCTTGTGGAAGGACTTCAGGACTCGGTATACAAGAAGGAGAGTATATGTGATGCATGTCGGAAGGAAAACAAATCAAGTCATCGTTCAAAGAAAAGACATGTCCATCCTCAACAAGAATATTGCATCTGCTTCATATGGATCTATTTGGCCCAGTGGAACCAAAGCAAGCATAAGTGGAAAGAAATACACATTGGTGGTAGTAGATGACTACTCAAGATATACATGGACAATATTCATGTGCAAGAAGAAAGAAACTCTACAAAAGCTACCCAAAGTGATGAAGAGGATACAAAATGAGAAGAGTCAAACCATTATCAAAATAAGATCGGATAGAGGAACCGAGTTTGTCAATGGAATAATAACTCAAGATCTTGTATAGAGAGTGGTATTGGTCATGAACTATCGGTGCAAGGACTCCAGCGTGAGAATGGAGTTGCGAGAAAGAAGGAACAGAACCCTCAAAGAAGCGGCAAGGACCATGTTAGTCAACGCAGGGGTTACCAAAAAGATTTTGGGGTGAAGCAATCAACACAGCCTGCTACACCCAAAACAGATGTATGATAAATAGCGGTGACAAAGACTCCTATGAGATCCGGTGGAAGAAAACCAAATGTTGCATATTTCAGGATATTTGGATGTAAATGCTTCATCCACAATAATGGCAAAGACAACCTAAAGGCCTTTGATGCTAAAGTCGATGAGGGTATCTTCTTAGGATACTCGGTGAAAGCAAAGCCTCTGAGAATACTCAACAAAAGAACTATGGTTCTGAAGAATCCATTCATGTAGTATTCGATGAGCCAAATATAAATGGAGAAGACATTGAAGAGTCGGTGATAAGTGAAACATCCAACCTCAGAAAAATCCTATGCGGAAGGCTCAAGGCGGGGATTATCAATTCGAAGAAGATGAGATAGTGAATCTCAAAAGCAATTTGGAAAATCTGCCGGTGAGTGATCACGAGAGAGGCGACCCAAAGAACAACCGCAAGTCGATCAATCCGGCTAACTTACTTCAACTCGGCGTAAGATGGCCGAGACCATCCACGAGAACTTGTCATTGGGGACATGAGAGAAGGTGTCAAGACAAGATCCGAACTCAACAAGCAATGTTCACATGCTTCATCTCGCAGATAGAGCCCAAAAGATGTGTCACAAGCATTGGATGACACACATTGGATTCAAGCTATGCAAGAAGAGTGAATCGGTTTGAGAGAAATAAAGTATGGGAATTAGTACAAAGACCCATACATCAAAATGTTATTGGAACCAAATGGGTATTGAGAAATAAGATGAACGAGGAAGGCTCGTGGTAAGAAACAAAGCAAGATTGGTAGCCAAAGGATATTGCCAAGAAGAAGGAATAGATTTTGATGAAACATTTGCTCGTAGCAAGATTGGAAGCTATAAGGATGTTTCTTGCCTATGCTACTCACAAGAATTTCTTTGTATATCAAATGGATGTAAAAAGTGCATTCTAAATGGTCTATTGGAAGAAGAAGTGTATGTTGAACAACCTCCAGGATTTGAGCGAGAAGACTCTTGAGACAAGGTATACAAACTCAAGAAAGCCTTGTATGGATTGAAACGGCACCCGAGCATGGTATGATACCTATCACAATTCCTAAGCGAAAATGGATTCACTAAAGGAAAAGTAGATAGAACACTTTTCTTAATTCAAGACAAAAAGAGTATATCTTGCTTGTTCAAATATATGTGGATGACATCATTTTTGGATCCACTAACAAAGAGTTTGTGTGAAAAATTCTCAAACCTCATGCAAAGTAAATTTGAAATGAGCATGATGGGAGAGGCGACATTCTTGTGGACTTCAAGTGAAAATTGGTGAAGGATGGAACCTTCATAAGTCAAACAAAATACACAGAGATTTAATGAAGAAATTTGGTATGGAGGAGAAGTCTTACGTAAAAATACCAATGAACACATCATCAAAATGGACATGGATGCAGATGGCAAGCTCAGAGATCAAACAAGATCTGAGAGCACTTATTGGATCATCGCTCTATCTCACAATTGCCTAAATGGCCGGACATCACCTTTCTTTGTAGGTGTATGTGCAAGATTTCAATCTGCTCCAAAAGAGAGCCATATGATTGCTGAGCTAAGAGAATATTGAGATACTTAAAAGGAAGCCGAGGAAGTAGGCCTATGGTATCCAAAGGAAGGTGGATTCAAGCTAATTGGCTATTCAGACTCGACTATCTTTGGATGCGAGTGGACAGGAAAAGTACTTGAGGCACATGTCAAATGCTTGAAACAGACTAATTTCTGGTTTAGCAAGAAGCAAAACTCAATAGCCACCTCTACTGGTGAGGCGAGAATACATAGGCTTTGCGGCATTTGTTGTGCCCAAGTCCTATGGATGAGACAAAGTGAGAGATTATGAAGTTGAAGAAAAAGAAATTCCAATCATGTGTGATAACACAAGTGCCATTGCAATCACTCAAAATCTGTCTTTGCACTCAAGAACAAAACATATTGATGTCGGATATCATTTCATAAGAGATCATGTTGAAAAGAAGGACATTATCTTGGAATATATCTCAACCGACAAGCAACTAGCCGACATCTTCACAAAACCATTATGTGAGTCAAGATTTGAAGAACTCAAACATGAGTTGGGACTAATTGAGCTAAGTGAGACACGAGAAGAATCAAAGAAAAGGAATGGAACAGGAAAGAAGGTGAAAAAGAGCCGAAAACAAAAATCATTTCATTAAATCATTTGTATCGGAAAAACAACTATATCAAGTCGGTGATAGTCGAAAGTCACTAAGAGAAATGTGAAGCGAGAGTTAAAACGGCTAAGAGATAAGTGATTAACTTATGAGCAAAGTGACAAAAACGCAATCGTTTTTTTGGCGAGGAATGTTTTAAGAGACACGTCAAGCATAATGATGATGTGTACTGAGCACAAAAGCCGCACACAAGCCTATGATTGGATATAAATCTTTGCCGCATTAAATACGAGACATGAATCGCTCAATATGCGTGCGAAATCCAAGCCGTTGATTTCGATCACGATTCAAAACCGTCCGCACGTCCTTTCATAAACCATATTTAAACCATTTTTCGTCCGCTTTCTTCTCTCTCACACTTCTAAAAACTGTTCAATCTCTCTCTCAAAAAGCAAAGGCAAACACTCTCAAAACCCTATCAACCTTCAAATCAAATTTCTGAACTTTTCTTGAAATTATTCTAAGAAATGGCACCAACTTATGACTTTACCAAGTTGGGAAAACAAATCCACACCGGTTCGACCAGTGGATTTCGACGGGATGGTGAAGGGGTCCGACGACACCTTGGTGAAGAAAATCGCGGAGAAGTTAAACGCGGGATCAAAACCGTTTCTAACACTAGAGTATCCTATGACCTACGTGGAGGAGGTCGCACAATTCCTACGTGAATGCCGAGATTCACGATGAAGGAATCAAGTCATCATTCACGGGGAAGCGGTGACTATCACCGCCAAGGATTTGGTGAATATTGCTCACTACCAGAGAGAGGAGCATCTCGAGATCAAAGAGGCGACGTAAACTTGGTGCGCATGGAAAGAAATAGCCAAGTCCGACGTTGTCGACAAAATAATATACACACGACAAACAAGAGCTGCTGAAGGAAGATTATCACAAATTGTTGGACATTGTTGCCAAGTGTATCGACATCAAATTTGGCGACTTTGACCAATCACAAAGGCAAAATTGACTGTGATGGCTGCAATAATCGAAGAAAAAGAAGATAAACTGGGCTGAGTTTATCTACAGCAGATCTCTGCCCGTAACGTGGGAACAAGTCCTTCAAAGAAGATGGGTCATTTGGAGGATCAGGATATGGCCTAGTGATTGGCCGGCTATTGGAGGTGAAAGGAGTACCTCTTAGACATGGGAAGGCCTTCCATGTTAACAAGAGGATGTTGAGCTAATCTCTCCGGTGCTCGAAGAAGCGGCGTACGCCAAGAGAGCGACACGGTGAGGGGGAATCGGTGACCCGAAGACACAAACCGCCTCCTCTCCAAGAAGAAAAGCGCCTGCAGCTACCAAAGAAATCTCTTGCCCCTGCAAAGAAAGAAAACCAAACATGCTCCCGCCCTGCAGCGAGAGTCCCGCCAAGCGGTAGTATCACACCCGCCCTGCAGCGGCCGGCGGTCGAGAAGGACTCACAAATTCCTTCTCGATCATCAAAAAGAGAGAACCCAAGCCTAGACGGCCGGCTCCTCGTAAACAAACAAAGCACCGGCCCGGCCGCCCAAGGGTCGAGGACACCGTCTCAACGGTAAATCCCTCCAGTACAAACCAAGAGACGAAGAAGACTTGTAAAGCAATCCGAACAAGAGAAACCGGTGAGTCACCTCACTCGGCTAAGCACAAATCTAGGAGACTTTCGGAGAAGTAGAGTCTCCGTAAGTAGTAGATGAAATAAAATGCCAAGTCTCTTTGAAGGTGATCGCAGAGGCAATCAAGACACAACAGTTTGTAGCTCACTGGTTTGAAACACAAGAAGAACCGGCTCGGCGAGATAGTGATGTAATGATCCTATCTCCACCTTTTGAGACATCGAGAATCGTCTGCGTGAGTGGAGAAAATGGAAGTTGAGCAAGTCAAGGGAAACAGTTCCAACGGCTGAATTCATAGAAGAAGAAGAGGAACTACTAAATTTCCTTGGATTATCTATGTCACTTGACTCTAGATGAAGACAATCGCATGGATCTTTCCAGATCTACAAGGACAAGGAGAGAAAAGCAAAAGTCAAGAAGCCGAAGCACGCGAGAAGGCAAGCATCCGCCCTATCTCCCAAGCACACCGTAACACTTCCATCCTCTCCTTGATGTCTTCTCCGAAAGTGATGAGGAACTGGAGAATTCGCCGCCCATGAGAAGAGTTGCAATTGCGGCGCAAGCATTGCATGAATCAAGAATCCTTCACGAGCAAAGACTAATGGAGGGACCAGGAGAGTCCTCGAACACAAATTTGAAATCGATCCAATGGGAGTGGTTAAAGCAAATAACCACCGATGTTCCGCTACCACTTCCCACTAACTTCGGAAGAAGCGATAAGGGAGATGGCGATGGCGGGCTAGTGGGGACCCCAATCGAGCCAACCCCTATTGAAGGGTGTCTTACCACCGCCCCAACTACGGTGAACCATCAATTGCAACGGCGGGAGTTTGGAGACGAGTGACCCCACTCCAAGTCACTCAAATTGGTGCTCGGTGAGGGGAAACTCCTCCACCGCAGCAAGGTCGGAGGATGTTTGCAGATGACTCCACAAAGAATGTAGGAGGCGAAGTGGAGAGAAACTCAAATGCAAGAAAAATGACAAGTTGCCATCAACGAAGCTCAGGCGATTGAGACTGTCTCACCGAGGTGCCAACTGACTCGAAGGCTAATGACGCGCCGATGCGGTCGAGGCACAGGAAGGAATGACCCGGGAGTTAACACTGGCGATGAAAGTGCAATCCATGGGGTTGAGACTCCAATGGATGCCACTGAAGAAGAGACAAAGAGTGACATGTCGAAAGGAAGCCCATGCCTTGCGGCGAGAGAGACTGGAGGAAATGAAGGCCACGGGAGGTTGAGACTTAGGGGTAACACACTGGTGAAGTAGAGAACATCCCTCCCGCAACCATCGATCCATCCGAGAAGGAGATCGGCGACTTCATGATTCCCAGGACAACCCCGATGTCACCTTTCTCGGGATCGGAAGGCGAAGCGGCGAGTCTACCCCCATGACAAATCAAAAGACTAAATTTGCTGCGGATGTTCCAGGCACGAGCAAGTCGATCCCAAGACTACTCGTCGGACCTTTAATTTTGATGATGAGCCACCAATGGAAATCTCATCATCGTCCGATGACGCTTCCGATAAGGCCGAGGATCAGTCTACTCAAAAGGAGAAATCGGTGAGACCAACGAAGGCATTAAGATAGTGAGGCTCGCAAAAGCTCATCGCACCACAAAACCCAGTGAACCCGAGACCACCGCTCCGGCTCCTCAAGCTCTGGTGGATCGATTCCAAAAGAACTTCACGCCCACCGCTTATCATCGAACAAATCCAGATAAGCGGTGATGAATCCTTTGTGGAATCTTTCCCTTTCTCACTTTGGAGATACGAGAACTCCATGAAGAGTCGAAAATGAGCAAGCACGCTACCCACGGACCAGCTCCTGCTTTTTCACTCAGGCACCATTGTTCGGTAGACTTCGATTTCGACAATTTGATGGCCATCACCGCAACATGAAGAATCGGTGAAATACGAGAAGTGTTCAAGGCACTCTTTCTTTGAAGTTGAAAAGATGGAAAGGCATCAGGCCTCCTTGGATATGCGCCGGACAACAGAGATGCCAACCTTACGGTGACTTGAGAGGCATCACAATCAGGATAAGGGAATGGTGGCAAACAGAAGAATCAATGCGTGTGGAGCAGGTGAGATACTTGAGACAATTATTTAACAAGTCTTTGGTGTGGAGAGTCGAAACTGTTGATGCGAAACGGCTGCGGGGAACACATTGAACATATGCACGAAGCTCACACTGCCGAGATCAAGCTGGCTGCGTGAGCGAAATGCAAATGATATACTGGCGTTTGGAAGAACACATGACAAGAAAATTCAGCCTTCTCATGGTGAGATGAAGCGATTTGTGAGAATCCAACGCTATTTCGATGGTCAATTCGTGCGCAAGATACAACGCAGCAAAGACTTGAAGCAAAATTCAACCATCGGGAGACTTCGACTTCATGCTTGCCAAGCATGTTCCGGGGTTCCTCTATCCTTTGATGATGCCAAAAAGGGGGAAGAGGAATACCTTAAAGCGAAAATCAAGTCAAAAAAGAAAGGAGCGGTGACAAGGAGCAAGTGAGAAGGGAAAATCGGTGAGGAAATTTTGAAATCGAAGAAAGAAAAATCTTGGCGAGGGGAAGGATCAAAGAATATGACCTTTATGATTGCACAAACCCCAACAGGGTCTGTCACGGTGACATTATAAGCGAGAAACTCCCAGTGACTCGCCACTCCAACAACACTTTGTATCTATGGGAGAAGAGAAAAGAAATTGAAGCGAGGGATGAAGGAGGTGGAAGGAAGAATGGATGCAGGGTGATGAACATTTTGAAAGAACACGGAGGCATTCCGGTTAGCGACAGAGACACGTATGCCATTTCGGATGTCGGGACGAGCAAGATCGGTTGACGAATTCAAAACGCTCGAATCGAAGGTTATTTTGCAAATTTGTCCTTGGCTCAAGCTTGGGACTGTCTTGGGAAAAGGGTCTCACATTATGTGAAGAAGGCGACGAGGCAACAGACAACCGTGATCTCTCTGTGGTCACTCTTCGGGCACTCATTTGGAAAGAAGAAGGCCCAAGACAAAGATACGCCCGAGAGGTAGAGGAAGAAGCGGCGGTGGAGGAAGAAGCTTGGACTGAGGCCTCGCCAAGAATATTGAAACACGTAGATCCGGGGAAAGAAAGGAGGGATCTTCCGGGCTTGACCATGTGGCGAACTTGCAAGTGGCTAAAACCAATCGAGTATGCAAGAAGGATAGAAGAAGAAAACAAGAGACAAACTCGGCTATGGGAGGAGAGACAGGAAAGATTAAGAAGAGATGAAGGCGCGAGAAAGGCATATGAAGAAAAAAAGAAGGCGGTGATGACGAGAAGAAGAGAAGAAAGAGAAGAAGATCTCGATCAAGATGAAAGAAGGAGACAACGAAGGAGATGAAGTGTTCTTTGTCAACCAACCCGTGTATTTTATATGTAAATACATACTATGTAAGTCTTACGTAATAATGCTATAATTTTTTTGAGACAATTACATACTCGATACACCTTGTAAACTTGATTGTTGTTAAGTACAAGAATGATATGGTCAATAAAAAGATGATTATGCACATACATTCTATGTCAATACACTATCTGTATGTATCTTTGTTACTTGCATCTTTATATGATTTAAGTTTTGGCATCATCAAAAAGGGGAAATTGTTAGGAATTTTATTGTTTAGATTTTGATGAATGCCATGTAAAACTTAGAATAGAAAGTTGGCTCCCAATTCTTGCTTTGTAATGTATTGTAACAATTAGAGAGCTGGTCAAGTGAGTTAAGTCGGCCTACGCTCCAACTTGCAAGAAGACAAATCAAGGCTTGAAGGAAAACTTCTCACGTGAGGCAGTGAGTACAACAAAGAAAAAATGACGGGAACTCGATGAAGGAGCGGTGAGATCTGTTGAGTGGAACATCGATCAAGTCAACTCAAGAGAAGCTAAGTCCCAGTCAAGTGATGAAGAGTTATCCGATGATTGGAAGTCGACTCTAAGTCACCTGGGGAAAGCGAGGAAATGCAAGTCAAGTCGAGATAATCGAAAAAGAACCGTTTACGTAAATCAAGAGATTTACTTAAACAAGTAATATCTCCATACTACCTTTCTTGGAGTGCTCGGTCCCGAAGCGTGCAAAGAAATGAACCAATGGGAAGCACTACACCGTGTCGGAGTACGAAAAAGGTGATAAAACATTTCATACGAGGAAATGGCAATTCCAAGAACGCAAAACCAACGATTGCTAAGTGATTTTCAAAAATGAGCCTATCTCTTCAACGGGCAAATTTTTGAAAGTTCACTATAAAAGGCGAGGAGTTTGATTGAGAAGGAAGATGCGTGGATGCGTGAATGACACACACGTGAGATATACGAGCTTATCAAAATCGAAACATTCTCAATCCTCAAGCTACATCTCAAGTACATCAATCCAACACTTACCCCGTGAAGGAACGAGAACTTCAATCGGTTGAAGAGGAAAACACTGAAAACAAGGGGTCTACATTCCAAGAAGGATTGTAGAAAGGTTCAATTTGAACCAAGTCTTAAGCTTTTGGAGGGCTTCGTGATCAAATCCAAAGTGCTTGAGCAAGTGAGTCAGTAGCAAAGCAAATTGCCTACGTGAAGAAAGTGAGTCGTCATTTGAGAAGCCGGTGAGTGATCAAGGCGTCTCCGCATCGAGTCCCAAAGGATCAAGTCACCAGATTTGTGATCAAGACTTGTATCCTGGACTGTTACCACTTTGTAAACCGATCATTACTTAGTGGATTCCTCCGGGAGTTGGAGAAGAGAGGAGTAGAAGAATTACCCCATCTTCGAACCTCTATAAAAACTTTCTTTGTGTCATTTACTTTCTGAAAGACTTAAATATCCGCACTTTTAATTGCTTATATCTGTTGATAAATTTGCTATCCATTTGATAATCCATAAGTACTAAATCGTCAGTAAAACTTTGCTTAATCAAACTTAAGGGTGTTAAGTCTTCAAATTTGAAAACAAAACCACAAACGGTGAGTCAAATCATAGCCAACACGGTGAGTTACTACTACAATTTCGAAATTTGAGTGCGTTGAGAGATTAACTCTCTTGAGTGACTAATTCGATCCGTCCATCAAGGATACGGTGTGTAGAACTCGTAGATTTAAAAGGACTAAATCGAAAATTTGGTAAGGTTTATTCAACCCCCCCTTCTAAACCTTACACTTACACCCCTTGGGACCTACGAGGTATTCATCAAGGTTGAAGATTGTGGTAATCTTCACAAGGTGCCATTGGAGATTATGGTAATCTTCAAGAGAGATTGTGGTAATCTCAAAGGTGGTGTTGAAGAAGAGTGTGGTGCTCTTCAAGGTGTTGTAAGTTGGTGTTGTATTAATTTTGGTAATTAATAAAATCTTTTTCTTTTTGAAATCCATCCGGATATCTTGGGGTGGTAGAGGATTAGGCCCTAGGTGGGTTGAACCTCTATAAATCGGCGTGTGTTGTTTACATTCCGCACCTTAATTATTGTCTTTGAGCTTTCGGTTTGAAAAGGAGGGTAAAATCGAAAAGATGGAGATAATCTATTCACCCCCCTCTAGATTATCGTAGCCGCTTGGACTTACATAAAGTTGTATTGTGAAAATAACTCGGCAGTGCTATATTCTAATAACAACATGAGCTCTACTAAGTCAAAGCACATTGACATAAAGTTCTTGGTTGTGAAGGAAAGGGTACAGAGTGGTCAGATATATATAGAGCATATCGGGACAGACTCTAGGATTGCGGATCCGCTTACTAAGGATAACACCCACGGTCTTTCACGAGCACACTGCTCCTATGGGTGTAATACAGTTTCAGGATACTTTAGTTTAGTGGGAGTCTGTAATTTATTGCTCTATATATTACTTTGGACACATTTTGTGTATTTGGATATTTCTGTACAGATATAAAGTATTCAATTTATTACACTGTCATTTTGGTTATGATTGATCTCACTAAGGAATAAGGTGGATCGGTTGAAATAGACATGTTAGATCACATTACATGTAATTTCCATGCTACGCACTCATGATTGATCTATGTCATTTGGTTGTTTTAGTGTATGTGATTATTGATGGGTTTATTCACATAAAGTGATGAAAGCCTCTTTAGTCATGTATTAGTACAATCAATGACAAAGAAAGTTTGAGCTCATAAGGTATTGCACATTTGTTTGGTAACATATGTAGTCCAAGTGGGAGATTGTTGGAAATATTTAATTTGGACTAGCATATGTTAATTAAATGTGCATAGTTGTCTTACGGTATAATCCAATTAAAGTGTTCTACTAAAGTTTTAATTTTGGATTAAAATGGTATCAAATTGTCATGGGATTAAATGTGTAGATATTATTATGTGATTTTCTATTTGTTGATGGACCAAATAGAAAATAAAGAGGATACTTATCCAAAGCGGTTATGGTCCCCAAGACAGCGGTTCTTAAAAGCCATATAACTTTTGTATTCTCTCAACAAAACATTTTACAGTTTACAGAGAAAAGGGGCAGAACCGTTTTGTCTTGGAAGACCAAAAACCAGATCTAGATTTCAAAAGCCCTAATGGATTCAGGTGCGCTTCCGTGATTACGATTAATCTCTTCTCTTTATCGGATTATCATGGTAGATCTGTCAAAGCATACTTTTATGGATTTTGTGAATTAAAGCATGCCCTTTTGTGATTTCGATTTCTAATATGAACTTTTGGAAACGACTCAATTATTACATTATTCATTAAGTTTGATCTGAAATATTATGTAAATAAAAAGCACATAAAACTTTGTTTGTTTTCACCTAATAATCTAGCCCCTGTTTGAGATTCTTTCAATACAAAATAATTTTAGATATTGCAATTTATTATTTCTAAGGTATATAGTAAAATATGAATAACAAGGTTGGTGTATGTATATTTATAATATCTGACTATATATATTTTTACTTTTGATATAGTGGAATAATAAAAATAATAATAATAAGAACAACAATAATAATATTAATAACAACAATTACAACAATATAATAATAATGAATCTACTTTGAATTGAGTAGTTTATATCAATAACGCTTTTAATTCAAAAATATATGATTACAAGGAATTTTCTATATCGTTTAGAGAAAATGTTTGACAAAATTTCCTTGGTTCACATGATTTATATAGAATGTAAATTGTGAACGAATAAAATCACAAATAATCTGAGTTGTATCTTAGAACTCTATGAAATAAAATTTCTTTCAACATATTCTTTAGCATAATTTATTTATTATTAGCCTCCAAATTTTACGAACACATACAATAATCCAAAATTCGATAATACAATCAAATTGAACCAAATTCAACAAGTAATTGCAACATTACAAAATCACCTTCCATATACAGGAAAACCAAAACAATGCAAAATCAAAACAAAATCCATCTAATTCTCTCCCCCAAATAAATCTCCACCATCACTAAAATCTTCCACTCCCTTATATAAGAGCTTCTATCTCCACCACCAACAAACACACAAAACAATAAGTAATACACATACATAATTAAGGTTTATTCATAAACCAGATATATATCAAGAATAATGTCTTGTTACAAAAACTATATTCCCATTCATCAGCTTGTTTTGCATGGCCACATTAATCCTCGATTATCATCGTTTCCATTGGTGATGCGGCTATAACTCCGTTCGACATAACGATCGAGGATGGATTCCGGACGATTACTCTTATCGATGCGCGTAAAGTGCAAGGCAGGGGAAACGAGTTATTAGCGCGGATGATTTGATACCATATCAAGCGTTTACTTTTACTTACAACTATGATTCGGACAAACGCTACGGTGTGTTTCGCAACATTGATGCTAGAGGTGATAGACAAGGCGATTTTGGGATATTTGATATATCCAGAGATAAAGATAAATGTGTGGGTAATAAGTGCATTTGGAGTGCGCAATATGAAGGAATTTATCAGATTTATAACAACAAGTCCGACTTGATTTATTCTTGGTGATGATCATCATCGGTTTTGTTTGTTTTTATTTGTAATAAAGAGTTGGTGGCTTAAATTGATATTGTAATAAAGTTTCGAGCATATATCAGTTTGTAACTTGGAGACAATAACAAAAAGTTATGGAGTGACATAAGCGGATTTTGGATTTTTTTAAAATATTCTATTTGAAAAAAAAAGTTATATCAATTTAATTATTTAAATACGATTTTGAGATCATATAATCGCTATGCGATATTGTATCCAGATTTTGTTTATTAGTTATCTTATTCTTCAACACTTGAATAACTGAATCCTAGCACAAAGATTGGTTACGCCCAAGACATATGTAACAAAATCTCAATCCAAAAATGAATTATTCAAATGGATTTTGCAAGAAAATATGTTAATACCATTTTTTTCTAACTTATTCAAATACATTATATTTCATTTGGATTGAAGTTAAGGATTTCAAATCCATAACAAATTTTGAATGAGCACATAATTTACAATAGATTTAAATCAATGAGTTCATATTTTTACGTTATTCTTTTAGTGATTGTGGCGGATTTCAAATTCATCTTATACTTCAAATTTATCTCATATGGAGTCATTTTAAATTATTTCTCCAAATCCACTTTTCAAATCTAAATCCTTCGATTGAAACATTGTGTTTCCCAAACCAGACTCCACTAACAAAATTCTCTCGTAATACTTTCTTTTTCTTTTTACCAAAATACCAAAATAACATGAACATAGTAAAAATGTCCGATATATAGAGAATGTCGCAATCACTAAAAAAGATTCTTCTTAGTTTTTGGTGAAAAAATCACTTTTGAGTTTTTGTAAATTGCAACTTCGCATATGATTTTTTTCATTTAATCGGAATTTAAAAAACATGGAGATGAGTGCTTTAGATTTCTTCTACTTACGGTTTGATTTAACAAACAAATAAGCAATTTTACAACTTTTTCAAAGAAACACTCTCAAATCTTGATTCTAATTTCAAACACTACCAACTTCTCGATTCTTAACTACTTCTATTTATACTTATGCTACAATGGGAGTGTTTGCAATCACTAAAAAAATGCTTCTCATGTTTTGACTTAAGAGAAAAATATTGTTTAGTGTTTGCAAGTCAACTTTTGCTTTCGATTCTACTTCATTTAATCGAATCAAAGCAGGAAATGAGTGCTTTCTACTTATGCTTCTAGTTTGAAATTTACAAATAAATAAGTTTTTTCACCAAACACTCTCAACTTTTAATTATTAACTTTTGATTCTATTTTCAAACATTGTCAACTTCTAATTCTCAACTACTTATACTTGCTATGATAAATCACTTATTTAAAAAGCAAAAGTTTTTGCCAATACTCTCAATAAATCACTATTTGTAAAAGCAAAAGTTTTGCAAACACTCCCATAAAAAATAAAAATGAAAAGCTGGTTCCATACTCGTGCAACTCACGTGACCGACCCACCTGGCAGGCAGCGAAACTTCTTCACCCAAAAACACGCACATACACTGGAAACACACACACTGATTGTCTTCGATGCTTTCACGAGACCATCATCATTCACATTTGATCAAATCAAACCCTAACATAAATAATTTTTAACCCTTTTTTGTTTATTCTTTCGTCAATTTTTGCCACATATTACGCAATCCTTGTTCGATCCAATCCCGATTAACAAGAAATTAATGTGATTATGATGAAAAAACGCGTCCCCGATTGGCTCAACAGCTCCCTCTGGTCCTCTCCTCAACCGCCTCCTTCTCCGCCACCGACACCGCACGACGCTGCCGCGATCACCGAGCCTTCGGTTCCGAATCCCCGCCGGCCGTCGAGAGAACGTCCGAGACTCCGGTTTCCTCCTCAGTTCACGCTCACGCTACGAAAGGGGAAACTAGAGATCCGTTGAGTGGTACTTATGGGAATAATGCTAGTGTTTGTAACAGTGATGAGGAAAACGGGAGCTCGTCAGCAAATTCAACGGCTTCTGCTGCCGGTGCTTTCGGTGCGGCGCCTCCAGCTGTTGAGGATATTTCTAGGCAGGCTCAGATATTACAAGAGGTTTTTGGTGCTGGCATTATCAATTTTATTTGTTTATTTATTTTGATAGGGTAAATATGATCAATACAACGAGTCGGAGAAAAAAATACGGCTTATTGTTAAGTTATTAGTTTGTGTATAGTGCTTTTACTAACTGTTCATCTTTGCAGAAGTTGTTTTCTATGTGTGTAGTGGCGACTTATTATCATTAATGATTGTGATAGAATGTAGAGAGCAATGTAGGCATCATAAATTACTAAAATTGATTCCTCTGATTTTTATGCCTGCATTCGTATTAAGCTTTGTGATTGTTATTTTGATTTGTTTTGTTTCTTTATGCATATTGTATTGGTAAATGTAGTTGTCAAGGAAGGTTATAAATATGGGAGAGTTGCGGAGGCTAGCATCACAGGGCATACCGGATGGAGCTGGCATACGTGCAACAGTCTGGAAGGTATGGCTTGTGATTTAATAGTATGATTCGGTCTTGGTGCACATGTTTTACATAATTGGTTGTTAGATATTTTGTTTTTCATGTTTGCAATTGATATAGTCATTTCCAACCAGAGAAAATACTGGTTATTCCCGAAAAAGATTTTGGGGATGGTGCTTGTGCATTAGATTCATTACTTAAAATATCTCCTGGGATTGATTTAATTTATTAGTCTTGTTTAACAGTAAGATGTTGTAAACCCAGTAACGGTAGAGTATGTCTTTCGGGAGAAAATCCTTTTGTAGTACTCTTCACTGATATACGATTGAAGTGCACTGTATACATTCACACTGTATATTCTGAATCGAAATAGAGTGGTGCATGGAGAAATACAATAATAACATGATGCTCTGTATGTTAACTTCACCAATTTGCTAGAGCAATGATTAACCCTAATGTAAATAGTGGAGGCTCTTCTTCAATATCAATGCATCATTCTGCCCGTTATTTACGATTCCATTTTTTCTGTGGCTGCATGTGTTCTTAATACAATTACTCAACAAAGGAGTTTTTTGCAAGGATACAAGGCAGTATGTGAGATCTAAGATTGAAAACATCGTAATAGTATTGCAAAAGTAGGATAATAGTACTGTATCAAAACGTTTTCCTTCTCTTCTGAAAAGTTACAAATATGTGTCCAAGTAGAATTAGTGAAGGAAAGCACTGTTCTGCATTTTTGGAAACAACATGAATACTAAACTCTTGTACATGGGTGATTGTGAAAACTTTAACAGCTGAGAACATATCTAGATTAAGATTTACATGTGGACTCTTTGCAGCTATTATTGGGGTATCTGCCAGCAGATCGCTCTCTTTGGCCTTCCGAATTGGCCAAGAAAAGGTCTCAGTATAAAAGTTTCAAAGAGGAGCTACTGATGAATCCTGTAAGTTCTTGAATTTTGTTATGCATGTCTCCGGTGCGACGACATTATTTTGCACCTCGGAAATACATTAAGTATAATACTGAAGTCGGGTAAACAAATTAAAGTTCAGAAAATTGGTTTATTGTAAAGATTATTGCCAATATAGTCAAACATCCAGCAGTATTGGCTACTTTGAGCACTTGTATTGCCGCATATCATGTTGCACCTTTTTAATGCATAAGCAGATAAATCTTCAATAAAGCTCGTGGAGAAATTTTTAATTCACAAGTTCTGCTTCAGCACCTTCTTTTGAATATGTGTGTCTGTTTTAGGTGATCTGGTTATAAAAACTCTTACCAATTTGTGAAATTTACTTCTTTCTTTTAGTGGTTCGACAAAACTCCTTTACGAGGTAGAACTGTATGAATGCCCAACTAATGTTGTTTTAAAAGATAATTAGATTGATCCTTTACTTGCCGAAAACTGACTGTACCATGTTCATTCTGTAAATTGAAAGTCCTCTTCACACATTTTACAGTACCTTTATCATCCTGAAATGTTGAACTGCTTCGGGCATTGTCGTCCTTCTAAGTGAAACCTGCTTGCCTTCTTTGATGCTTTCTTTTTTACTCTTAGTCTAAGCGATTTGAGATTCTATTGTTTTACTAGCTCATGACCCTATGTGGTTTCTAGATACATATTGAGCAGAAAGCTTGGTAAGGGAAATGTGTTGCAACTTACGCCTGAAATAAATTTAGAGGGTTTGTTCGATGGACCTTAAGAAGTAGAAGTCGGTTCGTGAAAATGTTATATATTTGCTAAAAGTTTATTTTAATGGACTTCTCTAAAACCGATTTTAGAGAACTGCAGATTTGTGACTCTTTTGGATTTTTTTTTTTTTTTTTTTTTTTGAGTGGGCATCAAAGTCCACTTTAACCAAATACTTGATGATCCTTATAAGCACTTTTTACAAAATTCCATGTTAGAAGGCCTATCCTATGAACTTCCTTTCAAAAGTGCTTCCACTTCCACCACATGTCTTCAAGCTTTCGACATTTTCTAAATGTTTCCATGGCTAGTCAGTCAGAGATTACAAGAAGGCTGGAAAAGTCAAGTCTTGAGAACCATGAACTGGATGACGGCAGTCAGGGTTTCCTCTCAAGATCAGAGATAAGTCACGGAGAGCATCCCTTAAGTCTTGGGAAGAGTAGCATATGGAATCAGTTCTTCCAGGTACCTTTTTCTTATAGCACAATATAGCATGTATTGCAGATATATGGATATCATGTCACCTTTTCTGCTACCATCCTTTGCTGAACCCATCTCGTATTTGAACTTTTGAGTTATCTGTCTTGGCTAGACCTATAGTCAACCTGGAATACAGCAAGAGAATGCAAACACAAAGACTCATTATAACTCCAATATGTATTACTTTTAGGAAACTGAGATCATGGAACAGATTGACCGAGATGTCATGCGCACTCATCCAGACATACACTTCTTTTCAGGGGACTCAACTTTTGCTAAATCAAACCAAGTGAGCCAAGTTTCACTTTTTCTCTTTCTTTCCAGCTGGTAGCGTTTACATTATAATTATTTTATTTGTGCTATACATCTTTCTTTCAGGAGGCCTTGAGGAACATATTGATTGTATTTGCAAAATTGAATCCGGGAATAAGATATGTGCAAGGGATGAATGAAATCTTGGCGCCATTATTTTATATATTCAAGAATGACCCTAATGAGGAAAATGCAGTAAGCTTTGTTTACTTGTCTTTAATATTTTTAATTATTATGAAGTAAAACATTCTTTTTTCTCTGCAGCGAAAATATACAACATCAAGTGTTGTGTTGACCTAAATGGTTCCAAAAATAATACGCTTGTTAAATTAGTATTCCAGCTCAAATAACCGGAAAGGCTGAAATCTTTATACTGTAGCAAATCAAAATAATGCTCATTCCATATTCTGATATTTGAAACGATGTCAATGGAATGCCTCAAATATATTTCACTAATATAGGAAAGCTTTCCATAATCTACTCCTCAATCCTCAACCCTCAGCCCCCGAAAATAACAATGGTAAAGAAGAAAAAGGGGGTAGGTGAACTTCCAGTCCTCCCTACCCTGCACAACTCGGTGATTTCTTATCTAAATCAAATAATCTTCTCGTGAACTGTCCTTCAGAAACCCCACTTCATATTTCATTCTGAAAAATGGACCCTCTCTGAATCTGCACTTTGCTATTTTTGGATTCAAATGTGATTGTTTTGGATAAATCGCCACTTATGTACAAATTTTAAAGTTTTGTTGATTCTAACAATAGACATAGATTCCTCAAAAATGAATTTGTGTTATTGAGGGTGTATGTGGGAACCTCAAACTAGAAAAGGGTTAGACTTTAGTTGCAGTTTTACTTTGATTCCATTTACTTCATACCTATTTAATATACGTTTAAGATAAGAGAAAGGAAAATGATTCTGTATCCATGGCAACTCAAGGGAAAAAGTGAATACGGCAGTTTAAGTGTGATGTCCCACATGGATTGTAGAAGCAAGTTTTAACTGGTTTTTAATGGATTCTGCAACTTTGGCTAACTATTTCACAAAGTGATGATGTGTGATGTAGTTGCCAGTGGAGGCAATTGTGTCAGTGTCTTGTTGACAGACCCCACTCATGTGGGCTCAGGGCATCATAAAATGTATAACATACCGGAGTTTAGAAGTACTATCGGAGCAAGAGTCCAGGCCGAATTTGACCTGGGGGCAGTCCTGGATTGTGGAAGGAATACAATGACTTCATACTATTTCCATATGGGGATGATTGTGATGTCCACACAGATTATGTAGAAATTTTCTAATCGGCTTATGGGGGCCGCTATTTGAACCCCAATTTCTTATTAATACACCCCCTCTTACTTAAAATGACTCTTATGCCCTTACTGTCAAAAAAATTTCTAAACACACCCAATTTTTTTTTCCACAATTTTTTTTTTTCTTCCCTAGGGTTTCAGTTGCTAATTTTTTGTTTTTGCTATCGTGCTATTTTAGTTGTAGCATTAAGTGCGAAAATGTGTCATTTTTAATAGATTAAAGGTTTTATAGGTTGGGTTTGAAATGGTGTTACAATATTTGGGTTTTTGTGTTTCAAGTTCATGCATTTTTTCGCCATGTTCGAATAGGCACGATCGCCATATTTTCCTAGAAAAAATGGTGGCACGATCGTGCCACACTTTTACATCAGTTTCTTAAAAACTTAAAAAGTGTGGCACGATCGTGCCCTATTTTAGAGTGTGGCACGATCGTGCCATGTATTAAAAATAGGGACGATCGTGCCACACTTTTACATCGGTTTTCTTTAAGAAGCTGATGTAAAAAGTGTGGCAGGATCATGCCCTATTTTTTTTACAGTAAGGGCATAATAGTCATTTTAATTTTGTCAAAATAAGGAGTGGGGTGTATTTATAAGAAATTGGAGTGCAAATAGCGGCTCCCTTGGTTTATATTGATAAAATGGATTCCTCTACTAACTTGGGTTAACCGTTTTCGCTAAGAGAGGAGTGTGAAATAGTTGCTAGGAAAGCCCATGTGAGCATGTAACATGAACTAGGAAACACGACTAACCAGATGACTTTTGACAGTAGCATGCAGCAATTAATGTTACCAAGTTCATGTGCTTCAAGTGGGGAAATAGTGATTGTTTTCTTTGATTCAGTACTCTTTTACAGCAATGAATGATTTATTCCATATTTATTTTAGGTTCATTTTCAGTTACTATTTCCTTTTGCAAGTTTTGCAGGCTTTTGCTGAAGCAGACACTTTCTTCTGTTTTGTGGAGTTATTAAGTGGGTTTCGGGACAACTTTGTTCAACAACTTGATAACAGTGTTGTGGGTATCCGTGCCACCATTACAAGATTATCAATGCTTCTAAAGGAGCATGATGAGGAACTGTGGCGTCATCTGGAGATGACAACAAAAGTAAGATTCCGCACATCTCTTACTTTCTTAGGACCTTCATGTTATATTCTCTCTATTTGCATTGTTCAAAAATATAATGTGAGTACAATATCTAGGAGGATACTGAATACGGGCATTTAATGTTAGCATCAAGTTTTCATTAGTTATAGTGTTATACAAACGAAAAGGACAGCAAAAGATTCTCAAACCTGGATCTTTAAATAGATATTCAGTTTTCATATTTATCGGTCTGGATCTGCTTGAGTAAAAATATTTGAGTATGTTCACTATGTGCTAGATTCAAAAGACGAGTTACCCTCTTTTATCCCTTCAATTTTGTTTTTCTATTTCCTCAGTTTGCTGAAATTGTTTATATTTTCAATGTATGTTGAGAATCATGCATTGCGTGTTTCGCCCCTTTAAGCCATGCTCCTTGATTGTGCACTTAAGAACCCCAGATCTGGTACTGGATCGACTTGATGTGTTTCATAACTATGTATGCAGTCATGTGTTAAGAGTATCAGCGAAGTGAATATATGATTTAGCTGTAAAAGTTTCTGCCGATTCATTTAAATTCTTTGACTTGTTTATCTCAATTCTAGATGCTTTAACATGGTTCTTTTTCCATATTTTGTTGTGGCTGTATGTGTAGGTCAATCCCCAGTTTTATGCATTCAGGTGGATTACACTCCTTTTGACCCAAGAATTCAATTTCGCAGACAGTCTCATAATCTGGGACACACTTATGAGTGACCCTGACGGTCCTCAAGTAAGTCAATCTTTTAAACAACTATTTGATTTCTTGGTTATTCTTAACCGTATAATGTTAATTTACAAATTAAGTAGGATTTACTCTATGCATTCCTTTTGGGTGTCAAGTAAGTTAATATGTGGTACTTGGCTACCTACGATATTTCTGAAGAAGCTGAACTAGAGCAGAAGATTTTATGGCATCTTTCAGCAAATATTGAGCTTCATTAAGTACTAGATGCATTTTGATCTTCAATCTGTCTTTGAAGTACTAGCATACGCATGCAAGTGTAATCTGCACATGCCATTGGTTTTTCTTGCCTCAGTTTATTTCCTTATTTCTACTAACTAAAAGGTATAAGATCAGCATGAAAACAATTTAGTCCTCGAATTTAGTTGATGGGTAAACATTAAACAATTGCAGGAGACACTCCTCCGAGTTTGTTGTGCAATGCTGGTTATTGTTCGGAAGCGTTTACTTGCGGGTGACTTCACTTCTAATCTTAAGTTGCTGCAGAATTATCCACCGACAAACATCAGTCACCTTCTCTATGTTGCCAACAAGATGCGGCTCCGCTGAGCAGACTGAGGTTTTTAGATAAAATATTTCAGGTTGTATTTATGTTTCTTTCTAATTTTCATTTGAAAATCATTTTCTTGTAAAATTGCAGGATGTAAATGTAACTTGATAGTGATTTCTAGGAATTGCTCTCTCGGTTTAGACTTTTGATCTTTGTGTGTAATGTCACCAAGTTGAAAGTTTGAAAATCAAAATTGAGTTATTAATTGACATATATTCTGGATCTTGCTACCACACCAAAGATTTGGTCCGTCGGATCTTGAAAGAGATCTTATCTAATATAGCAGAGGTGTAGATTTCTCAACAACAATTTCTGTTGCATTTGTCGGTATACTCAGACAACAGTATGACTATTAGTGTCATATTGTATTGCAAGTTTTTCTCGTCCCCTATATACATACGCCTTGGACATTTTTGCATGAATCGCTGTTGAGATTATTTTTGGCCAATGCAGAAACCAATAAATTTAGGGGTAAGTTCCACCTTCCAGGTTTCAAAAATGGTTCCTAAAACCAATACGTTTGAAATCTCCCTAAAAATTACATATTGGGGAATACAAATCAAAACGTGGAAGCATACTATATCGTGCACAAATTTTACTTTCTTTTTTCATATATCAACTCAAGATCGGTGAGTTAGATCACATTAGAAACATGTCTTAGCTTTCTCACTGGGGATCATATTCATAGACTAACAATTTTCTGCTTGCGATTGACCTATTGACCTATTCCACTTTGCCAAACTACTGTAAACCGTTCAAGGCCATATTCCACTTTGCTGAAAATATTAAATCTTTTGAAGTATTGAATTCGTTAATAATTGACCTATTTTGGTGGATTGACGCTTTTTTTTAATAGATGAAAGGGATAAATACAAAAGTACACCTGATGTTTAGGGCAATTATAAACAAAACCCAGAAAATTTTCCAAATAAAAAAACCAGATATTTGATTTTGGTTAAATGTAAGAGTGACTAATATTTTTACAAATGCAAAGGGAGTGTTTGAAATATTTTGCTTATAAAAGGATAAAGTGTAATGCCTAATCAAATCTCCAGGGTTTTGTAATTTTAAAAAACCTATGGGTTCTTTTGTTATTAGCTCAAACCTCAAGGGTAGTTTTTGTAATTATCCTAGATAAACAGCACAAATATTGCAGGAAAAATCTGGGTGCTCCATGTACTTCTGAGGAAGATGAACTTTCCTGATTGATGACAACAATGCTTGAGCTAGTCACGATGAATGAAAATTTAGGTTACTTCTTTCTTAATTTAAAGGAAGAAGATGAGTTCAATTTTGTCGATAATATAAGAACAATTAGCTACTATCTGAAAAACAATACGGTGACCAACTCCGTAAGCAATATATATACTGTATATATTTTCCCCCTGTTCATTTAAACGTAAAAATAATCAGTCATTTACAGTCTATTAGTACAAGCTGTAGATACAGCAAGAAAGTGTACATCTGAATAATACGGTAGTCCATCGGGCTGCATACACTTACCTGTGTCAATGTGATCCATATCCAAGCTAACTGCGGCTGCTGTTCTTAATTTCTTCAAAGTGATGGCACCACCAAATGAAATTAGGGACTGCAAAGGTATGACGAAGAGAATTTTAAACAGTCTAGAGAACATGTTACATCATCAAGCTTGAGCACTTGTATTTGTAGTACAAATGATAATAATTCTATTACATTTATGCAAGAGAGAGAAATACCTGCCTTGCCAAATTAGAAAAAATACGCTCATGGATCCAATTTTGGCGTCATGATGTAGAGGTAAGGACTAAGACTGCTGTCAACTAGTACTTCGTACAAACTCCTAATTATCGCCTACAAATGTCGAATTTGATGTGAGAGATTCTGAATCACCAATTCCTCCTGCCGTCGACTGACTGTCCAAGGTCTCTAAAACATTATTTGGTGGACATTTATCCGCTGGATTGGCAGCTGACATCTGACAAAAGCACTCGGGCCATGAATTCGTATAGAACGACTCAGGTGAGACCCGCTTGTGGGGTCCACCAAAGTTTGTGTTTAGCATCGCACGCCTAACAGCTTCTTCAAAACCAGCCGTATGCCCCTTCTTCTCCCGTTCAATAAAGATAGGGGCAAGAGCTTTTCTATCAGGTTGTATGTTCGCACGAAACCATAGTAGAGCCGGTGGCGAGGAGATTATTGGCAAAGTTGCTCGGCCCATCATATGTTGGCATGAATATGTCAGCAAGCAGACAGACCATGTAATCGACGGCAGAGCCTACCAGGCCACGTGTATTCTTTGCAATTTCACCAGTGGGGTCCACCGTATTATGATTCTCAAGACATGGGAACAACGATCGGAAAGGCTTCATAAATCGCTCGCCTCCAAATAGTTCGCCAGCTGCAAGGTATATTCTGGTAGAGTTGTCGAAACCCATCGATCTCAGGATAAGACCAACCTGCGGGTTTTGGAGAATCATTTCAATGTATTGATCACTCTCTTTATGTATTATGTCATGTTGACAAGAAAATAGCTTTGGAAATGAAGGTCTTACATCACTTATGATAATGAATGATATCAGAAGCATGGCATTAAACAAGACCAACTTCTAAGAAACAACTTCTCAAGATTAATACAGGTATCAGTAGTCCATATGTAATTTAGACGTGGATCCTCCATTTAAGCACGACCGTAGATTAGTTTTGAGCTTTTAATTGGAAAACATCCCGTAACCAGCCCCAATAGCAAGTCATGTAACATGGTTAATGGATCGAATACATTTGTTACGATGAACCTCTCTAAAATGCAATAATTATTAATCGTCTTTATTTTGGTATTACTGTAGTTGATGGCACATCAAGAGACAATCTAAGTAAGAGCAATTAATCTTACTCTTACTGCAAAATACACTCATCGACTGCCACTCTGCCAGGGGAAAGATTAGCATGTTTTCACAAACACAAAATGAACTCAAAAACAGCACGAGTATTCTGGACAGCAAGGGAGCAGAATTGAGTAAGAAAAAATATGCACTAAAAACTTGAATATAAGAGTATCGAGAAAAAAGTTTTTCTTTTAATTTGATAAGTAAAAGAGTTCCAAATTTGTATGCTTGTATGAATGGTGTTTGCATGTTTAAGAAGGAAAGCTCATTTTCAAGTTTAAGGAGGGGAAACTAAGGGTGTTAAGATGAGCTTATAACTTCTTCAAAACATCTTATCAGATACTTGAGAGCTCATAAAGTGTCATAAAATGTTTTAAAAGATGAACTTAAAAGTTCCCATATAAGATTATAGTATCCTCTTTTGATGATATTAGGCAATGCCCTTTTATGTGGATCATTATTATCAGTATCACTTCTAGACATTCCAGTTAGAATAAAAGAGTTTTTTTCTACAAGTAATCATTTATTAAATTTAAAAGAATCGCTTTTCTTTGATGAGATCGAATACATGAATGAAGTAACATTTTACAAAATACTTCTTTTTTTCTCCAAGGAATAATTACAGGTCGCTATTGATTCAATAATTGGATTACGGATATCGGGTTATTAGTCTAGGATTTATCTTTTTAACTATAGGAATTCTTTCTGGGGCAGTATGGGCTAACCAAGCATGGGATACTATTGGAGTTGGGACCCAAAAAAAAACTTGGGCTTATATTACTTAGAGTGGCTGATTGCTTTAATAAATAAGAATTGTATGCTTTTCGTTGTAAGGAGTTCAGATCTTAACAAACTCCTTTAGTTTTGATCATAATAATAACAAGTTTTCATTAATAATATCACATACGCTCCAACACGTTATTTTATACACACACTTCGGAACTTATGTTTAAATTAAAACTTATAAGGTCCAAAACCATCTACAAGAGCTATAAGGTCTTTCAGATAAACTTACTACACCCTCTAAGAGTTCTACTACTACTACGAAAGCATTCATGACAAGGAGGTAGTGGAAATGCTATGTAAGATAACTAGTTGCGATGCAATCAGCCACTCTACAGTGATGCATACAATTCTTACTTATTTATTAAAGATTAAAGAAAAGGATGGGGAAAATAATATCATAAATTGAAGAAGTACCTCTTCTGGAGTTAGAGGGCATTTTCCAATTGCCCTTCTCTCACTATAAATAAGTTTCTTTGGTGCAAAATTTTCTTCTCGATATTTCTTCAAAATCTTTTGTTCTTCTGGAGTAAATATATCAAAGCACCTGAAAAAAAAATAATATCAGATATTGCAAGCTTTTAAATCCTCGGATATGTATGAAAGAATTTCTTTATTTTTCCTCCACAGACTTCTTGCCCTCACTATTATCGTGCAATGTTCAGGGAGTGATCTGGAAACATATATCACTATTGGCGTGTAAATATCAAGTATCTGTGGCTTTTGTTGATTTATACTGTCTTCTACATATCAGCAGATATATTTATTACAGGCTATCATGGTGTCTCCGCCATAGACCATGCCTCAAATGTTCGAAGTTAAGTAACTATTACCCAACTCAAACTAAGATTATTGTGGATACACTATTTTGCACTGCAAAACAGTGCTAAAGGCCAGGTGATGGGATTTAAGAGTTGCTCCAATTTGCTCACTTAGTGCCTAAAACACTCAAGATACAAAGGAAATATAGATGTGTGTGTATATATAAAGAGAAAAGAGAGATTCAAAGAAAAGAATCAGAAATTAGCAACCATCTCAAATCATCAACTACATCTTCTTCATCTTCCTTACATTTCCATGCATCGCAGTATGAAAGTAGGGACTTACCCAGCAAATGCCAGCATATCCATCTCAAAACGAAGATGTATGGCCATAAAGTGACCTTGTGCACGAAGCCTATTCACTATTGAGTTACTCAGCTCCATGATGTGAGGCTTAAATCTTAGGGCATGATAGTTCACTCTACACCTTAGGCGCTGGTACTCAGGGTTGTCTATCTCTTCAGCCAAGCGATGCGAGAAAGGCGTTAGATAAATAGCACCATGCTCTTTCATCTTATTTAAAGCATCTGTTGTATACCAACTGATGGGAGCATCTCTTGGGGGCCGCATCTGAGCACAAAAAAATGCTGGGTCAATATAATCATGAAAATTATATCTTGTAAAAAAGTTATCCAATGATCATAAGCCTCACCTGAAAAGCTTTTATCTTCTTGGTCTTCCCATTTTTCGGATTTCTGGAATGCTTTCCACTATTTGTACATCATATCTCAGTGACTTGATAAAATGCTCAACATCATAGACACCATGGAAACCACTACAGAGGAACATATATAAAATAGATATTAACACTCAGCTGCCATGAAATAAAATTGAGTTTAAACAGCATGAGTTCTTATTGTCGGTTTAGGAAATATTTTAACACTAGGTTGACTTGCTTGAGAATCGCTTTAACCTTGGGAGACGGTGACTCACACACACCAACATTTATTCTTTGAGCAATGTAGGCATTTTAATTGACTCTGAGTTAACTACACCTATTATTCTCCACCAAGGCAGCATAAAGCTACTGTAACTTCAAGCATATGTATTTTAATACTTGTGACTTTAATCCTCTTAAAGAAAGCCACGACTCATTAAAGTATATCAGAGCTCTGGAAATATCATCACATCCTTAAGCTTTTAAACAACATTTAAATATGGATTCGCTCGAACAACCTCTAGCAAGGAGTTATAAATTATCCATCATCATGTATCTGACGATATGTATGCTCTAACTTAATGATCTTGGCAGACACTAAACCTGCAGCAATCTAAAGTAAAATAGGCAACACTCCAATGTGAAGCTAGAAAACATATATTCTAAACATGTTACAGGTGAAAATGTTGAGTTTCTCTTCGGAAACATGTACCTGTCATCATGCCAGAACGAATTCGCATCCAGTTCAGGCAGCACAAGTGTAGCATTCATGATTCGAGCAGCAAGAACGGCATTACATATCTAGAGTACAACAAAAATCTCTAGGTCAGATTGGACTAACCAAAATTTTGCCACCAAATGATAAACTTAAGATGAGAAGTTGCAGTTTTTCACAATATTGAGGTGGAAAGAAAGAGAAATTAATGTGATCGCTTATGGGAATTTAATTTTAAAAAATTCCACTTCACGGCACATGTTTTCCACAGCCATGTGTTAATTTGTGGGTTTCTCCCAAAAAAAATTTCCACGGCACATTTCCACTTTCCAAAATCATACCCATGTCCTAAAAATATATCCATATTTTGAAAAAAAATGAATTGTCGCATACACTTTCATCCTTCTTAAAAAATTCCCCTTCCTCTAAAACTACTTTATTTTTTTATTTTTTGTTCCTTTTTCTAGAGATGATTTTTCAGGAAGGAGATACCAAGCAATCACTCCCTAAATATTCTCCCTCCTTATTCTATTAGGCCAAGTTGAATTTTCATGGATATGACATCATAACTGAAATTTATAAACAAATACATGACATATATTAGAGCAAGTAAAGACCAATTAATATTTGGAAGTGGTGGCAAGACCAGAGAACTTCATGCCTAAACATATTATACACACACAAAAGGAAGCACTCTCGCGTCAGAATAACAATCAGTAGGCCCAAAAAAATTTATATTCTTTGTTGAAATTCCCTCAAAGTTAGCTTATTTTGGAAATTATTTTATGATTATCTATCTAAGGAAGTTAGAGATTAGAGAATCCAGATTTTCCTAAGTTGAATTCCTTGATTTTAGGGTGATAATTTCCTTTCTTATTTTCAGGATTTTGTTACTGTATTTAGCTATGTAAATTGTGTATATTAGGATGTATTCTTCTCAAATTAATAAAATGAGAAAAATCTTCATGGCATCAGAGCCTGGTTCTTTTAAAAAAAAAAAAAAAAAAAAAAAAAAAAAAACCTAGTCTCCATTCCTTGCCATCCTCCATGGTCAAGCACGGTATGGCAACCGAAAAAACAAGCTCTACCTCTGAAGTCTCTGCATTTCCAAATTCTAGAAATGCTGGAAACTCTGAGAATACATCTCTTCTCATCACCAGCCACAAACTCAATGGGCAAAACTTTCTCCAATGGTCTCAATCTGTCAGGATGTTCATCTGCGGCAGAGGCAAAGAAGATTATTTAACAGGAGAAATTCCAATTCCAGAAGGATGAATCAGGTTACAAGAAGTGGAAGGCTGAAAATCATCTGATCATGTCATGGCTCATCAATTCAATGAATGTTGATATTGGTGAGAACTTTCTTCTCTATGAGACTGCACAAGACATTTGGGAAGCCGTGAGAGAAACTTATTCAAGTTCTGATAATACATCAGAGTTGTTTGCTATTGAGTCGATCCTGCATGATCTACGACAAGGAGACCTCACAGTAACGCAATACTTCAACACCCTCACCCGTCATTGGCAACAACTAGACATGTTTGAAAGCCACGAATGGAAGTGCCCCGAAGATAACACTCTGTATCGCAACATAGTGGAGCAGAAGAGAACATTTAAATTTCTACTGGGATTAAACAAGAATCTGGATGAAGTAAGAGGCAGAGTGATGGGAACTAAGCCTCTTCCAAGCCTTCGAGAAGCTTTTTCTGAAGTCCGCGTGAGGAAAGCAGGAAAAAGGTCATGATGGGATCTCAACTTTCATCTCCGACATTGGAAGGATCTGCACTTGTCGCCCGTGGCCCACGCCCTCCAAATCAGCAAGATACTCGTCAACAGAGGAAGGGAAGACCGTATTGTGAACATTGTGCTAGACCTGGTCACACTAAGGACACGTGTTGGAAGATACACGGTAAACCAGTTGACTGGAAATCACCAAAGTCAAGTTCTGATAGAGATAGTCGTGCTAACTTAGCAAATGCAATCGAGAAGCCCAGCACCACTGAGTCGAGTCCTTTCACAAAGGAACAACTTGAAGTGCTTCAAAAGCTTCTAAGCAACACACTTTCCCAGCACGCTGCTCCTGCACCATCTGTTAGCATGCACGCACAAGCAGGTAATTCACTTTTTGCATTTTTTGTGCGGGCTAACCGTTCAAAATATTGGATTATTGACTCAGGGCGTCAGATCATATGACGGAGATGAGTCTCTCTTTTGTGACTATCAACCGTGTCAAACCAATCTTACAGTACGCATTGCTGATGGTTCTCTGTCCAAAGTGGTTGGGACTGGATCTGTTCAAATCTCACCTAGTATCACTCTCAAAGCTGTGCTTCATGTTCCTAAACTTGATTGCAACTTAATGTCCATCAGTAAGTTGACTCGTGATCATAACTGCTCTACTAAATTTCTGCCAAATGTGTGTGTTTTTCAGGATTGGGTTCGAGGAAGAGGATTGGCAGTGCTGAGATGTGCTCAGGACTTTATCTCTTCAATACACCTCAGCCTGGAGAAGCCTTAGTTGCTAGAAGTGGTCTTTCTAAGAGTCAACCAGTTTGTAATTTCAGTCCTAAGTCAGTCTTTAGGTCAAGTGTCAATAAAGATAGTGAAGTCATGTTATGGCACTATCGGTTGGGTCATCCAAACTTTATGTATCTTGAAAGGTTGTTCCCTCATTTATTCATCAATAAAAGCTCCAAAATTTTCAATTGTGACATCTGTCAACTTGCGAAACACAGTCGTTCTAGCTATCCAAGTATGCCCTATTGTCCATCAAAACCATTCGCATTGATCCACAGTGATATTTGGGGTCCTTCTCGAATAAAAAATATTAATGGGGCACGGTGGTTTGTAACATTTGTGGATGATCATACACGACTCACTTGGGTTTTCCTTATGAAAGAAAAGTCAGAAGTTGGTAGAATATTCCAAGCATTCAACTCCATGGTCCAAACACAATTCAATACAAAAATTAAAATTTTGAAGTCTGACAATGCGAGGGAGTATTTCTATTCAGTTCTAGGCGAATACTTGTCTAGACAGGGAATTGTCCAAGTAAGTTCATGTGTCAGTACACCCCAACAAAATGGAGTGGCTGAGAGGAAAAACCGTCACTTGTTGGAGGTAGCACGTTCTCTTATGTTTTCTACTGGTGTTCCAAAATATCTTTGGGGGGAAGCTATTCTTACTTCTGCGTATCTCATAAATAGGATGCCATCTCGTGTCCTAAAATTTGAAACACCGCGTCAAGCACTCATTAAATTATTTCCACATGCACGTGTTCTTTCCTCTGACCTTCCTTTCAAAATTTTCGGGTGTTCAGCATTTGTTCATGTCTACTCTCAAAACAGGAGTAAACTTGATCCAAGATCCATAAAATGTGTCTTCATAGGTTATTCCACAAATAAGAAAGGTTACAAGTGCTTTTGTCCCAACATGCGAAGGGTATTTGAAACAATGGATGTGACATTCTTTGAAGAGAATCCTTATTTTTCAAAACCTGAAATTCAGGGGAGAAGAAGACAGAATTTCAGCTTTGGAGCTTTGATTCCTTACTGCTAGAACACTCTGAAATCAGCCCAAATAAACAGCCACAAGCTCTTGAGTCTGACCCTGAGTCCAGTCCGAGTTTTTTACCCACAAATCAGCTAGAAAATTTGTCACTAAGTCCAATTGGTGTACCTGATTTTTCTTCATCTAATTCTCACCATTCCCCGACTATTATTCCTACATCAAGTCCATCTAATCCGCTGCCAGTAACTAGAGAACTTCAGGTATACACCAGGAGGAAAAAGCAACCTCAGGGGGAGATTGAGAACTTGGCACATCTCACACCTGTTCAAGAACCTGAACCGGACCCAATAACTGCAGAAACTAGCACAGGAGGTGGGAATGAGCTAGAACAAAAAGGGTCAGAGAAGATTCAGGCTATAAATGATCTGGAGTTACCTATTGCCTTGAGGAAAGGTACTCGAACCTGTACTCAACATCCAATCAGTAATTTTATATCATATACTGGTCTTTCACAGGCATATCAAGCCTTTATTTCAAGGTTAGATAATGTTCAAATTCCAGCAAATATTCAAGAGGCTTTGAGTCACCCGGGTTGGAAACAAGCTGTTCAAGAGGAGATTATGGCCTTGGAGAAGAACGGTACATGGATTATTACTGAACTCCCACCGGGAAAGAAAACAGTGAGTTGTAAATGGGTCTTTACCGTAAAACATAAAGCAGATGGGAGCGTCAAGGCTTAAGGCTCGATTAGTAGCAAGGGGCTTTACTCAATCCTATGGTGTTGATTACCACGAGACTTTCGCTCCAGTTGCAAAGCTCAATACCATTCGATTACTCATCTCATTAGCAGCAAATTTGGACTGGCCACTTCATCAGCTTGATATAAAGAACGCATTTCTAAATGGAGACCTTGAAGAGGAAGTCTACATGGAGATTTCTTCGGGTTTACAAATAAGAAACAACAACAATAAGGTCTGCAGATTATTGAAGTCTCGTATGGACTTAAACAATCTCCACGTGCGTGGTTTGGTAGGTTCTCACGATCAAGAAAAAGAACATGGATTTGTTCAAAGTGTCAAGCTGATCATACACTGTTTGTGAAGCGTTCTCCGAGAATAAATTGGCTATCCTCATTGTGTACGTCGACGACATCATTCTTACCGGAGACGATCAGGAAGAGTTATCGAAGATTAAACTATCTTTGGCGAAGAATTTGAGGTAAAAGACCTTGGTCCTCTACGGTATTTTCTAGGCATGGAAGTGGCTCGGTCAAAAACAGGAATATTTGTCTCTCGGCGCAAATACACTCTGGATTTACTCAAGGAGACTGGTATGCTAGGATGTAAACCCGCCAAAGACCCCTATGGACTCTAAAATGAAGTTGAAGCATGATGAAGAAGGAGTTCAAAGAGACAAAAGAAGATACCAACGTCTAGTAGGGAAGCTCATTTATCTTTCCCATACTGGCGACATTTGTTTTGCGGTGAGTATCTGTCGGTTTATGAACTACCCAATGGAGGAGCATATGGAAGTCGTGTACCGAATTCTCGGATATCTAAAGATGACTTACGGAAAAGGGTTATTATTCAAGAAGAATGGGTGTAAGGATATGGTTCTATATTTCGACGCGATCGGCAGGCGGGAAGCCGGATAGACAGACGGCCAACCACAGGATATTGCTCATTTTATGCAGGGTAATCTTGTAACTTGAGAAGTAAAAAAACGATCTGTGGTTTCGTAAGGAAGCGTGGCAGAAAGTGAACTAAGAGCCTGGCAAAGCAAAGAATTTGTGAAGGAATATGGATCGACGAGTTATGGCATGAATCCTCGGGATGGAGGTTGAGAAGCCCTTGAAGCTTAAGTGTGATAATCGGCCACTATCGGCATTGCAAAGGATCCGATTCATCACGATAGAACGAAACATGTTGAGATTGATCGGCATTTCATAGTTGAAAAGATTGAGAACTCGAAGTGCGGTTGGTCTACACTCTACTCGAGAACAACTTGCAGGCGCCCCGACAAAGGCATTGCAAGGACTAACTTTGAGGAACTATGTAACAAATTGGGCATGTACAATCTGTACAACCCAACTTGAGGGGAGTGTTGAAATTCCCTCAAAGTTAGCTTATTTTGGAAATTATTTTATGATTATCTATCTAAGGAAGTTAGAGATTAGAGAATCCAGATTTTCCTAAGTTGAATTCCTTGATTTTAGGGTGATAATTTCCTTTCTTATTTTCAGGATTTTATTCTTGTATTTAGCTATGTAAATTGTGTATATTAGGATGTATTCTTCTCAAATTAATAAAATGAGAAAAATCTTCATTCTTCGAAAAAGTTCGATCATACCTGAATTTTGAAAAGCTCAATAATAATTTATTTAAGGTTTATTGCCAGGTAACCATCAAATGTAAGTATGTAACTAAAGAAAATTTTCTATTACACTATTCTTTCATATTTCACTAACGCGTCGGAATTTATTTTTCCCAAGAACTAGGATAGGATTGTTTGCATGAAAGCAACATAAGGAGTTACTCTAATAGTGAATTTTGCCAAAGATAAAATGTCTCAACAGATCTTATAGGGATGGAATCAATCATGTCTCGTTAATTGATTGTAGAAAGAGACAGAGTGGAATTAGATTAAACATGACTAGGCTTTCATCGTAAAGTTGTTTAATTTTATCGGATGGCCACTTGTTGACATGTGTGTGTATATTGTTTTCATGATTGAGCCCAATGCTACCAATCAGAATAATTTGCATTCCGAGGGAAGCAAAAAATAAGTATCCACCGTAGTCGGTCCGATAAGAAGAGTTATAGTAAGGTTTCAATTTTCATTCCATGAAACGGAAACTTCTTAAAAAATAGAGAAGACAATAAAGATAAGGAGTAAGAGTAAAGACCCCAAGCTTCATTAGTACATAGTTCCAAGTATGGGAACGTCACTTTGAAAAATGAATTCCGGACTTACAACCCACAAGTTCCAATAATCCAATGGTGAACTAAATGCTAAAACTTTCTTTTTCTTGACGTATTTGATTTAATAAGAGAAAAATCACCTCAAAAAGAAGAATACTCTGTAATTTACTTGAGCAAAGACATTCAATAATCTTGAATGAATTAACATAACTAGTTAAAGAATAATCACCTAATAAATAAGAATGGGTATTCGGAATTAAATTGTAGTAGCATATGAAATTCTTGAATCAATTCCAACTTCTAAGAGAACCAGAGGCGAATCGAGATGTATATCACAATGTAAGTGGAAACATTAAAGAAATAAACAAGCAATTGGTGAATCACTAATTAAAATAACCAAACTAAATCAATTATCTAAATAGACAAGAGTGCGATGTCGGCTAAATAGATCATCGAAACGTACGGGAAATTCTGCCAAATCACAAAGAGATCAAGAAAATTATATAAACCTGTTTAAGGGCCAGGGCATCATGTAAACATAGGGAATAGGCTTATCGTAACAATGAAATAAAAAGATTTCGTCGCATACCGCACTTCTTTGCTGATTGAGGCCACCATTACAACGAACTCGTAAATAGCCATTGGTTTCTGTTGGAGGAGCTGCATGTGCATATAGACACGAAACAATAGTCAGTATATCCATTTTTTCAAGATGAAAATCCAACAAAACATGTATGAATGTGCAACATATTCAAAACAAACGACGGGGCCAATCAGATCTTGGAGCAGATGATGGTCTCCACCCACCAGAAGCAGCTGTACCCCAAAGCGTATCCACATCAATCTGCTCATATACAGCAAAGTATAACAAGTAAACACACTTTACATTACATCTGGTGAAACCTAAAAAATTACTCTAAGCTTTCTAGAACATCAGATCTACTATCAACTATCAAGATAAATAAATAATGGTTTCTTAATAGAGATGCAGCTGGAACAGTAGTGAAGGTAACCTACCAATCCTGTGATCTCAATTAAGCAACAACCTAATAGAAAAAAAATAGAATTCTACTAAATGCTTCCTTCTTAACCACATTTCAAAATATTGTTACAAATAATCAGTTTCTTAACTGCTCAGCGGTAACTTATACTACTAACAAAACAAAACATACTAACAATTAAAAGAAGCTTAGGATTGCTGTCAAAAGAAAAATGAAGCTTAGGATTTTAAAATCTAAACCCGAAATGCATCATTTAACTAACAATACGTACCTCCGACCGAGAGACCGACTTAGTGGTGCTCTTTACAGTGGACAAAAGCGAAACAGTACAGATCACCAATACAACTACGGCAAATGATAGCCTGCCAAACATGCCCTTAACTCCTGATTGCTTCAGTTGGTGCCTATGCGCCAGCCTATTGGAATCACGTGAGATACTATCATCAGATCGGAACTCTATTGAATAAAACTTAATCAGGTAACATCATATATTTGACGAGATTACCTTCTCATTTTGGGAGATGAGTGGTTCTGGATCCAGATGTTTGAAATTCAGAAGTTTTCTTAAGTAGAAGCAAATTAATGTGTGTGTGAGTGTGAGAGAGGGAGAGAGAAAATTGAGACTATAATCGACGGTAACTCGGTGAGTAGAACTCCTAGCGGGTTCTTTTGTCGGATTGTTTGAGTGGATGGGTTAAATGGCAGCTCCGATTAGCTCTCTCCGACCCCCCAATCGCCCAAATCCCAATGCCGCCTTCTATGTTAATGGTAAGGGATAAATTCACTTTTTGACCTAAAAGTATTAGCGGTTTTCACTTTTTTGGTATCCCCATTTTTTATCATTATTAGTATCTAATGTTACAAAATTCACTCATTTTTTTTGACATTCCGTTAGTCGACCGTTAAAATCTAACGGTTGACCAACTGTAGTAGGTTTCCACGGTTAGCGCACGCTTCACGGCGTCTCAGGCGCCGATTCCGGCGACCCTAAGTGTCGTGCAACCACTCATTTTGAGCGTATCTGCAAGCCCTACAATGCCCAATGGTCAATTTCATGATTTGAGTTCGTCTCCGATGCCAATTGACGATAATTTGGAAAACCTAAAGTTTAACTCATAGCCAAATTCCATCCAAGATATTCCCAAATCCAAAATTGAGCATACCATCGTCTTCCTCATCTCGAGGCTCACAAAGCCCACTCCTCAATCACCCAAATTGCCCCCTAACAAAAAATGCACAAAAAGGATCTTAAAATCGATTTTCCGACTTTTAGGGGCCCGCGTCTCCATGTTGCCGGCCGAATTGGCCTCCGGTCAAGAAGACAAAGTTGCTCAGAATAAAATTTTGAGTCAGAATTCACCACCCCCGTCCACATTGCTCCGACTCCGGCCGGTCAACCGTTAGTCTTTAATGGTTGACTAACGGAACGTGCTAAAAATGAGTGAATTTTGAAACGTTGGGTACTAATAATGATAAGCCCCAAAAAGCGGGTACCAAAAGTGAAAACCGCTAATACGTTAAGTACCAAAAGTGAATTTATCCCTTAATGGTAAATATACCCAACACTCTTTTTTAATATATACTAGTATTCCAACCGTGCGATTCACGGACGGAAATTATAAAAAAAAAACAATCAATTATTTGGTGAGCACATGTAAATAATATAAAAACAGTTACAAATAAATATAAAATAAAATTATAATAATGAATGAGGAGTACAAATAAAATAAAAAAACATATGATCTCCATAAACTAAAGAGTTATTTTTAAAATAAAAGAGATTTAATTATAGACTTACATGTCAATAACATAATCATTATAAATTTCGGAATACTTCTTTGAATGCAACATTAGTCTTTGAACTTGACTGATTACTATCAGTGTCACTATCACAAATCAAAATTTTAAGGCCCTTAGGATTGGTAAAACTAGACAAAGCAACATAAAAATGACCATGACTAAAAATGGGTTTTTTTAAAAGAGCTAAATTTGACAAAGATTGACCCTGGCTTTTGTTGATAGATATTGCATATGACACAATCATCAGAAATTGGCGTTGTTGGAATTTGAAAGGAAGTCTCGGGTCAGAAGGCGTCAACGACATTCTTGGAATAAGAACCTTATGACCACTTTTGCCTCCACCGAGAATATGTTGATTACAAGCTCCTTGTAACAATTAATCTTGTATCATTACAAAATCCGATAGAATGATCTATGTTTCTGGAGTTGAGAATAGGAGTTCCGATCTTCAAATTCAATTCATGATTCGGAACTCGGGAACATTTAATTCCATTTAAAAATTCAAGAGTATGAACATCATTCAAGAGTTCTGTATTTCTATCTGAATGACACGGGGGATCAAATTTTAAATACAATTTTCCCTCTGAACTATTAAGTGAAACCATGTATTCATTTATAGATTGAACGACATCCAGAGTCGGAGATAAAATAGCTCTCCGTTCGAAATACGATGAGTCATCAATATTACTTCCAAATTCATGATATGTACTTTGGAAAATTGCTACAGATCGGATCATTAAAATCTTTGACCAATAAGTCTTCGAGAATATCAATTAGAGCACAACCATCATTTGGCTCCCCAATTTTCCCATCACCTATCATTGCAATCCAATCAGCAAAATGTTTCAAATCTTCACAACTCTGATCAGACCCCATGTTTTGTAATCTCATAGTCTTTGTCAATCTCAATACTGTACAATCTCTCCACAACTACGATGAATTAATAGTGGCATGAACAATATCTTGTCTACTACCTTTTGGAATTTACAAAGATTTGTCGGAAATCTTCCCAAACACAATCGTCTGCCTCCAAATGGAATATCATGCCTGGCAGGATCTATCTCTTTCATGATATCTTTCACACTCCGGTCAAATGCTTCAAAACAATACTTATGCATCATTGCAACCTCATCCCAAATAATAAGTTTGGACTTGAGTATAAGTTCTGTAATAGGGCTTCCTATGTTTATGTTGCAAGTTGAACCTCATTTGGGTAAAAAGGGATGACAAATCTAGAGTGGGCGATCCTACCACCAGGCAACAAAAGAGATCTTTATACATTTGGATGCTACATTTAATACAATTCCTCCGTTTGATCTTAATGCGGCCGATAGAGTCTTCCAAATAAATGTTTTTCCATCCCTCCATTACCGTAAACGAAAAAAACCCTTCCAAACTCTGAATTGACTAATTCAATAATAGTATCATACACACGACGTTGCTCGACATTTAAGTTAGATATAAGCTTTTTATACTCTTCTCATCAAGCTTAATCAATCATAACACATTTTCCGTGTATTAACCTATTATGCGAAAAGTGGAAATAATGATCATCTGGAAATAGCATCGTGAAAAACACGTAAACTATATCCACAACTTCGTAGTATCTTCTCAATTTCCACAAGGGCATAATTCTTAATGTCATCCTCGTTTATTTGTAGACCTACAATATAAAAAAATATGTAAATAATAGTGAATATATTTAAATAAATAAAAAATTTATTTTTTGCATACCTTGATATTGAAGTAAATTACGTTGCTTCTATAAGATATCATCAGATAGATAAGTCCAACATGACTCCCAAACTACCTCATGTCTGATTATAAATCCAAATGATAAAAGGGTAGCAAATAGATTTCTCATGGATTGAGCAGATGCCCATTGACTTGCCTCAATGATCCCATCAATATACTCCTTATCATCACTTAGCAATCATAACTCATAGCAAGCATCATGAAAAGCATATCATCGAACGGTGGCCCTACGTACTATATTTAAAAGACATCTCATATAGTACGGACCGCCACAACCAGGAGGAACAAAGAAAACACGTCCAATTTCAAACCCTTTTTTTCGTGGAATCCATTCACGTATATCTGATTTCCAAATAAATTTTGTCGGAAATTCAGTATATGTCAACTCTCTTACTTCAGGATATTTCTTATTAGCTTCCATCTATGCCAAAAACATACTCGATTAATTGTTTGCTCATCGAGAATAGACTCGATATTGTGCGAATCGAGAGAATATAACATTTTGTTCATTTGGAACATGGATTGGGCCGGTGGCTTTGGTCTTGGGCCGCCATTTTTGGGCAAGCAGAAATGGGCCTAACAATGGGCCACTTATATCAACAATCTCCACTTGGCTCATTGTGTGATTCAATTAGACATCGATGGGAAATACCGGTCATCATCATCGCGATCGCCTTTCCTAAAGATCAAGCCAAGAAGGACTTGAGTTCTGAAGCACTAAAGCTAATCAGAACTTAAAAAAGGATCTCAACAAGCACACAAAGAAGTCAAGTTCCCCATTGAATTAATATAAGCACACAACAAACATTAACTCAGCAGTTTTGGATTCAATGAAACACACAAGAATCGTTAAACCCAACATAGAGGGTAACTAACTAGGGTAATCAATCACCAAAAGTGTCAAAATTCGTAATTTTCAAACAAGTTTTGAACTTTGATAAGGGTAGACACTTAGTACCCATATCGGCAGGTTGTATTCGGGATGCCACTTTTTCAAGACAGATAAGGCCTTTAGAAACAATATCCCTTATAAAATGAAATCTAACATAAATATGTTTTGTTGTCATGAAAAAGCGGTTCTTACAAAGTCGAATACGCAGTTGGGAGTCGAGAAAATACAACAACATTTTGTTTTAGAAAACCAATTTTTAAACAAGTCCTTTTAGCCATAAGGCTTCTTTTAAAGCTTCAGTAACTGCAACATATTCTGACTCTGTGGTAGACAGGGCCACAATGTGTTGCAGTTGGGATTTCCAACTTATACAAGAACCACACAGAGTGAAAACATAAGAGGTAGTTGATTTTCTGTTATCTTTATCATTTGCATAGTTGGAATCCACATATCCTTTTAAAACAACACCATTTTCACATTTAGAAAATTTAAGGCAATAATCAGTTGAATGTCTAAGATATCTCAATAACCACTTCAAAGCATTCCAATGCACCAAACCAGGATTAGACATAAATCTACTAAGGCAAGAAACAGCATAGGCAATGTCAGGTCTAGTACGACCATTAAGTACATGACAGGATCCAATGGCATTAGCATAGGGAATGTTTTGCATAGAAGATATTTCAAGATCAGTTTTAGGGGACTGATCCCTACTTAACACAAAGTGAGCAGCAAGTGGGACATTCACAGATTTTGCATTACTCATAGAGAATTTTTGTAAAATTTTCTCAACATATGAAGATTGATGAAGATAGAGCACATAATTATTTCTATCCCTATCAATATTCATACCAAGTATTTTCTTAGCATCACCTAAGAATTTCATGTCAAATTTAGCACTTAAGCAGTTTTTAACATGGTCAATAGCCTTAATACATGGTCCAGTCAAAAGCATATCATCCACATAGATCAGCAAGAAAACAGGAGACATAGCATCAAGTTTGAAATACAGGCAATGGTCAAATTTGCTTCTACAGAATTTCAAATCAAGCATGCTTTGGTCAAAATTTTTATTCCATTGTCTAGGTGATTGCTTTAAACCATACAAAGACTTTTTCAAAGAAACATACATGGTTAGGTTTGGATTTGTCTTCAAAACCTTCGAGGTTGTTTCATAAAAATTTGTTCTTCCAAATCACCATGTAAAAAGCAGTTTTAACATCAAGTTGCTTTAGTTCCCGGTCAAATAAACCGAGCCACTAAAGCTAGCATAATTCTCACAGTTACAAACTTCACAACAGGTGCAAAAATCTCAGTGTAATCAATACCTTCTTTTTGAGTAAAACCTTTTGCAACTAATCTAGCTTTGTATCTAACACCTTCATTCTCTTGTTTGATTTTAAACAACCATTTACAATCAACAATGGAACACTTAATGAGGTTTTGGGACAAGTTCCCGGGTGTTATTCACATACAAAGAAGTCATTTCATCTTGCATAGCACTCAGCCATTTCACAGAATTCACAGAGTTCACAGCATCAAGATAGGTTTTAGGCTCAGAATTTTCAATTGATTCAAACACTAAGAACACATAAGAAGTTAAGTGAAAATCAGCAAACTTATTAGGGATTCTAATGTTCCTTCTTGTTCTATCTCTTGTTAACACATAATCATTCAAGTTATCATTTTCAAAATGCTCATGATTCAATTCAAAGTATCAACAAGGGAAATTCATCATGCTCATTATCATTCAATTCAAGATTATTATTCTCAATATCATTGTGCACATCATTAGCATTCACAGGATCATGCTCAGCATCAATCATATCAGAGTTATCATTCACAGAGATAGCAGGCACATTAGAAAGCTCCACCTTATTAGGAGTAGTGGGGTTTTGGTTTTCAGAAGCAGTTTTAGAAACATCAAGGCAGGGAAACTCATTTTCATTAAAAGCCACATCCCTCGCTAATCAAGACTTTAAAATCATTTTGATTTAGACCACAATATGTACCCTTTAACCCCATCGGGGTATCCCAAAAAACACATTTTAAAGATCTTGGATCAAGTTTGTCAACCTTTTGGTGGACAAAGGCCGAATGACCAAAAAAATTTAAATTTGAAAAGTCCACAGTTTACAGACCAAACTTGTTCGGGGTATTTTCCTTTCAAAGGTACGAGATGGTGATCTATTAATCACATAAGCGGTGTATGAACAACTTCATCCTTAACTTTTTGGAAAGTCCGGATGTACTTAACATACTTCTCACCCTTTCCAAAAGAGTTCATTCATTCTCTCAAAGAACCCCATTTCTTTGAGGGGTGTAAGGCATTCGATTGTGCCTTACAATGCCTCGAATCAACACAAAGTTGATCAATGAGTTGGTTGCAAAATTCCAACCCATTATCGGTTCTCAAGTACTTAATTTTCTTTCGGTCGATTTTCTATCAAGATTTTCCAATTTTGAAGTTTTTCAAAAACATCGACTTGTTTTTCATAAGAAATACAAACACTTTTCTTGAAAAATCATCAATCACAGATAGAAAATAATGTTCCCACCATGTGTAGGAACACTAGCAGGCCCCAAACATCGATGTAAGTATTCAAGAATATCGGTGCGGGAAGATTGTTTAGGATAAGATGAAGTAGGAAACCGACTCTTTATTGTTTACCATAAATGCATGAGTCACGAGAAGGGAACACAAGTAAGTTTATCATTTCCAAAACATCCTTCTTTATGAAACGATTCAAGACCTTTAGAACTTATATGACCAAGTCTTTTATGCCAAAGTTTAGTTTTATCAATCACGAGTTCACATTGGTCATAGAGTTCACATTGTTCACGAGAATTTAGCATGCAAGAGACAGACTCATCATTACAAACATACAAGTTCCTTTTCTTTTCCGACTTTAGCAATAATAAGGAACCTTTCATGATTTTCATCAAACCCTTACCCCATCTTCCTCATAACCATCATGCTCAAGCACAAAGACAGAGATCAAGTTGTTAGACAGATCAGGAACATGCCTTACATCATTTAGAGTCAAAACAAAACCAGAATCAAGTTTCAAGCACGGTGCCAACACCAATCACTTGACATTTCTTATCATTTGCCATAGAAAGATCCATTTTTGCGAAGCATATGAGGCAAATAAGTGTTTAAAAGGTGTCATGTGAAATGTGCAAGCAGAGTCAATAAGCCAATCATTTTCACCGAAAGAATTTGAAGGCACAAAGATTCACGAGAATCATGCACTTCATGCACCATAAACACATCACCCATGTGATCATTACGATTGTCAAGTTCACGTAATCATTGGTTTGGTTTTTGTTATTCGATTATTGTTTTGATTGTTGTTCGGTTATTCCCGGTTTAGTACATTCTTTTATGTAATGGCTATGTTCACCACAGCTTATAACACTTCCTATTGTTCCAGTTCAGAATGGACCTCCATCCGCTTTTACTCATTTTTCTACTAGAGTTTCTGTTATTGTTATTCCCATTCCTCCTATTCTGAGGTCTACCCCTGATATGCATAACCTTCCCTGACCCCTGTTCATTCCCCTTGGATATTTTCAGATCTAATTCCTTACTCTTAAGGCCATTAATCACAGTATCAAGGGTAATAGAGTCTCTACCATACTTAATGGCAGATTTCACATCAGCATAAGAATCAGGGATGGCATTTAGCAACACAATAGGGGTATAATCTTCAATGTTTTTATCACCAGTAAGTTTGATATCTTGTATCAATTTTGTAAAAACATCCAAGTTCTCATCCATATCCTTAGTCAAATCAAGTTTGAATCTAAAAAACTTTTCAAGTAGAAAGAGTTTTGAGGGTAGGGAAGTTTCAGTGTAAAGTTCTTGCAATTTTTCCCAAAGGGCTTTGGCAGAAGTTAACTTGCCAACTTTTCTCAAAACAGCATCAGACAAATTAAGGATAATGGATGAGTAAGCAAATTCATCAAGTTCAGATTTTATTTCAAAGACTCTGTGTGGTCTGTGTGCCTTTTCTTGCTTACCTTGCTTGTGCGGGACTCGTGTGGTCCATTATTTGCCCCTTATTTTCTCATTTTGTTATTGGACTCTGTGTGGTCCACTTATCATTGTTGCTTTCTTTGTGTTATTTGATTGTGATACCTGGTTTATGCTATATTCTTGTGATATCCTCTCGTGGCTTTATCGTGAATATGGCCGTGCATCTGGTTATCATTTGGAACCCTTTAATGGGAAAAGTGATTTTTCTATTTGGCAACAAAAATGAAGGGGATTTTAATTCAAGTGAAATGTTTTAAAGCTAGGTGGATTCCTTCGCACCTCAGATTCCACCGCACTCAAGGCACAGTGGTCAAGAGGCTAATGCTTAGGGTTTCCCTAAACTAAGTACTAACTGAAAGTAAATAAGAGAGAAAGGGTAGAGAGAATCTTACAACCAGGAGCCTGTCCTGGGTTCTCACCACAACTAAGTACACCAGGGAGCCACAAGATCACCAAGAAGCTCAAGAACCAGAAGCACCAACCCACCACGAGGCAGATAGGTGCTCTGATACCACTGTTGGGTATCTATCTGCCTCTAAATAGATCGATACACGGAGTACCGAATAACCAAATATTACAGACTCAATCAAAAGCCTATTAATACAAATATACTCTAGACTCGATTGCAGAATGTAAAGTACAAAGAATGAAATCAAAAGTTACAAGTAAAAAAAAGAACAACTGTAAAAGGGATAAAACCCTAAGATCCGAATATGAAAGATTCGGCTCAGGGACTGGTAAACCCTTTAGAACTGTCACCACGAATCACAACCCAGAGAACCAAGGAAGAAGCCACAAAAGCCTCGCCACAAGACTAAACCTCTCGGTCTTTCCCCAAGAAACCCAAGAAACCCTAGATCGGAATCGAACCAACCAAAACCCTAATCCACTCAGAAAAAGGATCTTGTACACAGAGTTGGTGAACAAGACAAAAGCACAAAGATCTCACCTCTCACACACAGAAAACCCCAAAGAAATCCAGCCAGGAACTGGAGTTTTAGAGAGAGAGAGAGAGAATAGCACAAAGTAGAGAAGGTTCGAGAGAGCTGGAGAGATGAGAGAGAAACTGAAGACAAGAATAATGAATTAGGGTTTCAGCATAGTACCATTAAATAGACAAGGATTCAACGGCTCAGATTCAACATAGATCAACGGACCAGATCAAGCGAAGGATCCACGGATGATAAATCCGGATCCCGCGATCCGACTCCAGGACCCGAGTCAACATATGGGTTAATGGATTGGGCTGGTGGCTTTGGTCTTGGGCTGCCATTTTTGGGCAAACAGAAATGGGCCTAACAACGGGCCACTTATATCAACATTCGAAAATTTTCTTTTTACGAAGATCTTGAATTAACCCATCTAGCTTAACTTTAAATACTCTACAAACAATATTTGGATGATCTTCGGGTTTCAATTCACGCTTATCAACAAATCTTACAATCTCCGCCATTTTGGGTTGCATGTAAATATAATAAATAGATCTGGATAACATGCCCATTTACATATAGCCATGGCATCTTGGTAGTTTTGAATCATATATCTAGCCCCTCCAGTAAAAGGTGAAGGTAATATGATTTGTTTTCCTTGTGCAGACGCATCAGTTTCACCACGTAAAAGATCATCGTGCAGACCTTTATACATTTCGCAACGCATTTGCTTTCGGTTTAGCCTAAAATATGCCAATCATCCCGACTCAACCATAGTATAGGCATAGACAACAAATTGTTGGAAAAGTCTTCCAAAAGACATAATGGTTGGTGCATCACTATCTCTTTCATGCATTCTATATGCAAAAATTCTCTTACACTCACCTTTTTGCTCCCATCAAGATCTTGGACTTTGCATCGGAAAAAAAATATCTTATTTGTATCCATCCTCACCATAAGGAAAAAACAATGGATATTGAAGACTAAGACAAGCAGCATTTAATTCATTTATACTCTTAAGTTGTCCAGTTTGAGTCTCAACTAAAATGCCTCTATCACCCATAGTTTCTTCAAAATCACCAACAACTAAAGCAAAGAACCTCGGATGCAAAGAGGTAGATTATACCTTCTAAAGATCCCCAAATCTACCAATTAACCTTAATTTAACATCTGATCTTCCTTCTTCAACCATTTTGTCCTTCGCGTTACGAAAAGATTTGACCAAAATATTATTCATGTCTAACATATATTTTAATTTAGATACAATCTTAGCATGAAGATCATGACTGTTGGGATCTTGCCTGTAATCATAATTCGACTAAAATTAAATATTGCCTATAAAATTATTTTTAAGATAATAACAATAAATCAAAAGCATTTACCTCACAGCAGTTATACGATTAGCAATTTCATTTTCATTGTCATAAATATACAATTGTGCAAACTTTGGACTTGCACCTATCGGTGGAAGTAGACTTCCAATTAAATGATAGTTTTATCCATGAAGTTTGAAAACAGGAGGAGATCCACCTTAATTTATCTGAGAGTCTATCTTACCTCCCATTGAAGTGAAACAAAATATGTTGTTGTAAGAACGTATGTTCTGGCGGAAGTGTTTACTTTTATCAGTATCTCCATATAATAATTCTCGCAACTCTGGAGGTGGCTGTTTTAAAGCAGGAAGCTGGATTTTTTCTTGTATACAACATAAAGAGTACTTTGGATTGCGGGATTTATAATAGCGAGACAATCTCTCTTCGTATGAAAATATAGCACCACAAAAACCGCATTTGAAAGTTGGATCGCCAATATTCCAATAATCTTAAAACAAAAGAGTAAAATTTTAAAATATAACACAATACATGAAATTCAAAAATTAAAAAAAAAAGAAACGAAACAACATGTACGTATCGACTGATGACAATGAGTTAATTTGAATATCACTATGACAAATTACTTTTTCGTCCAATTAATCTGGTAAAATTTTGAACGCTAGCTGCACAATAATAAACAAATAATAAAAGTAATATAAAAATATAAATATAAACTTAAAAATGTTATCATCAAATGTTGATAATTAGTTAGTATTAAACACACATAAAGTTTATATTTTAATCAACAGATGTCATATAGTTGCATTTTTAATTTTATAATTATATACTTTGGAAGAATAATGAAACACATTTAAAATTATATTGAATTGTTATTTAATTCATATCTTTGAAATCCAAAAAATTTATTGTACTTTTGCATGCAGAATAATAATAATAATAAATAAATAAATAAAAAGACAAAAAAAAGATAATAGATAAAAATGTATGCAATATAATTATTAAAAAAATGACAGTATTGGGTATTTTTTTGTTATTTGGGAAACCATTATTGACATCTTCAGGAGAATCTCATCATTCATTAGATCAACAACCGTAGAGACACTTGGGGTTGAAAGTGATGAAAATCGCTGAAATTGATAATTTTCCATCATCCGTAATGCCATATTTGCTGCAACAAAAAATATTATTTATTATTTAGAAAAAGCAAACAATTTTGTTTTTCAAAATTATGATAAATAAATAAAAAAATCTAATTGTTTCAGATGACGGAGAAATTGGTGTTGAAATTTTCATTTATAATTCATATATTTGAAAGAATAATGATTATTGAAAATTTATATTGAATTTATATTTTTAAAAATAAAATAAAAGGAATAATAAATTGTGTGCTCAAAATATAAAAAATAAAGAATAGATAAAAAATATACAAATTAGTATTTTTTTACATTGAATTATCAAGGATCTTCAACTAAATGCCTTTTCTTGTTATGTATGACGCCATTATTCGAGAGAGATGGGAGAGTTTTCAACATTATTTGGATCAAAAATCATAGAGACACTTGGGGTCAGAATCGATGAAAATCGGGAAAACCGATAATTTCCCATTATCCGTGATGATGTTTTTGCAAAAAAAAATTAAATTATTATTTGTGAAAAATATTGGTTCTCCCTCCCCCGAAACTACAAATCGAAAATTATCATACCATTTGTGATATCGGACAAAGGAGAGATTGATGTTGGATGACATAAATTTTGTTTAACCATTAGACCATTGAGAGGCAACATTATCGCAAAAAAATATTTATCTACGAAATAAAAAATATTTAAAAAATTAGTGGCCCAAATAATATACATATAATGAACATATTTGTATTGGGATGAAATACATATATATACTTAGCCCAAACAAATAAACAAATGAATTGACCAAAAATAATGTTATACAAATATAGCCCAAACAAAAGAAAAAAAAAATTGAGGCCTAAAATCCTAATAAATCAACCCCACGGCCACACCCACAACATTGTCCTATATTCTTAAACCTAAATTACATTTCCTCTCCTCTCTCATTAATACATGTACCCATCGGCCAATCTTGTTTTCTTCTCTAAGTTTCACGTATCACACAATCCCACACACAATAATGACTCAAAAAGCTTCAAACCACTGAAACCCTATACCAGTTGTTCAATCTCCTTCATTTCAAAAGAAAAAAAGACTTTCTTGGTAACCAGAGAGTGAAGTTGTACACCCAGATCTTGAGAAATATCGATCCCAAATACCCCTTGAATGGCAGAAATCATGTTCGGATCAATATACGTTCCGACCTTTACCATTTTCACAAACACCTAATCTCTTTTTGTTTGTTCGATCGAGCCATTTATCTCCTTTAAAAAAATGGCTATCACTCGATCAAACAGATACATGAGTTTTTCTTTATGTTTACATTTTATTCATCTAAAAAAACTTCAGATCTATGTTATTTTCTTAAAGATCTGACATATTTTGATTTTCTTCTCTTGACAAAAAATATAGATCGAACTGCTTTGCTGTTGATTTCAGTCAAATTCGGTCTATTTTTATTTTTATCGAGTATTTTCTTCTGTTAAAAAAAATGGCTAGCATTTGATCAAATTGGATCCTGGAATTTTTTATGTTTATGTTTTATTCATCCAAAAAAAATTCAGATTTATGTTATTTCATTAAAGATCTGACCCTATTTTTATTTTCTATATTTTTTCTCTTGTCAAAAGCTACAGATCTAACTGGATCTATGTTGATATTAGTGATTCCGTTCTATTTTTATTTTTATCAGAGTATTTTCTTTCGTTAAAAAAAGGGCTAGCATTTGATCAAATAAAAACCTGAATTTTTTTATGTTTTTATTTTATTCATCCAAAAAAAACTTTAGATCTATGTTATTTCAGTAAAAGTCTGACCCTATTTTTATTTTTTGGATTATTTTTCTTGACAAAAACTATAGATCTAACTGAATCTATACGTTTTATCTTTCGCCCCGAAAGTTGAACATGAGGCTCAAGTCCTTCGTCTTAGATTCATCCAGAAAAAATTCAGATCTATGTTATTTCATTAAAGATCTGACCCTATTTTTATTTTCTGTATTTTTTCTCTTGTCAAAAGCTACAGATCTAACTGGATCTATGTTGATTTCAGTCATATTCAGTTCTATTTTCTTTTCCTCAGAGTATCTTCTTTCCTTAAAAAATCAAATAGAAATCTGCATTTTTTTATGTTTATGTTTTATTCATCCAAAAAAACTTTAGATCTATGTTATTTCAGTAAAAATCTGACCCTATTTTTATTTTATGTATTTTTTCTCTTGACAAAAACTATAGATCTAACTGATCAATGTTGATTTCAACCCTATTTGAGTCTATTTTTATTTTTGTGGTATTTCCAAATACAAACATTGTAAATATACGTTTTATCTTTTTCCCCGAAAGTCGAACATGAGGGCTCAAGTCCTTCGCCTTAGAAAGGGGCATACCGGCCCACATCAAAGACCTGTCGTTTCTAGCAGAGCTTTTGATGTGGTGCATTGTGCACTTTGCTGAGTCCCTTGGCATGCAGATGGTTAATTCTCTCTTTATCCTTTTGAGATTGACTAATAAGGGTTAATTTAAAAAAAAAGATTGGGGCTAATTACAAAAAAACCCTTGAAATTTGATTTTTCTTACATGTGAATAAGCCAAAAATATTGCAAAACTCCTCTCGATATTTCTAGAAATATTAGGGTTATTCCCTTAATTTAAAATACAATCAAACCCGATGGTGTTTTTTATAATTTTTAAACATCTTAGGACATTTTTTTAATTAGTCAAAACCTAAGGGGCTTTTGTAATTATCCCTACCATAATAATCACACTTTATTTGATCTTAGCAAAAGTTGGTGTTTTGATGAAGGTGGTGCTATACTTACGGAAAGGTCAGAACATTAGCCACATTTGTTTATCTTTTGTATTGGCAAACAAAGCTAAAATATGGAACTATATTTTATTCTTGCAGAAATGTGGAGCCTAATGGTGGCCACGTGTTTATTTAGTTGCTAAAGATAAGATGATAATGAACTATTTGGATACTAATTAGTCTGTTGATTTGGTAAGAAGAAATTTTTTTTATCATCAATCCTTTTATTATTGATGTGAAGCATAGACAACACTTTCCTATATTTGATTATTTCCACTTTTTATTGACAATTTGTATTAAGAAGATACTAAACTAAATTATAATTTTTTTTAAAGAAAAATGAATAAGAAAATTATTAAGAATATTAAGTGTGCTGGTATTGATGTATCATTCTAAAAATCACATTCATACTCATTTTTTGTATTTCAAATACAACACATCAACATAGCCTAAGGTTTCAATAGAAAAAAGACCTAATATTTAAGTTGATTTCAGTAGTTTGACACAAGTTGATAATTGTTATTGGGATATTCAGTTGTGAAAATGACTATCTTAATTTCGGGAGATTTGTTATTATGGATTGAGATAAGGAATAAAATCCTACTAAAATTAAAATTGAAATTCTGATTGTGTTATCTTTGAGTGATATTTCATACTTGTTTTAGTGTCTAAATAAGCAAACGAATCGTGCAATGTGATTTGATGCATCAATTTTTTACAATTATATTGTTTGCATATAGAAAAAGAACAATTATATTCTAGATCCTTTTTATGGCAATATTCATATGATTTAGAACTTTTTCTAAACAAATAATTTTTTTTATTTTCCAACCAAATAAAAAATCTATTTATATTTTACGATTTTCTAAATTGAATAAAAAATATGATGTAAATTTATTTTAAGATTTTTGTTTAAATATGATGAAATTCGCTGATTTTTGGGAAGTAAAAAAATCAATCTGAGTTTCTATTATTCTATGTTTACTATATATGATTTTGATATTTTTTGTATATACACGTAGACCTAAAAAAGCATAATCATATTAAGGCATACTAATTACCCTTTATTTTTTTTAGTGCAAAGATACTCTATTTATATTTTATGATTTTCTTAATCGAATAAAAAAATATGATGTAAATTTATTTTAATAGTTTTGTTTAATATGAGGAAATTCACTGATTTTTGGGAAGTTAAAAAAATCAAATCTAAGTTTCTGTTAATCTGTGTATTTTATTATATATGATTTTAATGTTTTTTGTGTATGTATGTAGACCTAAAAAATAAAAATCATATTAAGGCATGTTAATTACCCTTTATTTATTTTTTAGTACAAAGATGGTCTGGGGTACATGAGATGTAAATTATACATATGCTTTGGGCAACAAATCGACAAATCCGAAGACATAAGAAATTCTAAGATAAGTAGCAATGTTGTTTTATATATATAATATTACTTGCTAAATAAATGTATTTTTGCCAGCTAAAGGATTTAAGTGTGTGACAATAATTACATATCACGCAGTATACAAAGATATGCTTTTTTTCTTCATAAATCATATTATATTATTACGTTAATATAAGTGATAACACCTAATCGCACAATTCATCAAGAAATCAGTAAAAAAATGTGTACCGATTAGATGAATGTCACCCTACATTTATTGGACATGATTGTGGATTTGGTTATCTTCATCTTGTCCCTGGTTCAATGATATACGCCGGTGATCTTCACATCTGTGTTTCTTGTAGTATCATATTTGAACTTCAAATATAATGTGCTTAACGAAACTTAGACAATGTGCTATATTGATTGGTATTTTGTGTACCTTAGAAAAAGAAATAGGAGGGAAAATGATTTTTTTCTAACCAAAAGTTAGGCTTACAGTTTAGAATGTGTTTATATAAGAATATTAGACACAAATATCTTATTTATGAGTAGCCTAGCATGTGATAGGCCATCGTCCAATTATTTTTGATAGTTTCAATGACTTTTTTTTATGGCTCAAAAAAACTGATGTTTTAGTAGCCTAGCATGCGGTTTCTTTATCTTGGAATACTGGAAAACTGTGTTTTTTTTTTGTCTTTTCAAAATATCTGATTTATTGAGTAGCCTAACATGCAATCACTATCTAACAATTAATCATTATTTATCTTGGAATACTTAAAAAGTATTGTTTATTAAATTAATAATTTAATTGGAAAAATATACATGCAGTTGTTTATCTAACAACTAATCATTATTTATCTTGGAATACTTAAAATAAAAAGTGTTGTTTATTTAATTAATATTTTTATTTGAAATATATGCATGCAATTGTTTATCTAAATACAATATTATTTGAACATGTGGTAGGCCGTCAGCTGCATGTATCATTTGATGCTCTCAATCAGTTTATTTATCTGCTAGAAAAAAACTGATTTATGAGTAACATGAGGTTTCTTTATCTTGAAATACTGCAAAACTGTTGTTAATCTAGCTAATATTTACCTGATCAATACTTTTTTCAATATTTGATTTATGAGTAGCCTAGCACCTGTAGGATCAAGAACAAATTATTAGTTGATTGTTTCAATGTATTTATCTGCTCAAAACATCTGCTTAATAGTAGCCTAACACATAATTAGTATATTAGTTAACCATTATTTATAATGGAATACTAAAAAATATTATTTATCTAATTAATATTATTATTGAAAAATAAATGTGCAGCTATGTATCTGGTAGTTAATATTATCTGCTAATATAATATTAGTAAGATGATGTCGATATAGTTAGGAGAATGAAAGTTAAATTGCATTAATTTTAATCTGTTCAAAAAGATAATAATTAATCAATTTTTATAAAATATAATTTAATGAAATGAGATATCGAATATGTATAATATATATAGTTGGGATTGTTCATCATGTAATGACTTAGATTGTTATGCATTCATGACTACATATTTTTAAAAGTTTTCTTTATCTCAGTAACAAACTTTAGGTTATATTATGAATAAATTGTTTACTAAGTTACTCTATGTGTAGCATATAAATCTATATTATGAATCTTACGACTTTTATAATATTCAAAATGCAGAAATTATATTAAGATATTTCTTGATTTATAATTATAATTATAATATTGAAAATGCTTCATAAAAAATTCTTGATTTTTATTTACATAAATTTATAATTAACATATTAATCGAGAAATAATGTTATATAATTAATTAATTTGCATTTCAATCATTGAAATATCAATGTCCCTATGAAAACCAACTTGTTATCTCGGTTGTTAATCTAGTAAATGATATAATTCCTTTGTATTTTTTTAAATTTGTTTTGTTTAAGCATACATATATATAAAAGCGAATAAATAAATAATAATAATAGAACATGATTCTGTCAATAATACACTGGAAAATTACTCCAACAAAACATAATTGTTATACATTGGAACTTCAGCACAATACTTGAAAATTGGCCTTCTAGCAAACTAAACTAAGTACGGAAAAAACAGAACGGATTGTGAACGGAAAAAACAGAAAAAACACGATTGAAACACTATTCTTCAACATCTAAACTTCAGCATAAAACATTAAAATATCCTTCACCAAATGAAACATTCATTCATTTTCTTTCTTCACAACAATTTTCAAATTCTCGCCTACTATTTGTGGATGAGAACTCGTTCATGAGTGATCTTTTCAAGCCCGATTATTGCACAATATTTTCCGAAACAACCCTATTCTTTGTATTCTTCAAATGGGTGGAACCTCATCCTCAAATGAACAAACCTCTTTGTTAAGTTGGTTTTTATACCAATGTATTGAGTATTCTAGACTAGGATTTTGAGGGGTTTTCAAGTATTTTAGCGTCGTTTGAGTTGAGTTTGTGTCATTAGTTGTCGTTTGAGAGTCGAGATAGGTTTGGATCTTTGAAATTGATGAAAACAATAAAAACGTGTTTGGGTGGAAGAAATCGCATTTGAAGAATAAGAAAAGAGGAAAATCGCACTTTTGGGCTTTAGTTGGCTTAGCCGCTAGCCAAGACTATGCCCCATCTTTCACGGGGGTGAAAACCGGGCGATGCGCATTTTGAAGTAGCCGCTATGCGCCCAGTCCTTAGCGCCCTGGCCTTTAGATGGTTCGAAATAAGCTAGCGCCCATCTTTAGCTGCAGCGGCGGATATTAGGGACGGGCGCCATAGTCGCTCAAGCGAAATTACATTGTAACTTATTCCTTTTCTTGGACTTTTGTGGGAGTATAAATAGAGGTCTTGGGGCGTGAAATTAGGGATCTTGGACCCCGAGGAAGTCAACAAAACAACTAGAAGACAATAGAGAAGGCTTGGAATATCTTGGGAAAGGCTTGGAGAAGAAGATTGAAGGATTCTACATCTAGAAATAGAGAAGATTCCCCAACTCTTATTCTTATTTTGTTGCTTTCTTCATATCTTGTAAGATGTATTGTTATATTCCTATGGATTCATTTTCTTCAATCATGAGCTAAACTCTATAATTCTAGAGGGATGATGTAATCATTGTTTGAACTTATGTTTTGAAATTGTGGTTTGTCAATCTAGATCTATCAATTTATTTGTGCTATTTGGATCTATTGCTTCTAAATTACTTGATCAATAATTTAGATTGTTTGGTGTATTTGATTTGACACTTGAGAGAGGTAATTGAATACATGACCTTTGAATAGCATAACCTAGGATTTCATAGAATTGAGAGATTTATGAATCCTTTGAAGTCATTTATCAAGATTCATAGTTGTTATTGAGATTTTAATTGGTGATTTTTATAGAGATATTGATTTCCCAATTGAATCTAAAATCATTTGGCACTTGAGAGAGGGAATGATTATTGTAGAAATCTTGACTTATAAATTGGTAATTGATGATTGATAAACCATATTGACAACATAAGGGATAACTAGATTCATCATACCTCTAGAATTCATTTAATCATTTGGATAAACTCATTGATATTTTCATATTCTTGATTTATTTTTGGTATTTTTAGTATAATCAACTCCATCAAATATTGAATTTCTAAATAAAGTTAGACTACTATATTATAGTACTTAGCAATAATTCGATAATTATTCCCTGTGGATTCGACAACCTTACTTCTCTATATTAAAACTTGACACCGTAGACTTGCGGTTAAGAAAATTCTCTAACAAGTTTTTGCGCCGTTCTTCGGGAATAATTCATCTTATTTGCGCTAATATTATTACTTAGTAGTTTTACTTTAATTTAGATTGGTTCTTGTTACAATAGAGTCATTGTCATTTTTGTGTTTTCTTGTTGATGCGAAAAAATAAAAGTGCTAATTTAATCTTATTTGATCCAGAAATTGAACGAACACTCCGAAAGATTAGAGCCGCACGAAGAATCGAATTCACAAAAATAGCAGGAAATGAGGAAGAGGAAAATCGCATACCTATTATTGTACCCTTTCGAAAGGGCCATTCGGGATTATTTTCGACCAACCACAAATCAAAATTATTCGGGCATTGTTCGCCAACCTATCAATGCGAATAATTTTGAATTGAAGTCGCCCTAATAAACATGGTGCAACGAGAATCGTTTGGGGAAGTCCGTAGATGACCCGAACGCTCATTTGGCTATTTTTCTTGAGATATGTGACACTATCAAAATGAATGGGGTTCCGATGAAGCTATTCGGTTGAGGTTATTTCCATTTTCACTTCGTGATAAAGCTAGACAATGGCTTCAAACTTTTCCACCTGGAAGTATCACAAGTTGGGATGATCTCATTGAAAAATTCATGGCAAAATTCTTCCCACCTAGCAAGACACTTCAACTTAAAAGTGAGATTGCTCAATTTCATCAACTCGACTTTGAGCCACTCTCTACGAAGCTTGGGAGCGATTTAAAGAATTATTGAGGAGGTGTCCACAACACGGAGTGCACGCAGATTGGCAAAAAGTTCAATATTTTTACAATGGTATGAATGGGCATTCGAGAACTATTATAGATCTTTGCGGGGGAGGTACATTGATGGCTAAAACTCCAAGTGAAGCCATGCTTTTACTCGAAGAAATGGCTGCCAATAGTTATCAATGGCCGTCGAAGATCTACGCCAAGAAAAGTTGCGGTGTTCTTGAACTTGATACTATGTCTACATTGGCCTCTCAAATTTCCGCCTTGTCAAAGCAAATTGCTACACTAAGTTCGGTGGAAAACAACAACCGGAGGCGATCATGGCGATAAGTCAAGAAATTGTGAATCCGATACGGAACAAGCGAATTATGTGAATAATCGGGGTTTCAACAATAGAGGGAATCAATTGCCGACACATTATCATCAGGGACTTCGCAATCATGAAAACTTCTCGTATAGCAATACAAGAAATGTGTTGCAACCACCTCTGGGATATCGAGAATCAAGCAAGTACGAGCACACATGTGGGAGAACAAAAGCCATATTTGGAGGAATTACTTAGTTCATTCCTTGTAGAATCAAGAGCAAGGATGAACAAAGCCGATTCTAACATAGAAAATCCGGGCTCAAGGGTTACAACAATTGAAAGTCATCTCAAATCTATGGGGACACATGTGGGTCAATTCCTGACTATTAATTCACAACATAAAGTTGATACGTTTCCAAGTAAACGAGGTGAACCCCGGGAACATTGCAAGGCCATTAAGTTGAGAAGTGGGGACGGAATATGATGAACCAAAGATGCCGCTCATGCCACCAAAGAACCGAGGAAGCAAGCTCAAACACTCCAAAATGAAGAGGGCATTGATAAGCAATCAGAAAAGGCAAAAATTGAGGTAAAACCAATTTCCAATTCTGATAATGTGTTGCCAAATGCTCTTCCTTTTCCACAGAGATTTCAGAAGAAAAAGTTGGATGCTCAATTTTCCAAGTTTTTGGAAATATTCAAGAAAATTCACATCAACATCCCTTTTGCCGATGCACTCGAGCAAATGCCAAACTATGCAAAATTCATGAAGGATGTGATGTCGAGAAAGAGAAGGTTGGAAGCATATGAGACGGTCAATCTCACGGAAGAGTGTAGCGCCATTTTGCAAAGAAAGCTACCACAAAAATTAAGAGATCCGGGGAGTTTCACTATCCCTTGCACTATTGGTGATTCTTATTTTAATAAAGCTCTTTTGTGATTTAGGTCTAGCATTAATCTTATGCCGTTGTCCATTTTCGGAAACTTGGCCTTGGAGAAATAACGCCATCCACCATCACATTACAATTAGCCGATAGATCACTCACCTACCCAAGAGGAGTGATTGAAGATGTGTTGATCAAAGTGGATAAATTCATATTTCCGGCGGACTTTGTGGTGTTGGATATGGAGGAAGATCATGAAATGCCATTGATTCTTGGGAGACCTTTTCTAGCAACGGACGAGCTTTAATTGACGTGCAACGAGGAGAGTTAACATTACGGGTAAATGATGATGAGGTACTATTTAAAATTTATAAAGCAATGAAATTTCAAGAGGAACCTCACACATGTCATTTTATTGATAAGATCGAACAATGTGATCAAGCGGAAGTTATAAAACAAGATTTAAAAGATCTGTTAGAACATTGTTTGATTAATTCAATAATGAAATGTGATGAGGAAGATAGTGATGATATTGATTTGCTTGAGTTTATTCTTTCCCTTGAAATTTAAAGAAATTGTAAAAGAAAAACAAAAGGAAGCATTAGAAAATGCCAATATTGAAAATATTCGAAAGGTACTTTAGAACTAAAGGAACTTAGGAACATCTTCAATATGCATTTTTGGGAAAAGATAAAACTTACCCGATAATTGTTTCTCGCTTCATTATCTTCATCCGAATTGGATAAGTTGTTGCGTGTGCTTCGTGAGCATAAGTCGGCCTTGGGTTGGTATATTTCGATTTGAAAGGTATAAGTCCTTCCATTGTAATGCACAAAATTTTAATGAAAGAATCTTATAAACCATCTATTGAACACCAAAGACGACTTAATCCCGCAATGAAAGAAGTCGTGAGAAATGAGGTTTTAAAGTGGCTAAGGCGGTATTATTTATGCCATTTCGATAGTTCATGGGTGAGTAGGTGCAGGTTGTCCCCCTAAAGGGAGGTATGGAGGTTGTGAAAAATGATAACAATGAATTAATTTCTACACGAAATCACAGGATGGCGAGTATGTATTGACTATAGAAAATTGAATAAAGCTACTCGTAAGGATCACTTTCCCTCCCCTTTATTGATCAAATGTTGGACAAGGTTGGCGGGTTACGAATATTATTGTTTTCTTGATGGCTATTCAGGATACAATCAAATCGCCATTGTCCCCGAAGACCAAGAAAAGACTACTTTTACATGTCCATATGGTACTTTTGCATTTCGCAGGATGCCATTTGGATTATGTAATGCACCGCTACTTTTCGTGAGGTGTATGATGGCGATTTTTCATGGTATGGTTGAGGAAATCATGGAAATTTTTATGGGACGATTTTTTGTTTTTGGTACTTCTTTTGACCATTGTTTGCATAACTTATCTATGGTTTTGCAACGTTGTGAGAAACTAATCTTGTACTTAATTGGGAAAAATGTCACTTTATGGTCAAAGAAGGGATTGTGCTTGGACATCGTATTTCTTGTATGAGGTTTGGAAGTTGTGGGCGAAGGTTGTGGCTATTGAAAAGCTACCCCCACCTTCAAATGTGAAAGGCATAAGAAGCTTTTTAGGGCATGCAGGATTTTATAGGAGATTCATAAAAGATTTTTCAAAAATTGTTAAACCACTTTGTAATCTCCTTGAAAAAGATGCTATCTTTTGCTTTGATGAGTTGTGTTTGCGGGCATTTGAACATATAAAAAGGCACTCATTTCGGCTCGATTATGATAGTCGGATTGGACTCAACCATTTGAGCTCATGTGCGATGCAAGTGATTATGGAGTGGGTGCCGTTCTTGGTCAAAGCGAGACAAAATTTTTAAAGCTATTTACTACGCAAGCGAGGACCATGGACAATGCCCAACAAAACTACACCACCACGAGAAAAAGAGATGTTGGCGGTAGTTTTTGCATTTGATAAATTCGAGCTTACTTGGTGGGTACAAAGGTGATTGTTTATACGGATCATGTTGCAATCCGATATCTTTTCTCCAAAAAGGATGCAAAACCTCGGTTAATTCGATGGATTTTGCTCTTGCAAGAATTTGATATTGAGATTAGGGATAAAAAGGAAGTGAAAATGTGGTTGCCGACCATCTATCCCGCCTTGAGCAACCTCACGAGGTGATTGAGAGTCCAATAAAAGAATCGTTTTTCGATGAACAAATTATGCGTCCGATACATCATTACCTTGGTACCTTGATTTTGTTAATTACCTCATGGGAGGAGTTTTGCCACCGGGACTTGACTTCACACCAAAAGAAAAAAATTCTACATGATGTTAAGTCTTATTTGTGGGATGATCGCATTCTTGTTCAAGAGATGCGCAGATTCTATCATTCGCCGTTGTATTCCTAAGGAAGAAATTGGAGAGATTCTTCAACATTGTCATTCATCATCTTATGGGGACATTTCGGGACCAACCCGAGCAAGTACCGCAAAGGTATTACAATCGGTTTTTATTGGCCAACATTATTCAAGGATTGTTATGCCTTTGTGAAAACTTGTGATCGATGCCAAAGGGTTGGTAATATTTCACGGCGTTATGAGCTTCCTTTGACAAACATAATGGAGGTGGAGTTGTTTGATATATGGGGTATTGACTTTATGGGGCCATTTCCGCCCCTATGGAAATTTGTACATTTTGCTTGCGGTTGATTACGTCTCCAAGTGGGTTGAGGCGATTGCTACACCAACGAATGATGCTAAGGTAGTACTCAAATTCTTGCACAAGCATATTTTCACTCGGTTCGGTACTCTCGAGCTATTGTAAGTGATGAAGGTACGCATTTTTGTAATGAATTATTTAACAACCTTCTTGCTAAATTTGGTGTGCGTCATAAGATTGCGCTTGGTTACTATCCTCAATCTAATGGTCAAGTGAAATTTCCAATCGTGAAGTGAAACAAATTCTTGAAAAAACGGTGAGTTTTAATCGAAAGGATTGGGCACAAAAAGCTCGATGATGCTTTGTGGGCTTATCGCACGACGCTTATAAAACACCCATTGGTATGTCACCATATCGATTGGTGTTTGGTAAAGCGTGCCATTTGTCGGTTTAACTTGAGCATCGAGCTTATTGGGCAATTAAGAAATTGAATTTTAACTTGAAAGAGGCCGGTGAAAACCGATTACTTCAATTAAACGAAATGGAAGAATTTCGTCAAGAATCATATGAAAATGCCAAAATGTATAAAGAAAAAACGAAAAAATGGCATGATCAAATGATTTTGCGGACGTGAATTCTTGCCCGCCAACAAGTATTATTGTTCAATTCTCGATTGAAACTCTTTCCAGGTAAACTCAAATCACGATGGTCCGGACTATTTGTGGTGGAACGTGTGTTTCCCTATGGTGCAGTCGAGTTGAGAGGAAATGATGGGAATTCATTCCAAGTGAACGGACAACGATTGAAACATTATTTTGGAAATGAAACAAGGAAGGTTTTAAATCTTCCACTTGGTGATGACATTTCTTGAGCCCGAGTAGTCAAGTCCGGCTAACGACTATAAATTTAGCGCTTCTTGGGAGGCAACCCAAGTGATTTTTGTGTGATTGCATTTTATTGTGATTTTATTTTCTTTAATTTTGGCTTATTTTTATTTATTTGGATTTGGTGTGATTTTTTTGTATTTATGTGAATCAAATTTTGTGTGGTTTTAATTTGTTTATATATATATATATATATATATAAAGGTTAGTGACTATGCCTTGGATTAATCATGACAGTCACGAGTGCAAAAATAGGGCGTCATTTAAAGTCTGCGTGGCGCTACGTGCACGAGATCTTGGCGCTGCAGCGCGAGACCGGCCCAAGGTATTTGGTCCTTAAGTCTTTGAACGTGAAGCACAACACTTATTTCTCAACAAAACACATCCCCTCATCTTCTCTACACATAAGCACACACAAACCCTCAATCTTGCACCACTCGAGGGAGCACTTAAGCATCTTAATCCTCATTTTCATCCTCTCTATCATCTAGGTAAGGTGGTTTAATTTGTACATCCCTTTTCCCCAATTATTGACCTAATATGAAGAACTTGTCAATATTCCTTTCAATTTCGAAATTCATGTTTAATTGTTGGATAAATTGTTGGGATATATGATTGATGTATGTTAGAATTAGGTTGGTATTGATGATTGGGCATGAATTATTCTATGAATTTGGTGTTAATCTCTTGTCATCACTATGCTCACAAGGTGTTTGTCAAAATGCTCCAATGAAAAATCTTACACCTATGTCTTCATTGTTATTCAAGTACAATTTGATCATTAATTGATGACACGGATGCATATTTTTGGGATATTGCGATAATTCCTAACCCCTAATCCATATGGCTTGTTTCTACGTGTTGTCTTGGTTATTTACTCTTCCAGGATATTAGGCGACCAATTAAATGGGAAAGTCAAATAAAACAAGCAAAAGCAAAGGCAAAAGCAAAGCGAGTACCTCCGAGGAATATGATACTAGCCGTTTCACAAGCTTAGAGGCACAAAATCTTTTTTATGATAAATTGGGCACAAAGAGCATAACCGCGGAGCGGGGGTTGCAACCGAGTTCGAGTGATGGTAATCTTGCACAAATGATAAACCAAAGGCGATGGAAAAAATTATGTGCTCAACCCGGACCGTATGCACCAAATGTGGTTCGAGAATTCTTTGCAAATGCGAATGTCACACTCGATAACCCTAACGAGATTTATGTGCGTGGTGACTACGTGTATATTGATCCATCAGAAATACGAGAGTATTATGGATTACCTGAGGTGGATCACTCACCTTATACCGAATTCATTTCTCAGCCACCGGATTTAGAGATGATTTGTCGTGCTCTTTGTCGCCGGCAGTGCAGTGCGTCCAACAAAGGTCTCTGGCGGATCCTTTGCTTCTCTCACACTACGTTGAGTCGATGCACGGACGTGCATGGTTTCATTTCATATGTCACAATCTAATGCCGACCAAGCATGTCGGCGATGTCACGAAACATCGAGCTTATCATTATATATGCGATTATTACGGACATCGATTCGATCGGCAATAATTATCGCACAATCCATTCACTACACCATCCGACATTGTAAGTCCGGGGATTGATAATGCGGCCTTGATTTGTGATGCGTGTAAAAAGGAGAAAATTACATGGGACAAGAATGAACCATTGGAGCGGCCTAAAGGGCCTATTGATTCTACAATTATTGCTTCTTATGACGAATGGGCGGGCGGTGTACCTAACCCGAAGGGTGCGGGCTATATACTTGATCCTCGATTTTGTCCTTCCACCCGTTGAGCACGAGGTTGGCCCGATCACACGATGTTGGTGCTACATCCGGTTCCGTGGCGGGTCATTCGTCACACGAGCTCTCATCATGATGACGATCATTGGATGCATTAATGCGTGAGGTACAAGAGTTGCGAAGGGCTCATCGTCGCCGCTTGTAGCTTTTGTAGGCCGAGCAACGTCATCGAGTGCGAGGGAAGAGTATATCAATGAGCACAACTGTGAGTTCTTGCTCAAATTTATGGCCGACGCACCCACAATTCCAATTTCGACACCACCACCAGGGTCCTATTGCTCATCTTCCACCGCATGATTCGATAGGGATTCCGATGCGGAGTCCTAATCACTTTGGCTACCAGGAAAGTTTTCTCACTCTCCATTGGGGACAATGTCATTTTAAGTTTGGGGAGTGCAAGCATTTGTTTTTAATCTGTTTTTTTTTGTGTTTCATTTTGTGTCTTTTGAGTGCTAAAAAAAAATCGAGTCTTGTCGTTTGTAAAAGCGTGAAAGCGCATGACAAAATGAATTTGAAGTCACGAGAGCATGTGTTTAAACGTGATTTATTCTTCTTCCCATTAATTTCATCTATGTGCTTAGCTCTGTTGATTTATTTGGAGATGAATTATGCGACCGAGTGTTTCCTTTATGATCTCACCGGATTCTAGAACTTGTCGATCACTAGTCGAGGCGAAATCTAGGTGAAGTAACATTAAGGAAATGATTTAGGCCATCTTTGAACAAGCCAGTAACCTAAAAGCCTACCCTTATAGTATATTTTCCTAGTGTCCCCCTTTGAGCCGTATAAACCCGTTTCTTTGGCAAACCATCTAATACCACGAGCCTAAATGTGAATATCCTAATTACCCATCACTCATACACACAAAGTAGAGAAAAATTGGAAGTTGAGGAGGATATGATGAGAAGGGTGTGAACTTAATTGAATGAAGTTGCCCGAGAAAATAAAATATGAAACCCCATGTACGCAAAAAGAATAAGTTTGGGGGTTCCGAAAAGAAAAAAAAAAAAGCATTGGATTGAAGGTTCATAAACATTGGGGATGTCAAAAAGTGAAGGGTGGGGCTAATTGAGATTCGAAGTGCTAATTGTGTGTTTGGGTGATTTGAGCCATTTTTTCCTATATTTTCCTACCTTACCCTAAGCCCACATTACAAGCTTTAAAAGTCCTATTGATCCTTGTGTTACATTAGCTTTACATTAGTGGAGATTAGTGTGAAAGACAAGCCTATGGAGTCCGGTAAGTATCTCATCTCTATATTCAAAAGTGGATCATTTTGAAAACACTTGATTGCGTGAGTCTACCCTGGATAATGAAAACGGAGTTGGCGTGAACATTCCACCTTCATGATTACTTTGTGAAAATACGTGCTTGACTGATAATAAAACGAAATTTGACGAATGAGTTTGGTTGTGAAGTTTCAGATTAGGTGGTTGAGTCGAGTCTCTTCATTTTTGTGTTCTTCTTGTTAGTCATTTTTTTAGAGTCTGTAATTGCTTGAGGACAAGCAAATGTCTAAGTTTGGGGGTATTTGTTAAGTTGGTTTTTATACCAATGTATTGAGTATTCTGACTAGGATTTTGCGGGGTTTTCAAGTATTTTAGCGTCGTTTGAGTCGAGTTTGTGTCATTAGTTGTCGTTTGAGAGTCGAGATAGGTTTTGGATGCCGAAATTGATGAAAACAGTGAAAAACGTGTTTGGGTGGAAGAAATCGCATTTGAAGAAGAAAAAAGAGGAAAATCGCACTTTTGGGCTTTAGTTGGCTTGGCGGCTGCAGCTGAGACCCCATGACTCTGTGTGAGGGTGAAAAAGGCGAAGGCGCATTTTTGAAGTGGCCATTAGCTACGCCGCCAAATCTTAGCGCCGCAACGCCTAGATGGTTCGAAATAGCGCTGCAGCTTCCCATCTTTTCAGCGGCTGCAGTCACGGGCGGATATTAGGGACGGATGGCGCCCTTGGCCGTCTGAAATGTGCAGCCATGGCCTTACAGGCGGAAATTACAATGTAGCTTATTCCTTTTTCTTGGACTTTTGTGGGAGTATAAATAGAGGTCTTGGGGCGTGAAATTAGGGATCTTGGACCCCGAGGAAGTCAACAAAACAACTAGAAGACAATAGAGAAGGCTTGGAATATCTTGGAAAAGGCTTGGAGAAGAAGATTGAAGGATTCTACATCTAGAAATAGAGAAGATTCCTAACTCTTATTCTTATTTTGTTGCTTTCTTCATATCTTGTAAGATGTATTGTTATATTCCTATGGATTCATTTTCTTCAATCATGAGCTAAACTCTATAATTCTAGAGGGATGATGTAATCATTGTTTGAACTTATGTTTTGAAATTGTGGTTTGTCAATCTAGATCTATCAATTTATTTGTGCTATTTGGATCTATTGCTTCTAAATTACTTGATCAATAATTTAGATTGTTTGGTGTATTTGATTTGACACTTGAGAGAGGTAATTGAATACATGACCTTTGAATAGCATAACACAGGATTTCATAGAATTGAGAGATTTATGAATCCTTTGAAGTCATTTATCAAGATTCATAGTTGTTATTGAGATTTTAATTGGTGATTTTTATAGAGATATTGATTTCCCAATTGAATATAAAATCATTTGGCACTTGAGAGAGGAATGATTATTGTAGAAATCTTGACTTATAAATTGGTAATTGATGATTGATAAACCATATTGACAACATAAGGGATAACTAGATTCATCATACCTCTAGAATTCATTTAATCATTTGGATAAACTCATTGATATTTTCATATTCTTGATTTATTTTTGGTATTTTTAGTATAATCAACTCCATCAAATATTGAATTTCTAAATAAAGTTAGACTACTATATTATAGTACTTAGCAATAATTCGATAATTATTCCTGTGGATTCGACAACCTTACTTCTCTATATTAAAACTTGACACAAGTAGACTTGCGGTTAAGAAAATTCTCTAAACACCGCAAAAAATATGCAATTGAAATCAAAGTAATAACTATGAATAATGTTTAATATCTAATCCCAAAAATTACCTCATTATTGTTTCGGTTTCGATTCTTTCAACTTTGAAAAGACATCGATTCTTGTGGTTCAAAGTTCTTTTCACGATACTTGGAAATAATTGTGTTGTCATGATTAATTTTATTACGGAATAAATGCAATTATTAGCCCCAATATGATTTGGACTTTATTTGAACCTTAAACAAAACTTGCGTTTCCAACATTCTGTCCATTTCATTTGGAATTTCCTGAAATAAAAAAAAGTTATAATATGTTATATTGTTTACATGTTACTCTTCATACCTTTTCACCACAAATGGATCTCAAATCAAAAGTTGTTTTCCCTATTAATTCACTGCATTCTTTATCCCACAACACAAATACAACATTTCCAGTGTTATTAACAACACGAACCTTGATTTTGTACCTATCATATGTTTTCAATTTTTGTAACTTCATCTAAATGTCAACATTAAATTATAACATGCATTATAAATTAATTAAATATACCTTATTTTACCGTTTGGATCAGAATGGTTACAATTTTCACAATAAAAATCCCCAGCAACTGGTATCACTTTTCTTGGACATTTAGTACATGATACATACCACCAGTCCACACCAGTTTCAATAGCAACAATCTTGCTATAGACCCAAAAACATCCAGCCTAATAATAGCAAAATGCATTAGTAATGATATTCGGTTTTTGTGTTTCATAAAAAAATTATATTAAAAATAAAACTTACTTCTTGGCTTTCTAGAATTTGTCCAATAGTCCGAAGCTTATCTTTCACAAGCTGTAGTTCCTCGTTAATTGTCATTGTTGTCGCCAATGATATATTCGATAGAGTCAAAGTGTTTCCACTTGACAACAACCTACAATATAAAAAATACCAGGATATTATTTTATGATTTCTCATTAATATTTCTTGTAAGTTTTACTGAAATAATATTTCAAATTTTCTTACTTGTGACATAACTCATTTATTTCATCATAAATCCGAGTTTATTATCATCTTTGTAACGTTGTAGATGTTTGAGACACGTATTTCACTCCAAATAGTTCATAAGTTGATCAACATACTCCCCACACAGTGTGCAAGACAAAGGGATGCATCTATTAACAATACAATACATTGAAAAAATAGAATTATAAAAAAAATCTTTTAAGCATACAAAAAATATATAATAAAAATTTATTGTGTATCCTCCAAGATAATATCAAGCAACTTTGTTTGGCACCCTCCTATATCTCTGTCTTGCGGAATGTTCTTCGCAACAAGTTTACCAATCACGTCTACATAACATTTAAATAGAAATTAATTTATAAAAACAATGAATATTATACTCAGAATATGTACAATTATATTATAAATTACCTATTAGAATTGTATCATCAACACCATCCACATTTGAAAGCATTTCAAAAGGCTTGAAATCGAATATCATCACTGAAAATGACTCATCATAATATTCAGTCACTTGAGTCTTGACAAAAAATATTAATTTGTACTTGTTGTAGTTGTTTTGTACTTCATGTTATTGTTTGCTACAATAAAGTTTTTTGTAGCATATAAATGACTGCTTTCTTAATATGGATGAAAATTTTCAATGTGTTGTCTTGTTATTGTTACATGGATTCTCCCTAGAAAAATATTAGGAAAAAATAGCTTATTAGTTGTCAAAAAATACCTTTACGAAAACAAACAAAACCAAATAACATAATGAAATAATATATTAATCCAACATACCTCAATGTCATGAAATACACATTCTTGGGTAAAGATCTTGAGTTGTTACCATATTACGGTACACTATATGCCCGAACCAAACGCAACCGCATTGCCCAATATATTTTTGTTGGGTTAAGGTCCTTGACCGACTTGAATAATGGAGACATTGTTCATTTTTTTTAGGGTATATGCTTAATGTCTTAACAACTTTTACAAAGACAATTAATTTTTCGGTTTGCTTTGCGTGATTTTCGTGTGGTCTTCAATCTTTGAAGAATGACTATATATAGTAAAAAGTAGTAGGTGTCGATTAATTAAAAATTATTTTTGGAAGGTCGATTTAGGTGCGAGGGTATTGTGATTATGCTCTGTTGTATTATTATTGCACCGCACAAAAGAAAAAAAAATAGTTTTAATTGTTGTATTAATTTTTGTAATGATGGAAACAAATAACTGGAACCACTTAAACATAAAATAAATTTTCGATGAGATGCACGAATTACGATGATATTTCTTCAAAGTTATTAAATAATTTTTTTAAACATGATTACAAATATTTTCTTGTATCGAGGATAAAAAAATATCGAAATAAACATTGTGCACGAATTACAATGGTTTATGCGAGAATTATTAAATTAAACAAAAAATAAATAAGTTTGAGACCACGAATACGAATGATTCTTATATCAGATAAAAAATTCTTCTATAAAAAAAATCAGAAATAAAGCCTGTGCACGAATTACGATTATTTCTGCAGAATTGTTAAATTAAACAAATAAGTAAATTAGTTTTAGACACGGAATATGAAGCGGTTCTTATATCGATAAAAGAATATCAAAAATAAAAGATTCTTCAGGCACGGTATCGAGCGATTTCTTTATATTAATTTACATAAAATATATCAGCAATAAAAATTTACATATTTGGCAACCATAATTTTGGCGGGAACTTTCCTTTTTTGGAGACCTTTTGTTTTAATATATATATATATATATATATATATAGAGAGAGAGAGAGAGAGAGAGAGAGAGAGAGAGAGATTTACTTAATAAACCCTCAACATTTCCCAATTTACATTTCCCCAACTTTGCCTAGCACGATTGTGTAGCACGATCATATGACACATGACTATGTGCAATGGTGTAGCTAGACAGTGAAGATGAAGTGAACCGACACATAAAAGTGGGATAAGCTGAGTCAGATAGAAAATTCAAAATAAAACTCATATAAAATATAAATTAAATTTGTTTTTAAAAAAACTTAACGAAATTATGGGGAAAGAAAGGGAGAAGTCGGGATTAGTAGGGCCCCAGCTCTGTCGTTGATCATATGTCACATTACTATATGACACGATCGGGGCGTATGAGACCACATTTACCTCTAACCCGATTTTTTTCCCTAGCTCAACTATTTTTTTCCCTTAAAAAATATACGTAATTTTTTTTTCCATAGAAAAAATGGGACAAAAAGATTTTGGGGTCTTGTGGGGCGAGAGGAGGTCCCTTGTCTACACCCATAAATACGATCATGTGGCACATGACTTTATGGAACGATCGTGTGACAAATGACTATGTGACACGATTATGTGGCACATGCTTTAGGCAAAAAGAGCATTATAGTCTTTTACATTCATGATATTTATGTAATTACAAATAAGTTAGTGTATTTAGATGAAAATGAAGTGTGAATAACGTGAGCTTAAAATTCATTGCCTAAAAGATGCCCAAGCTATACTTTTTTTAATATTATTTTTCGGAAAAACACCATGTAAATATATAATACTCTGTAAGAACATACACTTTTATTTAAGTTATATTTCAAAAAAGAAGTCTTAAGTAATTAATGCAGAATATTGGTTTAAAAAAAAATTCTCCAGGATATGTTGAGGGTGTTTACTAAAGTTGTGTAAAATAAATTTCAACGTCTCACATTTTAATATTGAGTAAGTCTCATGTGAGACCGTCTCACGGATTTAAATTTACGAGACAGATCCAATCCATTTTACAAATCAAAGCATGTTAGATTTAAATTCAAATGGATTACCTAATATGGATCAATTAGGATCCGTCTCATGGAATTAAACCTGTGAAACCGTCTCATATGAGTTTTTGCCTTTAATATTATAGGAAAATAAGATGTTGGAATGCTTGTAAAGAACTTTAAGATATTGTTGGAATGTTTGTACTAAATTTGATGATGGAATCTTAAGATGTACTAAAGATAATTTCATAATTAGAATTTTCAAAATTAAGATAGATATTTAAAATAAGATTTTATTTGAAGATAAATTATGATAATTTTATTTATGTTTTTTTGGAAGCTTATTAGCTACCAAATAGCCTTTTTATCTTATAAGCTATTTAATAATTTTTTAGCAAACTCTCTAATTCAAAATTTATAAACTTTAATTAACTTAAAATATTTTGAAAATCATATTCACTCGTCAATAACACTTTCTAAGCACATGCACAATACCATTTATGAATATCAGTTCAAAATATAGATACAATAAAATAAAGATAAAAAGGAATTAAATTTCATGGAACCAAATATGACATTATATTCATTTTTGTTGTATTCTTCGTAAATAATCTCAACATTGAATAAATGCAAATATATAAGTGATACAAATGTACATAAAGTCCACACATTCTACTATAAGATTACTTCAAAAATGGAAGAACCACATGCAACATAAAAGTTATTAGGGGTGTCTGGGTTGTCATAACGAAACATCTATGACACTCAATCTAAAATTGACATGATAATGAGAAAAAATACAAAGAAAATAATTCCAATTTCCAATAGAATGAATCGCATACCTTTTCGAATGAGAAAATAATCCATTACGAATATTTTCTTTTTTGCATAAGAACAAGCTGTTAGAATAATATTCGCTCTATTTAGTATCTATTTTTATTTTATTTTATTTTGGCAATGATTTTTGTTCTCAATACCTCATAATATAAATCAATATATAAAATCTACTGTCAACTAATCCTAAAACGCTTGCTCTTTAATTGTAAGGTTAGCTTGCTTCATCAAACCGACCTTAGCTCAGTTGGTAGAGCGGAGGACTGTAGTTGTTGCTGAAATCCTTAGGTCGCTGGTTCGAATCCGGCAGGTCGGATTTTTTCACTTTTAAAACTATTTTTCCCTGTCACTTTTGGACTATTTAAACGAAAAATTAAAAAAAAAACTATATTATTTTTTGGTTTTTAAAGAGAATTCAAAAAAATTATATTATAATATATTGAGAGAGATGATTCCACATAATTTTTTTTTTGAAAGGATGATTCCACATATTATTTAGCATAAATTTTAGAAGTAATAAATGAAATAATAATAATATTAATAATATGATAAAATTCAAAACAATTAACCAAACAAGCACACACTTGTAATAAATATCAGATTATCAGTTAAACCAAAAGGAGCAGACATTTTTGTTCACAAAAGTCCATTGAAATAAATCATAGATCCGTCCATCCATCCGTCCATTTCTCTGATCACGCAATTGATGGTGAGATTTGTTGTATATGTTTCAACGCACACTTTCACACATTAAACTCCTTTTTATGTACATGTAATTTATTCATGTGAAATTGTTGATTTCTATTTTATTTGTTTTGAGTTCGGTTTCCAATGGAAAATTTGTAGGCAAACTCACTCCGATTGTACTTAACCTGCATTCGGAACACTCTGGAGGCCGCCATGTGCTTGCAGGTGTATTTGTGCATTTTGATATCTGCAAAAATTTATTTTTTTGGTTGAGAATTTCTAACTTCTGTAGTTTTTATTCAAATGTTTATCATTAGGTTTTCGATTTTTGATTTAGCCATTCCGTAAAATTCTCTTCGTGCAATGTGTTTGTAGAATTTCCCCTGTCAGGAAGTGGAAAGGCACAATAAACCGGAGGTTGAACTAAAGTACGTATTTCTTCTTTTGGAATGGCAAGCATCAATTACTAGTTTGTTATTTTCGTGCTCGTACTGAATGCAGAAGTTTTATTTTGGAATTTGATGCATTAAGATCTGTGCAGTTAGATTAGATGAGTTAAGGATATATTGATACCGGAGGATAAATTTGTTAAAATAAGGGAATGCAATACAAGTGCATATGAATTATGGTAATTATGCTCAGTTATGACTTACATTTGCATTTTCAAAGAAAGGAGAGTAAAATTAAGTTTCCAGAGATCAACTAATGATGAGTTTTATATTGAGTGTGGGAAAGGAACTATTTTGTTGTTTTATTGCTAGTGGATGGGTATTGAGGCATTTTGGATGTCATTTGTTTGCTATCACATCAGTTTATGTTGTGTGTGAGCCATAAGCACATCATGCTTGACAAATCTGCAATACAACATTGGAGCATAGGAAAACTATTAGAATCATACCTATTTTGACGCACACCTCATGACATTTGCCTGAAACTACATAAGCTGCTTCAGCAGATTTTAGTTGTAAATAGAACTTTGGACAATCCGCTTCTATGAATGTATGAATTGTCTATTATCATCATGCAATCACTTTTTAGAGTCATGTGTCCTGTAATATGTTATGACTTATGCTACAATATAATGATTTTTATTTGGTTGACGGAATCAAATTCAAATCTTAGCTATATCCAACTGTTGAATCACTTCCAAGTGGAAGATTTCAATTTTTGCTTTATGGTTTTCAGGACCAGTCCAGAGCTTCTTCTGAATCCTGTAAGAATTCTTCTTCTCTAAAATTGAGGTGTTATTCCAAATTGTTCTCTAGCTGCTATGAATTCAAAGAAATCGTGCCAGTGAAAGATAAGATCTTGGTGGAAGGGGGATTTTGAGCAGCTTTCTCTTACTCTATCATATATTTTGTACCATATTTTTCTAAACCTAGTGCAGAAACACACCTTTTTTGCATCCCCACTGAAGACGAAAACTAGTTATAGAGGTGCCTAAATCCTAAAAAGTGAAAAAGTAAGGTACAAATAGAACGCACTGATAGGGGTGTGATCATATTGTGCCTTATTAATGTTAAAGTGAATTAACTTGAAAATTAAATGGCTTGGCATCTTACCCAAGTTGGATTACTTGAGAACAACCAGGGCAACATCTTCCATCCTTATGTCGCATTTTATGAGCCATAGTTTACTTAAGAACTTTCTTTATAAAATTGAACTTTTCCACAGTCAGCCATCAAACGTGATCTCCTTTTAAGCCTTCTGTGTTCAGTGTCATTTTTACTTCTTTGCATATCAAACTTACTATACTTTGGAAAACTCCACCGAAAAAAAAGTGGATCCCTTGCATTAAAATGTCAATCATGTTAAGACCAACCTGACGCGAAGCTTACTCAAAGGAATGAGTGTGTGGACTCTGTCGATTTATGTTGCCAATTGATTGATCACAATGTCAAATTGTATCCTTATCATATTTTATGACTAGAAGTTATTGAAGACGACAAGTTTCTGCCCTTTCTTTTGCCTCTCTTGGAACATGTTATATACTACACCTTAGCTGATGTAAGTATGCTTCATTTCTTTCTTACATTTGCATCCCTCTATCATTGTGAATTCATACATGATGATCATATCTCAGTCAAACCCTATTTTTTTAGTGGACTATATTTAATTTGTGCAACTACCATGTCACAGGTTCTGATATGTAGAAATGAGGCTGAGAAATGTTTGATAGAAACATCTATAAATTCATTGCGCATAAGCCTTAAGGTAAATTCTGGTAAGCTTCATATATTGATTGTACATCTTTGTTAATTGTGAACGCATCGACAACTCCTAGCTCTTTGGAGAACTAAACCGACTCAACTATGTCTCTTTTCTTCAGCTTTTTACACTTTATAGCTTCATCTCTTTCAATAGTGACTTAGATTGTTTCTCATGATACTCATGGCTTGGTGAAGCCTTGGAGAATATTTATGTACATTAGGACATGTCGATAATGATGACAATCATGTCGTGTGTTGATGTTGCTATTGGTCCATACTTATGAGTCCAACTATTGATGTTCCTCAAAATCCAAAGTGCTTATCATATAAAATGCATATTTTTACTTGATCCAATATGCATAATTACAAATAGGAGGCCCGCTCTAAAATATGTACCTCACTTTTTAGTTCGGTCGATTTCTTGGGGTTGGCGACAGAGATAACCCTGTAGCAGAGATCACTGCATTTATGATGATCTTGTGGCAGAGAAGTTATGATGCTGAAGCTTCAAGGATCCTGTGAGGTTGAGATGTAATAAGGAGGGTTTTTGATTGTCGTAGACTACCTAGACCAGGACTTTTGATGCTCAAGTTAGTATGGGGAGTGATTTACTATGTAATAGAGTATCAGGAGGTTAGCTAACAGCAGAATCTAGCTGTTGGGCCTTCTTTGAAGAGTTTTATGTACCTCTACCAAGTTTAGGGAATACTTAAGTTCTCCAGATGTCATTTTTGAAATAAACAAGTGCTTTATTTAGAGATTTATAGATTAAACTACAGATGTAACCTTTTTAAAGCTTGAAATTCTGCTGGGATGAAATTTTCCACAATGAATTGAATTTACATTAATAAGGCTTCACCATTTTTTTCTTCATTTAATATTGAAAAGCTGTATTGTGAATCGTATCCTTTCATTGATATGTTACGTTGTTGTTTATGGCACTAGTTCTATAGTAGGTTGTGGGGTGGGTCAAACTAACAAGGATTGTTAGATACCTCATATAGTTAGTCCTGCATAAAGATGTATTAAGTATGTTTTCTCCATGATGTTAAGAGAAGTATTCTATAACTACCTGAAAAACGATAAGTTGGGGGATGGAACCAGATTCCTCAAAGGGTACACCTCCTAGATTGATGTGGACAATCTGGAGAGGAAAGAGCATTGGTCGCCTCTCGGATGATAAGGATTATATCACTCTGTTCTTATTCTGGAACTCTTTTCTGCTTAGTTGGTTCAGGTGAAGCTAAAAGTATTAGTGGCATCAGTCAAGGTGGGAATAAATGATAAGTTTGTGTATCCTGGATATTTGCCTCTAACAAGTTGGCTAGGTTGATTGATTTCATTGCAGAGCCAATATAAAGCATTTAAAATGAGATTTCAACATATTTGCGGGATACTCTTGGGTATGTTAAATAACTCTACTGATTTGGAGCTTCAATATTATCTAAGCTCATCAATACGTCAATATGAGGTAGATGATAGTGTTTGACAAGACAAAGATAGCTTAACATGGACGGATATAATTTAGGTATTTGGTATATAGCTGGAAACACCAGGACCCTCTCAGTTCTTTTTCTTCAGACATTTTTTATAACTTGTCTGTACTTGGTAGCCTGTTTCTTGGGAGCTGCAGACAAGAATATCAAATAAATTTAGCTGGATCCTAATTTCATAAGAATGCCTTGGTACTTAAAATCCATGTTGTCCAGAGTTATACTTTTCCTTTGTGCACTTACATGGATCCCTCATTTGACATTAAGCCTTCCATTTTTGAGCTTACCCTTGTGGAGCTTGTATGTTTTCTTATCATATATATGGAATCTTACTAGATATCTCAATGTTGAGAAACCTTGTGATCCTCATGCAGCATTCTTATTGTAGGTTAAGCAGTCAGATGAACTTGAGAACATACTTACGAAGAAGTTCCTTAGATTTTTGTCTATGAGAGCGGAAGCATTTCAAGTATTGAGGAGAAAACCGGTGCAGGTCTGCATCCTTCATTTGTTTAGGTTCTAATTTTAGTGAAAAAAATGAACCAATATTAAATGATGTCGAATATACTGCTTTTCTATTCTTTATTAAGTAACTGAGTGCTTTGACAAGAAAAGTAAATGACCTAATGTCTTCTAATTGAACAAATATTAGCATTAGGTTTAATACACAGCAAAAATATGCTTGGGCTTTGGTAAATCAGTAATTTAATTTGAATACTGGACTTGTTAGATATGCCATACGTAATTACCAAATATGGAACATAAGATTTAGGATGTTGAAGGAGAATTATTATCTTTGCTACAGTTTTTTTAATGATCAATTGATCATTATCAATTGTATTGACATTTTAGTTTCGTTATTACTCTTCTTCATCATTCTTCTCGAACAGTGCATTGTCGTAATTTATACTGAAAAAGAAAAAAAAATGCGAGTTTGATTGTTTCAATGATACTTGTATACTGGAACTCTTTGTGTTCTTGTAGTGAATAATGTTATCATTAGTTAAAAATGGGTTTTAAATTGCATTCGAGAAGCCTTAATCCTTTTTTCCAGGCTATTTGACCGGTTTTTATTGCAAAGCATGATGAGCAGAATGGTTCATATTCATATTTATGAAAGAAAGAAAAATGAAGCATCAGCTGTACCAACTACCTCTTTACGCTCTTGGCAAGTCAAATCTTATTCCTGAGATAACACAAACTATTCTATTTAAGGTCTTTATTGTGTTTGAGATCCCTTTTCAACATCTTATTTGGCTATTTGCTATCTACTTTTGTGCCTCAGGTTCTCCAGATAATGCTAAGAATTTCATTAAGAAAACAATCATAAGCTTAGGTTATTGACTGTTGAAATTATCTCTTACTGGGTAATGCTAAGAATTGCATAAACTAAACCGATCATATGCATAGGTTATTGAGTATTGGAATCATCAATCCTGGAACACTATCATCTTGGTTGTTCTTTGAGTAGCCAAAATGCACGTAAGAATAAGATGGGGATCTTTGTTAACAGTTTGTTACAATTTGAAATATTGAAAATTTCCGTCTCAGTTTGATGAGTAGCCATTATTAATGCATGCTTCTGAATGCTGAGTTGACACTACGCATTAGAATGTGATACAAGCCCCCTCCAAATTCATGTGCACAAAATTAACTCCTTTACGGTCCCTGAAAAGATGCTTGAAAACTGCCTCTCTCTTAGCTGCAAATCTCGCATATATTTCTGGTTCATCATTCATGAAAACAATTTGTTTACACTTTCTCGGATACATTGTTATCAGACAGATGTTCATTTTAATGCATCTCATATACAAGGAGTTCTTTCTTTCTTTTTGTGTCCCCCCTGAAGAGCTTTAATATTCAGAAATCTTGACATAATGTAAAGAACGCCATAATGTTGTACTTTCTGTTTTGGTAATGATTTTTGCCAATATGTTATTACAAGTATTTTTGGTTTTATGTTTTGAACTGGTTTCCTTTTCTCAGGGGTATGATGTTAGTTTTCTCATTACCAATTATCATTGTGAGGAGATGCAGAAGCAAAAGCTGATAGATTTTATTGTTCAGTTCATGGAGGTAATTATCTCTAATGTTTATGCAATTAACTTTGTAGCTTAGGAGACATACTTAGATGCAGAAGTTTTCTTTTACATATTGAATGTCACGAGATGATATGAATATCCATGAATTATTTCAGGAATTAAAAGTAGATCATTATATGTCAGTCTTTTGATTAGTGGAAGAAATAGCTTTACATTTAGCTATATCTTTGTTTGTTTTGATTAATCAAATTTTAGGCATATGAGAAAGGGATATCCTTCTCGTATCAGACAGATTATTACAGAAATTACATAGGTAAACGAAAAGAAAAAATGATGATATCTACAAATTGAGTTTTTCTCTGTGGCAGTATCTTTATTGGAAGGTGTATTTAAAATATGATGATTTCAGGAACTATCTTTTGATTCTTTTCTTTGGCTTGTCCGTGTGTTTTTGCAGAAATTTGTTAGGCGTAATGTAATTTTTAACTTATAATCATATGTAAACTTTAAGAAAAATTATATAATGAATACCATTTACTATTGAGAAGACAAATTTGCCCAGGTTAGTCGTATGTTGCGAATTTGCCAGTTCTCCTAATCAAGTTTCTAGTGAACTTACATTTAGCAAGATACATGGCGGATAAAAATAAAGCTTTTCTTGTTTTATTTCACAGAGCTTTGGTATGTCACTAGGAAGATAAACCACAATTATCTTTATTTTATTTTTGTTACCATCTTGTGGCATGTATCCTCCAAAGTGAATTAGAAATAATATTTTGTATAAGGAGATAGCTCCAGATCAAATTGGCTGTTGCAAAAGGGAGGTGTCAACTTAAAGTATGTAGATAACTGTAGTGTTCACAAGAGTTTGTATTTTGGTGCCCACAGAATATAATAATATAATAAGCAACTGCATTTCTTTTAGGGATAATTACGAAAAAAAACCTTAGAGGTTTGGGGTAATTCAAGAAAGAAAAAAAAAAAAAAAACTAGAGAAGTTTCAAAATTAGAGAAACCGACTGAGGTTTGATTATGTCTTACATTTTTACCCCAACCGTTAGTTGAATCTACGGAAATTTGTTGAGATCAAATATTTTACAATTACATCCCTCAACTTTTCTTAATATTACTAATATTACAAATAGCCACACGAAAAGTTGGGGCTATTTGTATATTTAGAGAAGTTGAGAGATGTAATTGTAAAGTATTTGTTGATGGCGGCAAATTTTGTCAACTAACCATTGTAATACGAAATCAAAGCAATAGGGGTTCTTGTAATTTTGAAACTTCTCTTGATTTTTTCTGTAATTACCCAAACCTGCTCAGGGTTCTTTTTTGTAATTATCCCTTTCTTTTAATCTGTAGTTTCAACTATTAGTTAGTTTATAAAAACTAATCCCAGCCTCCAAAAAGATCTGGGCAAAGTGAAGGCTATTCAATCTCTGTTCTTTTCTTTGCACTGCAGGACATTGATAAAGAAATTAGCGAACTGAAGTTGTCAGTGAACACACGAGGGAGGCTTGTTGCTACAGAGTTCCTCAAGCAATTCATTTGATGATGACAAACCCAATTTCCTGAACTGAAAGAAACTTCATCTTGTAGATGCCGCCAATCACACTTGAAATATTTTAGTACAATCTGGTAAACGTGGGTCTAGAGATAATCAATGCAATGTCGAATGCCAGATTCTTATCGCTTGTATAAATTGAAAATTTTATGATTCATGTCCTCATTTTTCATGCTTTCATCTGAACCTTGAGCAGCTTTCTCAACATTAGGAATCGTTGACTTGAAATTCGTCGTGAATGAGAGAAAAAAGGGGTTTTGGCTTTGTTTTTGAAATAGTTTTTTTTTTTTTTTCTTGTGAAGTCTTCAGAGAACAAGCTGCATACGGTTGGTTGGTTGGAGTTGAGTCTAGACCATGTTATGCTTAGGGTGTCAGTGCCTCAGTGGGTTGATTTCGGGTCGGGTTTGTTTTGGTTCAAGAGCCAGCCCACTAAGCTTTTTAAAATGGTCCAGGACTATACCCAAATCCGCCCTAGACCCAGACCCAGGCTTGATGGATATACCCGTTTAATGATTTGTAAAATATTAAAAATATTTTAAATAAAAATACTATAAAACTATATTTTGTTAAATAAAATATTATTATTATATATATATATATATATATATATATATATTTGAAAAATTAAATGGGTTGAATCTGGATCTGATTTTCTTTTTGCATATCTATAATTCTTTAGTCTATGCCCATTTATAATAAACATGTCTCAGATAGAATGGGTTTGGATTTTACCCAACCCAATGGCATCTCAAAATTATGCTACTAACTTGTACATTACTCTAAGTGTGGTTTTTTTTTTTTTTTTTTTTTTTTCAAACGATAGACTTTCATAAAATTAAACTCAAAAGTACAAATCAACTACAAACGTAGTAATAAAGCGGCTAAGGCTAACAAGGCTAACAACTAAGCCATGCGGGAATTGATCAAATCAATTCAAACCAACACAAATATACTCAACAAGCCAAGCTAATCTATTACAAAGAGACATAACTTTGCAAGTCTTGGATAGCAAACACACAACGCTCGAACACAAACGAGTAGTAGATGCATTCGGATATTTTCTCTCCCCGAGTTCAACAGGAGATTTAGAATTAAGTTTTGAGAAAAAATCCTCATCATCGATTTGAAAGCAAGAATACTTGAGCCTTTGTCTTCATGCCACACACCAAGCATATTGGATACCAAGTAGTGCCGCTTCCATCGGGACCACGAAAAGAGTCCCAGAAGTAGCCCACACTTGAACCAACATACCATTGTCATTTCTAGTCCCACAACCAAGAGCCACCAGATTGTTCAAAATCGGTCAAGATGACCACTATTGCTAATGGTCCTACTCTAAGTCGAGTTGTCGCATCTGTTGTTGAGTCCGATCCACCAAAGTTGTTCTAAAACCTGGAGAAAAGCAGGACCACCACAATTGCTCACCAGGTTAACAAGTTGCCATCTTTCACTTCTACACACCATTTGAATGAATTTATTTTTCATTTCTGTTTCCCATAAAAATAAAAATAAAAGGCCGAGGAAGTGGAGTTTCATTATCTCCTTTAATTAGGAAATTGTAGAGGGCCCTCCCAATCCTCTACAATTCCACCCATAAACATTCATTGATGGGGTGGGGCCCATTTTAGGTTGGCCACCTCCACCTCTTCACCATTATTCTAAGACTCCTCACCACCTTCAGTTGGTTTTGGTTTCTTATTTCCACTATTTAGAGCCTCCATCTCGTTATAAGTTAAATACAATCGCCTTTTATACCCACAGTGCTTACTTCTTGGCACGGGGTGGTTTCCATAAGTGTAGGAATAGAATGGCTCATTCTCTTTGGTCGATCCTCCTCTCTTGCTAAAGCGATATTTTTTCCAAAATTTCCTCTCATCTTTGTTGTGTATTGGATCTCCTTAAATGGTGTTCGTTTACCATCCATTTGAACCACCACATCAACCATCTCCAAATTATCAATATGCATCCCATTTTCTTTATTCCACCTTGCGGGATGAATCGAGGTTGCCCACTCTGTTAGATAAATGTTTTTATCAAGATTTTGATGATTTTGTTTAAATGAGTTTTATACCAAAACAATATTTATAAATGTTGTCCAAATACTCCTAAATGATTTAAAATGTTTTTACTAATTTTTGGAGTATTTCTTAGAGTTTTTAATTTGATAAAAATTGGACAACACCTTTTGATGATTTTGTTTAAATGAGTTTTTATACCAAAACAATATTTATAAATGTTGTACAAATACTCCCAAGTGATTTAAAATGTTTTTACTAATTTTTTGGAGTATTTCTTGAAGTTTATTTTTGATAAAAATCGGACAACATTTCAAGATTGGAGGTCGGCCAGGTGCACGCCCAAAACGTCGACTGTGCACCTGAAGAAAGAAAACAAGAAAGTAACGCATCAAGTGCAAAATCGAGAGGGCGGCCGGTCCGGATGAGGTCAATCGGTCGCACCCTGGGGGCGGACCGATCGCACCCCCCGTTGACCGAGTCGACCCCCTTCGACTGCACTGGATCGTACTATTTTCATTCAAACGTTCGAAATTTTCTCTGGTCGACCGATGCATGCGTGCAGTCTAAAATGTGAGAAAAATTGTACCGTTTGAACTCTTTGATAGCAAGATTTACTTTTTATTTTTGTACAATATTTCTACATCTTGTGGTCCTCTTTTTTTGAAAAAGACAAAAGCAAACAAGAAGGAGCATATGTTTTGAGCCTATGTTGGTGAAAACTCTCCTATAAATAGAGGATAAATTGAAGACACAAGAAATAACAACACAAGCAAATACACAACAAGAAATCGCAAATTTCAGCTTTAATATTCAATACTCTTGTTGTATTTATAACCTAAGTATTTCACTTTCACATTTTGAGATCTAGGCTTTATTTCTTGATTACACTTGCACTCAAATTGTATTATTCATTATTGAGTTGTAATCTTAATTTTGGTCATCATTCAACACAAGACATCCTTGTGAGTATTCTTGTGGAAAGAATACACTTGGGTGATCTAGGTGATAGGTGTTTTCAAGAGTGTGGTGCTCTTGAGGTGTTGAAGAATTTGGTATTCTTCAAGATTGAAGATTGTGGTGATCTTCAAAGGTGCCGTTGAAGGAAGATTGTGGTAATCTTCAAAGGGAGATTGTGGTAATCTCCAAAGGTGGTGTTGAAGAAGAGTGTGGTGCTCTTCAAGTGTTTAAGTTGAATTTGTATTAATTGTGGTAATTAATAAAATTCTTTTTCTTTTTCAAAACTCATCCCGGATATCTTTGGGGTGGTAGTAGATTAGGCCCTAGGTGGGTTGAACTACTATAAATCGACGGGTATTATTTACTTCCCGCACCTTTACTTTTGTCTTGGCTTGTTTGAATCGAAAAAGAGGGCTAAATCGAGAAAATGGAGATAATCTATTCACCCCCTCTAGATTATCGTAGCGCTTGGACTTACACACTCTTGTTATCAATATTTCAAAATCAAGCATTAGGATTGGGCACAACCGGTGATGATGGGGTCGTGAGAGACCTAGGACTCCACGGCGTTCTTCTCTAATTTTATCCTCTAAGTTTTTGTCTTGCACAATGTTGTTGGTGTTTGGAATATCCAAAGACTGTGAATTGTTTTCATGTTCTAAACCACACCTCTGTTGGGTCATCTTCTTGATTGGGAGTTAGCTCTCAATGGTTTTTGATTCTTTTTACTTGTATACGACTCTCGTAGCTCTTAACCATTCGCGAATTGACCTCAATGAGTTTATCATTTTGATATCTTCTCTTCTAGCTTGGCATCCCCTTTCAATGTGGCCCACCCGTCCACAATAGAAGCAAAAACTCGAAGATTTTCATCCGAAAGTCGACCCAAACTATTTCCGTTCCCAACCTAATATTTGTACCCGTAACAAAAGGCATCAAGGTTAACCTCAACCAAAATTTTTAAATACCTTCCTTTGCTACTACTGTCTCGGGGACAACGACATCAACACAATTATCAAATTTGTTCCCAATTTTTCTCCTGTTTCTAATCCGATCCAATGATAGGGTAATTTCCACACTTGAATCCACTCAACTTTGTCTTAAAGAAATCAATATTCTCAAGAATGTTTTCTTCCACTCCTCAAAATAAGGTATTAATTATTGAAAGACCATGTTCTCCCTTTAAAACCCTTACCTTACCTTTTCGTGAGAGGAAAACAAATTGGTATAGATTAGTACCTAATTCACGACCGAGAATCGTTCTTGGGTGCCATATGCTTGTCGTTGTATTTCTTAACCCCGCATAGTTTACTTTCTTTTCTCCAAAATTTTTTTCCAATAAATTTGTGCTCACACTGCTTTACCTTTAGCAATATCTCTTTCCTCCAATGAAACTTCATCTTTTTCCTACGATGTCGAGAGAGAATGAATTTAGTCGGTCGCGAGTCTCTCGATCCATTTTTTATAGGAGGAAAATAAAACGGAAGAATGAGAGAAGATGCAAGTGGGTTCTCAATAGAATATTATAGGACCAGTGAAGTTTTTCTAAGCTTCTTTATTTCTTTTTTTTTCCTTCGTTTTTTTTTTTTGTTTTTTTTTGGTTGAACCTGGAAGAGATTTAATTAAAAGAAAGTGGTTGGAGTCTTTGAAAAGTGTATAAATGCGGACCATTAATGGAGGCACAATCAATTAAAGATCTAAAAGCCATGGAAAAACTAGACTATACCCCCTCGGAAGACTCGATTCTCAAAAGAAAAGAACTACTAAACTTAATAGATCGGCACAAGTTCACACACATCAATACAAAGAATAAACAAGAAAGAACAAAGGAAGAAACAAGGGATGATGAAGGCGACGGTCGTGCGAGTCGGAAACCAAGAAGAAACAAAGACAAAATAAAAAACTAGGGTTCTCTGAGAGAGAAAATATGACACTCCTACAACAGAGACTTTTAGCATGGGTTGGGTTGGCCCAACTCATTTTGACTCTAAGTGTGGTTGTGGTTACGGTTATGAGCATTTGATGAAAATACAATGATGTCATAACGTGAAATACTTGCAATATGTATGATTCTATAATATTTAACGGTCCACTACTCCAAATTCCAATCGAGTATGGAAGAACCGGTTCGTATTGCCACAACTATCTTCCCCAACCAATTCTTAGCTCCAAATCCGTTTAGGGTGTCCCTAACATGGAATTTGAGAATTTTTTTAATGAGATTTCATAAATTTTTAGAGATTTCTATGGATTCCATCGATTCTAATGGAATTCTTTTTTTTTGACAAAAAGGAAAAGATTTTATTAGCTCATCCAATCTTGATCCACAAATTACAAATAAAGCGAGGGGGTTACCCTCCCATATAGTAACCAGGACACAAAATCAAGCCTTTGCTAAAGCATCGACAACTCGATTCGCCGATCTCTAACGAACACATAAGAGACCTTTGGCGGGTCTTTCAACAAACCGAGACAATCACGAGATAATATTTTGGACTACAAGTGGGATCCAAAACGGGACCCTCTTTGTAGGGTTGGGTAATTCGAATGAAATTTACGAGTTCCTACCCGAGTTAGGGTTTAAAGACGCCGCCACGGGAACTACCCGCCTTCATCGCACTCGTCTCGTCCTCCTTCACTTCCCTAATCCCTCTACCTTTCTCTCTTTATCTTCTATCCATCTCGCAACTTTGTTTTCTCGAGTTTTATTCTCGACATATTATCTTTACACTGTGAAAACCCACTTTTGAACCAATCGCATCGACCACCAAAATATTCTCCAACTGTACTTCCCGTCACTAATCCGACACCTCTACTTGCATGTTATTCCTCCGACTCCTCCTTTTCCCGCCCCCATGTGCATAATACCGTCGAACTCCTCCCATTACCCACACCTACCTACGGTGTCATACGAGGCTTATCCATCTAATACACAACAAAAACAAATAACCTCCCGTGAATCTGTTTCCCTAAGCCCGTAACCTCTCGTGGCTTACTCATCTTCCTAGCCCCAACGCCGCAAATATTTTCCCTTTCTTCTCGCCTTTTTCCTATCCTTCTCTTCCTTGGTAATTTGCTCACCTGTAATGGATTAGTTTTGTCTTGGTTTTATTTTTGCAGATTTTTTCTCTCTTACGGCTCTAGGACAACGTGTGTTTCAACGGTATCGACAACAATAATAGACCAATGGACAACGAAGACGAACTCCCTATCGTCATCATCAACTAGGGGCACCTACGGATAATAAACCTTCCATCTGTCTAGTTGGAAAGGTGTGTACACAAAAACCATTCAACGCATTTGGACTCTTGGAAACCATGCGAAAGATATGAAAACCCACGAACGGCGACGGACGGCGAAAGAACTCGGAAAAACCTATTCTCATTTCAATTTCACCATGAACGCGATGTCGAAAAATACTCTCTATGGAACCTTGGCATTACGACAAGAACGTGTTTCTTTTTGAAGTGAGTGGATAATGGAACTCAACCATCAACAATAAACTTCGACAAAGCGCGTTCGGATTCGAATCTATGACCTCTCGATAATAGGAAAACAAGAAATGGTACTTGGTCATCGGGAGCAGATGCGGGCAATTTATCGAGATAGACCCAAGAACCCGGCGGGGTGGATCGTAGTGTACGTATAACAATTCTAGTGGATATGACAAAACCATGAAACAAAAAACAAAAATCATCATCGGTGACGGGGAACCCTTATAGATCGAGATCAAATACGAAAGACTACCATCATACGCTACATATGTGGATGCAGGACACGAGACGAGACGAGGCGTGATATGGTAGATGACAACGAAGAGTTTGCAAATCGGACGATAATGACCTACCATACGGAGATGGACTCGAGCATCACCGATAAAACACGCATGGGTTAGCACCGAAGGGGTTCCAAGAACGTGGACGATAGTGTTAGAAGAAAATTGTTTGAGGATAAAAAAATGGGAATGGATGAAGAAGAGATGGGCGTCTGGTCGCATATCGGACATAGACAATCTGATCCACCCAATGGCTCTCAAACATAGCCCGAGAAATTACATACGGTGGTCGTCATAAACAACGACCTGGCGTGGATAACCAAACACCCCACAACACCAATTTTCTCTCACGGCGGAATCACCGGACTTAAATGAATACACAAATGTCCCACCCATCTCAAACCCAACCAAACCAACACCTCCCACCCACCCAACCCAATCCCATAATAACGTTGTCGCCCCTACTAATGCCATAGACTCATTTTTAACCCAAAAACAACCCCAACCCACTTATCCACAACTACTACCGACACAAACCCACAAATGGCCACCCAAATATAAACACACCATAAAACACATAACACACCCAATGACCCCTTTACCTTCCACCTAAACGTACAAAACCGACCAACTAATAGCCATGACACCTGAACACTACCACCATAACCCTAGCCCAACATACATTTGCTCCATCGATGCACCCAACTCATCCCCCAAAGAACCGATAATACCAAACGAAACCAAAAAAGGTTATGATACATCAAAAAAATCGTAATGGCATACCTCAACACAATCCAATACCCAACCTTAGTGGAAAAAAAAAAAGAAAATAGATTGACATGGATGATCCGAATGTACCACAACCCTCCAAAAAGGGTGTACTCCACTAATAGCGGAATACTCGATGACTCTCCAATGGCGAGGCTAGCACCCAGACCACCGCCGAGAACTATGAATCTCCTAAGTTTGGAAGTGTCACGGGCTTCGGAACAAGCGACAATTCGGGCTCTAAAAAGATCCTACGAGAAAAGAATCGGTGATTGTTTTTTTGATGGAAACTAAATTAAGCGACAAATGGATGTCTCACTTAAATAATGCATATTTTCTTTTTTATGGGTTATTTCTCGGTGAAGAGCGGAAGGTGATAGTAGAAACAAAAAGAGCGGAATGAGCATCTTGTGGAGAAAACCTTATGATCTTTCCTTAATTTCATACTCCAACCACCACATAGCAATGAAGGTTAATGTTGAGGATGAAAGGGCGTGGCAATTGGGATGTATATATGGATGGTCGGATCATCAATTAAGAAAAATACATGGCAACTCCTTAGAAATATGAACCTGGGACAAGATACAACATGGATATGTATGGGCGATTTTAATGAAATAATGTGGCTTCACGAGAGTGGTCATGTTCCATGACCTACATGTTGATTTTACAATATCAATCATGTAATGGAACATGACTAGAGCAACTATCTCAACTCATCGCCGTCTCATCGTATTTTCCATGCAAGTGGAAAAGCCTGTATGATCTTGATGGTTTTGGAATTTCATCTCATTTCTCCTTCGTCGAAGGTTGCGTCGAGGAAGGGCATCCGGCGTAAAACTTTGCCACTTTGCTTTTTGTGTGAATTTGTAGTGTTAACTAATTTTAGACAATTAATTGACACTATAAACTTCACCACCGACTCCCACATAGTGGGATAAGGTGTAGTTGATGATGATGATGATGAATGTGGCTTCACGAGAAGATGGGGGCAACATAACAACTTTCGCAGATATGGAAGTTTTTCGAAATGCAACGGATGATTGCGCACTTATCAATTTGGGATACATAGGGAATATATTTACATGGATAAATGGCCAAGACCTCGATCAAAATATCTAAGAGTGACTTGATAGAGCCTTAGCAACGAAAAACATGGGGATATTTTTTCCCCAAATGTGAAGTCGAACATCTCGTCCGAGGCACCATTCTCGATCACGCACCACTTATCATCCACATCGATGGAGTGATAAAACAAAATAAAACACGACGCCTTGAGAAAATTGTTTCATTTGAAAGCTTTTGGCTAGAACGTGAGGGATGTATCGGCGGTGAAAACGGCATAGAGAATGGCTACGACCGCCAAAATTTTTAAGAAAAAAATGAAAAGTTGCAAAGATATCCCTTCAACAATGGGATAAACTCCATTGTGGGAAACCTCAAGCAAAAATTGCGAAACTCCGAGAGAAGTTAGAAAAGATTCAAAACGGCCCACAAACCGAAACTAAAATCAATGAAGGAAAACAAATTGAAGTCGAGCTTGATGAGCTATACCGACTTGAGGAAATATTCGGCACCAACGGTCACGCGCCCTTTGGATTAAAGTTGGTGATCGAAACACGAGGTTTTTCCACCGCAAGGCATCACATAGGAAGGCTCGTAATAACATTGAAAAGATTAAAAATGATGATGGAATATGGATTGAGGACGAAAATGAGGTTGCAAAAATACTCACAGGTTTTTTTGAAAACTTGTATAAGTCTACGAAATCTGAAACACACGTGTCTAGGTTTGAGAAAAACGTCTCTCAACAAATGAACCAAACACTGTCGGAACCATATACGGTGGAGGAAATACACCAAGCTCTCAAACAAATGTACCCTCTTAAATCCCGGTACCCACGGTATGTGCCCGTTATTTTTCAAAAATTCTAGAATACTATCTCATATGATTTTACCTCTTAATGCCTTAATATTCTTATAATGAGTCCGACCCTTCTAAGCTTAATCACACTTACATAGTTCTAACATCAAAAGTCAAAAAATGGGAAATGGCTAAAAACTTTCGGCCTATTATCCTATGTAATGTCATTTTTGGGTTATCACTAAAGTTATTGCTAACCGATGAAATCTATTCTCCCGATATTATTTCAAAAATCGAGCGCTTTTATCCCATGCGATTGATTCTTGGTAATGCTATGATGACTTTTGAGATTTTTCATTCCATGAAGAAAAAGGTTAAAGGTAAACAAGGTCATTTTGCTCTTAAACTGGATGTGAGTAAGGCATACGATCATGTTGAATGGTCGTTTACGTAAGGTATCCTTAATAAACTTGGTTTTGACAAAAAATGGACCGACCTTGTAATGAGGTGTGTTTGCTCGGTATCATACTCCATTCTCCTTAATGGCTCACCCAATGACCGTTTTACTCATACTAGGGGCATCCGCCAGGGTGACCGCCTATCTCCGTATCTTTTTCTATTATGTGCAGAGGGTTTTTCATCTTTACTCGAGGCAAAGGTCAAAAGCGGGGCAATACATGGGATTAATATTACCAAGAACGCGCCAAAGCAATATCTCACTTATTTTTTGCCGACGACATCGTCCTTTTCTTTCAAGCGGACACCTTAGAAGTGGATCAAATCGCCGAGATCTTATAGACGCGTCGAAAAAGCCTCGGGCCAAAAAATAAATCGGATAAATCGGAGTTGTCAAAGCCGAAATGTAGAGCGTCAATTTTGTTGCGGACATGGGCACTAAATCGAGGTCGACAAGTCGATCATTTGGGCAAGTACCTTGGACTACCAGCCCTTATCGGAACAAAGAAACAAATAATCTTCCAAAGTATCCAAGAGCGAATTTTATGTAAGATGAAAGGATGGAAAGAAATGACATTGTTGGGGTCGGGCGAGAAATACTCATAAAAGCAATAATACAAGCGATCCCGACCTACCTAATGAGTTGTTTTCTAATCCCATTGACAATTTGCGAGGAGATTGAGAAATCGGTGAGGCGATTTTGGTGGGGGAATAAAAAGGTGAGAGACGGACACATTGGATTGGCCGAATCGACTTACTAAATCCTTTGGAGGCTTGCTTCATCAATCGACTCTTTAGCAACCTAGCTACTCAAAGTAAAATATTTTCCAAGAGGTAATTTATTGACGGCTAAGATATGATATCAACCAAGCTTCTTGTGGAGGAGTTTACTAGCGGCCACGACCAACGATGCTTTGGAAGGATTGGCTTGGAGGGTTGGCAACCACTTAAATGTACTATGGTATCCGAACTAATTGACTTTGATATGAAAACCTGGAGAGTTGAATATATCAAACAAGTTTTTGAAAACCACGTTGCAAATCGTATTTTCGCGATGCACCTTAGTGGGCGTTTCCCAGTGATAAAATGATATGGAGACACTCAAAAAATAACATGTTTCTTGTTAAAACAACATACTTCGCCATCAAGAGTCAATCGATTCTACCTCCACGAGACCAAGCCTCCTCTAGTACGGCGGTGAGCGACACATGGAAGAAACTATGGAATCTTGATTTTACCAAAGATCAAACACTTCGCTTGGAGGGCATGCCTAAATGCACTACCAACAAAAGAAAGACTACTTGAGAAGAATATGGTAATCGACCGGTCGTGGTATTTGCGGAGAAGGAATGGAAACCTTATACCATTTGATGATCGAATGTAAATGCGATATTACCGGTTTGGCTACACCCTATTCAAATTAACCCATCGGCGATATCCTACGAGATCTTTTAAAGTTTTTATGGTGTATGATGGAAGCTTCTTCGATGGAAATTGTTGCATTTCTATGCATAATAGCTTGGTGCATATGGATGGCTCGAAATAAACTCTATTTCGATAATAAACCTTTCCTTCCTCCCGGAGGCGGTGCGAACAAGAGCTCAAAGTCTCTTCTTGGAGGTCAATGGCAAGGAAACACACACATCTGTCCGTGAACAAAACCGGGAAGGCAATAAAAGTGGATACCACCACCCAATGACACCCTTAAATTAAACTCGGATGCGGTGATTTATGAAGATGGTACGAGTTGGATTTGGCTTCATTGTGAGAAACCAAATAGGGAGGTTATCATGGCGGGAGCAAAAAGAACACGGTTAGAAGGTAACAACACCATAGCGGAGGTAATCGGCACTATTTTTGCACGCACTCAAGCAATTACGAAGGCGGACGACAGAAAGTCCAAATTAAAAATGATTGTAAAATACTAATAGATGGTCTACAAGGTAAACCCATCCCACGACTCACATGGAGACCTAAATCGGGATGACATTCTACACGCGATCGCTTTGAGATTAATAGCCATAACTTTCATTTTACCCCAAGAACAACTAACCAAGTCCGCACACTTTCTAGCCCACTTTTGTAAGAATAATGATCTTGAAATGTTCGGATGAAATAGGGCCTCCGTGATGGAAGGTATCCTACAAGATGATGTACGCATTGAGTGATTAATGAAATTATGATTTCTACCTAAAAAAATTAACATTTTGGACTTAAGTATTATCGAATTTTGGCCCCTTATTGCTTGAATAACACCAAGTGAATCGATTCAATCACAATTGTTTCATTACCAACCCTTTCTTTTATCCGGTGGCGCCTCTCGAAACTTATAAACACGCTAACAATGGATGTTCGAGCCAGGAAAATAACCTTGTTTTTTGCAATAAAATCATTTTGTTCATCACGCAAGCAATGACCAAAACCCATCAAGTCCTTTGCACAAAAAGAGCCCCATCCACATTACAATATATCTCGCCATTTGTCAGCTTTTTTTTTCCAAACAATTGCTCTATCACCAGATTTAAATGTCTTTCAACTCGTTGTCGAGTATATTCCCACTTGAATCAACAAATAACTTGCCATATTTAAGATATGAGATGCGAGGCTTATTTGTGTCATTCCAAACCTTATCATTTCTATTACACCAAAGTCCCCAAATAATCATAACCAACAATTTCTTATCATCAACAGATAATTTTCTCCAAATGGAATTAATACACTCCAAAAAATTAGAAAATTTATTACATGTTAATTGGATAGCAACTAAATCCCAACACATTTTTGCAACAGGGCAAGCCAAGAAACAATGGTGCACCGTCTATGACCCTTCATCACACATTGGACAAGTAAAGTGAATATCCACAGCCTTCTCACGAAGTCTATCTCTTGTTGGTAAACAATTTTATCCCGCCGCCAGAAATTATTTTTGCTTTGGGATGAATCGTTAGCAACCACAAGTTTGTCCAATCAAAGTTTGAATTTATAAATGGCAATCGGCATGCTTTCACATAGAATCCGATAGCTACTCTTCTTTGTGTAAATACCTTTTCGATCTCCCATCCACATCTAAACGTCAAGAACTGCCTTTGTACTTGAGAGTGGGATTTGTAGAATGAGTTCCTTATCTTGATTATTTAAAATATATGCAACCAAATCTTCATCCCATTCCATTTTGCCCTGTTTCATCAAGTTGTTAACAATAATATCTTCAAGCCCCTCCCATATCATTTGTAGAGATGCGGTTATTTTTTGGGTACGAAACCATGGATCCTTCCAAACCTTGATATTCTTCCCATCTCCCACCTTCTACACACAATACATGTTAACAATGTCTTTGGCTCTCCAAATGCTCCGCCATACATAACTTGGATTATTTCAAGAGCGGTGTGAAGAAATCGGATTGGGGATAATATATGGCTTGAAAAATTCTTGCCACTAAAGAATTTTTGTTTGAAATCAATCTCCATGCCCGTTTTCCAAGAAGAGCCAAATTAAACTCATGAATTCTTCAAAACCCCATACATCCTTCTAATTTTTTGCAATATATATTTTGCCATGCCATCCATCTTATTCCTTTCATCTCGAATCCCCATTACTCCACCATCAAGCATTCATCAAATGCTCAATCTCCAAGCATGTATTTTGAGGTAACAAAAAGATGACCATTGTACAAGTAAGAATTGTTTGGATCACCGTTTTTAGGAGAATCTCATTTTCTCTCTAGATAGTAATTTGCATTTCCATCCTGAAGTCTTGCCCAAATCCTTTCCTTGATAAGGAAAGAATATCTCCTTTTATTTTTGCCTATCGGTGAAGGCGGCCCAAGATAACGGCCATGATTAAGCGTAATATTCACCTCAAAAATTTCGGACACAATCCTCCGAGTTTCTAGTGCCATATTAATGCTAAACAAAATTGATGATTTCTGAAAATTCACCAACCGACGAGAGGCGTTCGAATAATCTTGCAAGTATTCCTTCAAATTCATTTGCTTCAACCTCATTGGCTCGGAAAAATAGAAAACTATCATCTGCAAATAGGAGGTGGGAAATACTCGGAGCACCTCCGGCTATAGAACAACCATGTATCAATCCCCTTCTCTCATAATCTTGGAGCAACATTGACAAACCTTCAACGCAAATAATAAACAGATAAGGTGAAAGTGGATCACCTTGTCGAAGCCCCCTCGTTGGAATAATTCTTGTTGATTCAAAAAACCCCATGGTGATGGTATATCTAACGGTGGTGATACAATGTATTACAAGATCAACCCATCCCAGGTTAAAGCCCATTTTAAGCATAATCCCTTGAAGGTAGTTCCACTCGATTCAATCATACGCCTAGCTAATATCAATTTTCAAGGCGGTCATCCCAATTTTCCATGTCTCTTTCTCTTAAGGTAATGTTTAATCTCAAACGCCACAAGGATATTGTCCGAAATCAACCGAGTGGGCACAAACGCACTCTGCGCCTCCGATATAATAGGGCATAATATTCTTCAATCTGTTTGCTAAAGCTTTGGATATTACTTTGTAAATGACTTTACAAAGTGCTATAGGTCGTAAATCCCTAATGAATTCAGGATTCATCTTCTTTGGAATTAAACAAATAATCATATCATTTAATCCCTCCGGAAAGGGACACGATCGAATACATTGGATTCAAGCTTTAGTGATATCTGCTCCGCCACATCCCAAATTTTTGGAAAAATGATGGATTTAATCCATCCGGACCTAGAGATTTATCCGGGTGCATGGAAAAAATGGCATTTTTAATCTCTTCCCTCAGTAAAAAGGGATATCAATATATTGTTTTGCCCTGTTTGTTACCTTCATTTTAACGCTCTTAATTCCATCCATCGTAGACGATTGGGATGTAAATAAATCTTGGTAGTATTGAACAATATGTTCACCAAGTACGATTTCCTATTCAACTGATTTCAGAATTATCTTTCAAAGAAGAAAGCAGATTATTTCTCTTCCTTTGTGTCACAAAGAAAGATGAAAATATCTTGTATTTTGATCTCCTTCCTTGAGCCAAAATAATTTAGCTCGTTGTTTCGGGAAGATTCTCGTTGGGCTAACAAAGAGTTGTACTCTTTTGAGCTTCCAAATAAGCTTGAATCAAATGAGGTCCTGTCTTGTTCTCAATATTTTCATACGAGTCTTTAGCCTTCCATATTATTCTTTGGAATATATTTCTTAGCTTATCTCCCCATTTTTGTAAGTCATGTCCCATGCAAATCAATCTTCTCTCAATGGTCGGACCCAAACTACCTTGCCAACTCTCGAGCAACAACCGAATGACAGTCTACTTTCTTTGCACTATTTTCGAAATGAAAGCGGCGAACCCTTTGTATAAATTGTTGTGTAACCACTTACGGAAAAAACAGGTGAATGATCCGTCTGATTCTTCCAAATTCCACACCTTACTCCCTCTAAACATAGTAGAAAGTTTTGAGTAACCATTGCCCTATCAAGCCTCTCATCTATCCAATTTGATGTTCTCTTCCACGTTCCCGGTGAAGACATACCCAAATCCAACATACTACAATCATCCACCACTTCCTTAAATCCGAGAAAAGCCATTGGAGATGATCACTTCCTCCTCTCTTTTCATGTGGGAACAACAAATCATTGAAGTCTCATATGCATCACCAGGAAAGTGATGATATTGAGCATAATGTTCTTAGAGAATCCCAAGATTGCCTTCTATGATTTTTTTCGAAAACCATAGAATATCGTTAGGCTCCATTTCGAATTATGTCGACTAGATATCTCCAAATCAATATGATTTGTAGAATAGCTTATCAAATTGGTTTCATCCTTATCCTTTCAAAACATTTACTGATTCCTCCGCCATGACCTTGACTATCTATCACAAACATACCTTATTGTTCGTGACGTGCTCGATTTTATTTATATTTATCATAGTTTTAATAAGAAAAAATAAAATTTGGCTTTTATTTTGGACTAAGTCAATAGAACTTGAAGCGCCGTGGGTTGCCAACCCCACGACGGTTCCAACATAAGTACTCATTGGTCAGGTGGGCCTGGGATCCGAGCCCACATCTTCTCCATTTTTTGCCAAAATACTAGTGCAAGCGGTTGGGCCCTCAATGACATTAGGCCCCAAAAATTGATGGAATCCTTTAAGGTTTCCAATCTCCTTCTTTTAGAATCGGCAAATATTACGCCCTCAACATCTATAACCATTTTCCCACTTCTTCGAGGAAATTTAGGATTTGCAATGATTGATTTACTATGTGCACCAATGGATATCCCCGATTTTCTTTTATAATCGCTTGTTTCCCCAAATCTCGCACCATAACTTCCTTTGATATCTCCCCGATTTGGGTATGGTAACATCCACTGGTAATGTCTTCTCCTTATTCTCGGTCACCTAAACCTCCTTCCGACGGTGGTGTATCACGTAGCCACTCATTACCATGGGTAGAAACTTATCTACGATTCGGTGCTCTCAACCATGATCCATATGCTCTTTTCGTTGGGAACCGTGGTAATTTATACAATTTCTCACAAAATTTCTCCGAATGCCCAATGCGCGGCCATGAGAAAAAAGCAGGATGTATGGAGTCTCTCGTATTTAAAATTGATCCACACCCAATCACCACCGATCTCTTTATCTTCATCCTACGTGTGATGACTGTTGGATGTAATGAAACTTGATTCACATATAATTCTTCCATCATCCCTTAAAATTATTAGGATCCGACTCCAAATATTTCCCAATGAAATTTCCAATGTCCTTCCCACTTTTTATGCCATAAAACCAACTGAGAGATCATAAACTTGTATCCAATGTTCAATGTGATTTAAAATAATATAGGTAGGTTGATACCCAAAAACTAGCCTTTGAATAAGTAAAAGTTGATTATCAAAAGTCCGGGGACTATTTTATGGACCCTTCTAATATCTAATTCATGAAAGAACTTAAATAGATATTTTTGTACTTATCTCTTTAATCAAAACTCCTTCACCGGTTTCCACAAAGATGTAAGAGTGTTTTTCATGGCTTGTAAATTGACTTGCCCGCTTGTGAGAAATCGCCCAACCAAACACCTTTGGAATTCACGTGTTGCCACTTTAGAATCTTCTTTTTCTAGGACTAGGCCTCCCCATCTTCTTCTTCTAGACGCAATCAATCATATAATGTTTCCAAAGAATCTCCCGCAATGTGTGAAAACTTGTCGGATGACAAGACTCAAATTCAACTTGTCGGAGGACAAGACTCATAAAATGAATGAAAACGTTTAGTTAAAACTTAAAACAATTCATTTCCAATATCAAGCTCGAACACAATTTGATCAGAATATCATGTTTAGATTAGTTATATTTCTATGCACTACTTCATAAGTTTAGAAAAAACGTATTAATTTTATTGTGTTTAATTTCTATGTAGCGGTGTGAGTAATTTAACTAAACAAGATATTAAGATAGTATTCAACTAATTTGGATGGTGACAAAACCTACCTAGGTAAAGTATCTCCTTCTTAACCAAGATATGCTTCAAATAGTGTCATAATAATTATTTTCAAATTAAACTATGATCTTTGCTAAAATTTGCTTTCTAATGGAATTCTAGGTGATAGAGATTCTCAATTTTTGGCGTTAATGCGCACAACAAAGCAAATTCTTTTGCGAAGGTGGTTTTACGGTAATTGTTCCAATATGGATTCATTTATTTCTCCAATTCCAGGATCTCTATTTTGTTGAATGGGTTGTCGGTGGGTTACCTTGAATATTCACGGGGTGTTTGTCGGGGGATCCACTATCTCCTTTACTTTGTTGTGTTGCCGAGGATGTTCTTGGTAAGATTATTGATTTACGAGGGTTCTTCGACGCCTATCTTAGTGTTCATATTTTTAAAGATGCTCTGAACGTGTTGCATTTCAACCTCTTTATGATAAAATTATGTTGAAGTTTAAGAGGTGGAAATGTACTTCTCTCTCGATTGTGAGTCATGTTTGTATGGTTTATTCGGTGATTGCGAGCTCTCTTATTCAATCTATGTTAGTCTACAAGAGATTGGCTTCCTTCTTTGAAGCAATTGGAAAAAAGGCCATGCGTAATTTTATTTGGATGGGGGATATTTTAACTAAGTGATTGGTTATGGTGAATTGGTCGAGATGTTGCACTCTCCGTGAGGAAAGGGGATTAGGCGTCCGCTCCATCACCGCTACAAATCGGGCATTCCTTATGAAAATGTCTTTGAAAGGGCTCTTTGGAATTGTATTTTCCACGTTTTTGCCATTAACTTTCCTATTACTTTCAGTTTCAATGAATTTATAGTGCGGCGATGGGGTATCGCTTGATGAGCAGATCTCATTCCTTTGGCGTGTGGCTTTCATTTCTCGCATTTAGCTTATCTGGCACATTCGTAATGACTATATTTTCAATGACAAGTTATGGACGAGTGAGGCAGCCATCATTCAGCTTCGTTTTCTTATTATTGAGTCACCATCTTTGGATAGAGGTTGTATGAATAACGACCGATCGGATTTGTTATGCTTGGGCGGCTTTATGTGCATGGGCGTCCTCATAAGGCCCTTAAAATCGTGCAAGTGGATTGACATTTACCTCTTCTGGATGGATTGAAATTAACACGGGATGGGAGTGTGGCGGGTGCGCCAGGTGTTAGTGTTGTGGCCGACATCTTTCGGTTGCTAAGGGCTTCTTTTGGGCTGTTTTCGTGGATCGTGTTGGTATTTAGATTTGCATTTGAAGCGGAGCTACATGCAACCATGGTCACCATTGCTTACGCTCATAGCAAGGTAATGTACCGTCTTTGGTTGAGTCGGATTCCATTTATGTTGTTAATCTATTGCGTCTTCGCACGACTAATGCTCATTGGAGATTTTTGGCTTGATGGTAGCACACCTTGCACTTGCTCTCGCATATGGATTTTGTCGTATCTCACATCTTTCGCGAAGGGAACCGTGTGGCGGAGACCACCTTAGCATGATGATTGGGTTAACGTTTTGGTGGGACAATCCACCGAGACAAAATTGTGCGACTTCTTAGAGACGACTATGTTGGGCTTTCACAATTTAGATTGGGTAATTAAGAAATACCCACCTTTTTTGAGTCAATGTCGAGTCTTTTGCGCTTTCCGGTGTAATTTTACCTAAATTTACGCTCCCGCTCTTTTTACACAACAATACGCTCGCCAAAAATTCTGGAAAATTTTACACTTTGTTTCAACATTGTTTCTAACATGTTTACGTGTTTCAATTGTTTCTAACATGTTTCAAACATGTTTCTATGTTTCAACATTGTTTCTAACATGTTTCTTTTAATAAAAATAGGTAAAACATTGTATTTAAACATCGAAAACTTCATTGAAATAACAAAAAAATATCATAACAACATTAAAAGGGTATGGAAATAACCCCGGAAACAACGTACAAATATTTAAACACAACATGAATAAAAAAAAGCTTAAAAATAGGTAAAAATTATATTTACACATTGAATACTACATGAAAACAACAAAAAAAAAATATTAGAACAACATTAAAAATATTATAGAACAACACCAAAACAATAGAAACAATGTACAAAATAATATATGAATAAAAAACAAAGATAAAAAATAGGTTATAGTTGTTTTGAAACATCGAAAAAATAAAGAAACAACATAGAAACAATAAATAAACAAATTTAAACAACCTCGAAACAACTTACATAACATATAAAACAATGCGGGGAACAAAAAAATCAAAAAAATCAAAAAATAGCGTGAGCGTAAAAAAATAGGCACAAAAGTAATTGGAGTGTATTGTGTGGTAATGGTACAAAAAAACAACGTATTCTGTATAATTTCTCCATTTAGATTTGTTACCACGATTGACATTTTGTGCTCGAGATAACTCTTTTTGGTTTCTTTTATATATATCTTCCATTTATTTAAAATAAAATTATAACTTTGTGATCATAAAAACATAAAAAAGAAATGTATATCAAAGAAACTCGCTCATTAACAAAATAAAAAGAAAAATAGTTACATAAACTTTACAAAAATATAATTTGAAACTATCAATATTTATTATAGACAATATTTTCTTTTACTATAAATAATATTTATTATTATTATTCTTGAAAAAATGAAATTTGAATTTCGAAAGGAAATGTGAGAATTCATATTCATAAATATAGCTTCAATTCCACCAAAATCCATTTATAAAACCAATGGAATTCATTGAATGTTTGAGAATCTTGGATTTTCGTGGAATCTATTAAATTTCAAGTTGATGACCTCAAGATTTAATGATTCCATAAAAGAAAATTTATTTTTGGGTCCTGTAAACGGAGCCACTTGGAGATTTAGTCATTTTTTCTTCAACTTTGGTTTTAGTCCTTTAAATGAAAAAATTTGGACTTTTGGTCATGTGACTGCTACAACGGGTACATTTACTGCTAGGCCGATGTGTAATTTGTTTTCTTCACAAAACTTATTTTTCATTCCAAATAAACAATATGGCATCCAACATGGCAATACATTTGACAAGTGGGTTAAAAACACCATAAATACTGGAAAAAATTATTTCTTATACCCGAGCTCAATTTTTAATTAGAATTTGGTTATTTAATGGTTAAATAATAAACAAAACTTATAAATAATAAAAATAGGGAGAACTTTTTAATTAATAAGAAATTAACTTAAAATTTTCAAAAATATTTTTTTGGATTACTACATAAATATAAAGTTTAAACTTTTTTATCTTAACTTACAAATAAAATATACAATAATGTTTTTTCAGTTTTAATGAATTTAATATTTTTCTTTTTTGTATAGTTAGGACAAATTTGTTATATAAGAAACAATTTTGAATTAAGTTTAAGTAATGTGAGTTTAATGAAACTAATTTAATTAAGAAGTAAAGTTTTAATATTATTTATAGTTTACTTTGTAATAATCAATGTTGGCATTTTTCTCTACTTTGTTTAGAAAAATAATAAAGTTTATATTTTTACTCCTCAATTAATGATTAATCTGCTAATTAATTAAAATGATATATCTTGGAATTATGTAGATTAAATTATTATTTATTATTAGATCTAATCAAATGAAAATTATTTTACAATTAGATTATATTAAATAAACATATTCATTAAATCTTTGAGAAAATGATTATAAAATAGCCATACGCCCTCTTTCTTCCCGGATGGGATCTTCTATTCCAAAATCGTGTTTTATCTCCTATTCCAACCGTGTGGATAATTGACACGTGTATTACACTTACCATATTAGAACCCCACAATTTATACAACATTCTTTTCCTACTCACTTGCCAAGTTTACTACCATGTTAATGTTTTATTAAGAAAAATTCATATCAATCTAGTAGCAAGTAACATTTATTTGTTGTAGCAGGTCACATGACCAATAATCTGAATTTCTCTCATTTAAAGGACTAAAACCAAAGTTGAAGAAAAATATTTGAATCTCCAAGTGACCACTTAGAAGATGAAAACAATAATTTTGCCTTTCATAAAATCCAATTTGAGGACACTTAAGCCTTGTATGGATATATTTCCAAGTCCAATTTCCAATTTATAGTGAGTAGTGATAGAAAATGAATTTTCAAATTTTATTGATTTTCGTGTGAGAATTGGTAATATGTTCGGTTTGTTGTCTAAATTTTTGTTTGGAAATGAAAATATGTTTGGTTAGAGTTTTTGAATGTATTTTTGACATGAGTTTGCGTGATTGTAATGTATTTTCACATAGATTTACATGATTGTGGTGAAAAATTATTTGATTATGTTTTCAAAAGAATATTTTCATAAAAAAATAAAAGCTGAAATGATTTGTAAGTCAGCGCTACGATAATCTAGAGGGGGTGAATAGATTATCTCCATCTTTTCGATTATGCCCTCTTTTTGAAACAAATACGCCATGGCAATAATAAAGGTGCGGGAAGTAAACAACACGCGTCGATTTAAAGAGGTTCAACCCACCAGGGCCTAATCCTCTACCACCCCAAAGATATCAGGGATGGATTTCAAAAATAAAAAGAATTTTATTAATTACCACAATTAATACAAATTCAACTTACAACACCTTGAAGAGCACCACACTCTTCTTCAACACCACCTTTGGATATTACCACAATCTTCCTTCAACGGCACCTTTGAAGATCACCACAATCTTCAATCTTGAAGAATACCAAATTCTTCAACACCTCAAGAGCACCACACTCTTGAAACACCTATCACCTAGATCACCCAAGTGTATTCTTTCCACAAGAATACTCACAAGGATGTCTTGTGTTGAATGATGACAAAAATCAAGATTACAACTCAATAATGAATATTACAATTTGAGTGCAAGTGTAATCAAGAAATAAAGCCTAGACCTCAAGATGTGAAAGTGAAATACTTAGGCTATAAATACAACAAGAGTGTTGAATATGAAAGCTTGGAAATTTGCAGATTTCTTGTTGTGAATTTGCTTGTGTTGTTCACTTGTGTCTTCAATTCATCCTCTATTTATAGGGAAGTCTTCACCAACATAGGCTCCCAACATAGGCTCCTCTATCTTCACTTTTGTCTACAAAAAGAAGATCACAAGATGTAGAAATATTGTACAAAATTGAAAAGTAAATCTTTGCTCATCACAGTTACCTTGATTGGAATTTTCTTTGTCAAAAAATAACATAGGGCGACCGGTTGCCCTGTTGAAGATTTCACCGTTTGAAAAAAATAGTGCGATCTAGGTAGGGGTTGCGGGGGTGCGGCCGGTCGAGGTGGGGTGCGGCCAGGTCGCCCAGGGTGCGACCGGTCGACCTCACCCTTGACCGGTCCCCCTCCCTCTTTTTTCAAGACCTGTAAGTTGTTTCGTATTTCTTATCTTGGTGCAGTCGGTCGACCACTTTGGGCGACCAGTCGACCTCACCTTTTTAAATGTTGTCCGATTTTTTTCAAAAATAAACTTCAAGAAATACTCCAAAAATTAGTAAAAACATTTTAAATCATTTGGGAGTATTTAGACAACATTTATAAACATAATTTTGGTGTAATAACCAATTTAAACAAAACCATCAAAAGTGTTGTCCAATTTTTATCAAATTAAAAACTTTAAGAAATACTCCAAAAATTAGTAAAAACATTTTAAATCATTTAGGAGTATTTGGACAACATAAAAACATTGTTTTGGTATAAAATCTTATTAAAACAAAATCATCAAAATCTTGATAAAAACATTTATCTAACAAACTCCCCCTTTTTTGATGATTACAAACCAAAACAATTTTAGAAGGTCGATTTTAAAACCAAACAAATTTTCCGGTCTTAAAACAACAATCAATTACAAGCAAGATACATCATAAGTACAAGCACACAAGGATAGGAGCAAAGATTTTTCAAAAACATATTTGCACGAGCTCCCCTATCAATATGTATATAAAGAACAAATCATTAAAAGCTAAAAGCTTTAGCTTTTGCAACTTAAGCTTGGATTTCATGAGCTTATAAGCTCCCCTGTCACAAGACATCATTAGTCAAGCATAAAAGTCCATAATTCATCAATTGGACTAAGAATCATTCACAACTATTGGCTTTTGAGAGCCATAGCTTGTAGCTTTTCTTGCAAGCTTATTTGCAAGCCTATTTCCGCTTCTTTGAGCGTTTAAGCATTTCTCTGTTTCTCCCCTTTGGAATCATCAAAAGAATGTTAGCACAATAAAAACATCATACAATTATAACAAAGTGTGCAACTTAATCAATATATCTAGCTATTTGAACATTGAAGCTTATAGACCAAATAGGAAGGAAAAGTTGATCAATTGACTTGCAAAAGCTCATTTGATTGATAAAATATGATCTCTATAAACTTATAAGACTTTTCAAATCGAGAGACTCGTGTAGGTGATGAATTTTTCATAGAAGCATTTTGTCGAACACTTGGCGTGCGTTGAATAAAATAAGAGATATATAACACCTTTGTAATACTTTTAAGCCAAAAAAATTTCATCACCAATATCAATACTACAACATTCATCTATCAACAATAATCATGCACACCACAATTATACAAGAATTCCATCAAAAAACAACACATAAGCATTTTCTCAAGGGTTCAACCCAATTGATTAAAGGAGGAATTAAACTTACCAATCAATCGGAGAAGTCGAGTAATACGGATGATATACTCGTACTATAAACCCAAAAATATAGAATATACAAGAAAGAAATCATTTTGGGTGAATTGTGTGTGAAATTTGCAAAGGGTTCTATTTTGGAAGAAAAGAAACAAAATAACGTTTAAGAGAAGAACCATTTTTAACTACGAAAATGGCGGGCGCCGGTTGAAGGGTGGGCGACCGTCGGGAGCCTAGGGCGACCGGTCGGCCTCAACTCCTTGACCACGCTTCTTTCTGTTTTGCAAATTCAAGTTTGATCCAAAAATCCGATTTATCGCCCTAAGTTTTAAAAACAAGCAAAATGCAAACGTAGACCTCATTCAATATACATTATGTCATAATCAAGCTCGAAATGAGGTAAAATACTCAGCGGTTAACGATTAAAAAGTCCACGAGTTATCCTTGAGACGGAATTAAACACATCTCAAGTTTTTGTTAAAAACTCAATCCCTTTTAAAAAATATCCGATCTCAATATGTTTAGTTCGATTATGACGAACTATATTTTGAATACTGAGAAAACCGTATAATAAATACCGGACTTGTTATCCCGAAAACTAAGAACGTTTTAAAACTATGGATATACAAGTCATAAGAAGAAATGCCTTTCAAATATTTGAAAATTTCTTTTAACGGCACTTTAATGAGATTCGTTGGGATAATTTTGAAGTCGAGCATATAGACATAAGGCATATGGAATATCGAGTCTATAGGAATAATACAAGAAAACATACCTCGAATTTGTTTGTCAATCGACATGCCTTTCTCAACCTTTGTCAATCTCTTCATTGGTAGCTATAGAGGTTGAGATGATTATTCCTTCTTCAATACCTAACTCCTTCAAGAGTTCTTTTGAAATGTAACCATCTACTTGGCATTGAATGATTTGAAGTCCAAGCAAGAAATTGAGCTCCCCATCATGCTCATTTCAAGTACACCTTGCATCAACTTCTTCTTGAAAATACCTTCGAGCTACTAACCTCGCCTTAGTTCGACCAATGTTGCCTTGGTCATCGAGTTTGTTCCAGGAATACCCTTTTTGTCTACTTCATTACTATCATCATAGGGCATCCAATTGGTCTAAGGTGTTCACAATAGAACATTTACATCCAAATATTTTGAGGTAACTAATATTTGGAGTACTTCATTCTCATCTACACAACTTAACAAACTTATTAACGGCATCGCTTATATAAGCAAGAGAAAAATAGCCCAAGTGTAAAAACATGCCTCAATCATAAATCACAAAATATCTTGCATAAGAGCATAGTAAAAATAGACACTATATATATGGACCATGAAGCAAGAAACACATACTATGCATTTAGAAAATCATCAATAGTCTAATAATTCATGCAAGTTCAAATAAGCTTAAGAAAGCTACAAAAGGTCTCTTTTGAAATTTGAAAATCCGATAGCACATAGTTGAGACCTCATTTAAAAGAAGTATTTGAACAAGAGTTGACAAAGCAAATATGTGCAATCAAATATCGAATAGTGCCTTTCAAAAAAATCTAAAAATCCTCTTAATGGCACTTGTATGAAATACTATGAAAAACAAGCACATAGGCACATGGCAATACATATATCGAGTCTATAAGAGTAAGAATAACACAAGTAAACGTGCTTCGATAATTTATGCCTTTCTCGACAAATAATGACGTAAATGGCCATTTGTGAAAATATGTAAATCCTACACAATTCTTAAAACAAATCTAGCACAAATCATAATGATAAAAGTGTAGGCTAAGAGATATCACAAGTAAGCTCATGCCATAAAAATCCATAAGAGATGATAACACACTTTAGTCTACAAATATACACAAGAGTTTTAAAAACATCATATAAGGTCTTCTTTTTCAAAAATATTTTAAAAGCACAAATATATATTGAAGACCTTAATTAAAAAATAAATACTAGAAAACTCATTTTGCAATTAAGACACAAATAAAAGCATGCATAATAATAAAATAAAGTGCATATTTAACTAGGGAGATACGGGTTACCAATTACGCCATTTTAATGGGTTGTGTCGTTCCCATTGTTGATGATATCTTCCCTTTGAGAAGTCACTTTGTTGATGATGACTTCTTTGATTACTCCATTTCAAGGTTTGTTGCCTTCCCATTGTTGAAAATCTCTTCTTCTTTGAAAATCATCTTGTTGATGATGTCTTTGCCATTTCAAGGATTGTGTTCTTCCCATTTTTGATTATATCCTCTTCTTGAAATTGGCTTTGTCGAAAATAGTTTCTCCTTCTTTGATCAAATGAAACGGTCATTTGATGTCTTCTTGGCGGTATAAATTTTCTTCGATCATTATTTCGCAGGTACCTAATATGACATTGTTTTGTGGTACCCTCATGTGTTTGGGTCCTTTGGGATTAGTCTTGAGACTTTTAGGTCTCCAACAATAATTAGAGCTATTTCTAGCCCGACAAGTATTAAGCGTATGACCATTTTTACCGCAATAAAAGCAAGTAATAATTCTAGAAGCATAATGACCAACATGCTTATAGACTTGATTCCTTTTCATATGATTAACAACATTAGGCTTATGATCAAGTCCTTGTTTCAATTTATCACAACTATGAACATCAATAATATCGATTATTTTATTGGTACTCAAGTTAGATTTTGATAAATCATTTTTCATGCAATTAATATCCTCAACAAGAGTACTATTTTCTATTTCAATGTTTCTAACCTTGTCAAGTGTGTGGTGGTGTGATCACATGAAAGTGATTCATAAGAGGAAAATAAATTATCCTTATCAATTTTCAAAATATTGAATTCCTTTTTCAAATTTTTGTATTTAACAAGTAATCTTTGGAATTCATTTTGAAGTTCATCAAAATCATTTTGCAAATCACTATAATCATTTTGTAATTCATTATCATAAGAAGTGGAGGGTTTTGAACTTACCTCGTTTTCTTCTTCGAAGCCCATAAGACATCGTTCGTTTTCATCGACGTCGGAAGTTGTAGGAAGCTCATCCCATGTTGGGTTTGTATCCATTTGAGAAGTAGATGCTTTTGAGTGGCTCCTTTCATTTGCATATACTTCTTCTAATTTTCTCCATACTTCATGTGCTGATTTAATTCCTACAATATGATTATATTCCAAAATGGTAAGTGAACAATACAAAATATTAAGAGTTTTACCATTTAAGGAGATGATTTTCTTTTCTTCATCATTGAGCTCTTTGAGGCCTTTGTGTGGTGTGTTCATCATTGGAATGGATTCTTCATTTACGGCATAGTGTTCCAAATATCGAACCCGCAACCTTGTAGATAGCATTCCATTCTTTCTTTCCAAAATGTAAAATATTTGGAATCGAATAGTGGTGGCTTGGTGGTGGAGGCGCCGGTAAGGTAGACTTCGTTAAGTAGCCGATGATCGTTCCTCTTTACTCGCGATGTGGAACGAGCTTGCCAAAGAGTTTGGCTCGATACCACTTGTAAGTCAAGCGGCTGCGATAATCTAGAGGGTGAATAGATTATCTCCATCTTTTCGATTATGCCCTCTTTTTCGAAACAAATACGCCATGACAATAATAAAGGTGCGGGAAGTAAACAACACGCGTCGATTTAAAGAGGTTCAACCCACCTAGGGCCTAATCTCTACCACCAAGAGTATATCAGGGATGGATTTCAAAAAGAAAAAGAATTTTATTAATTACCACAATTAATACAAATTCAACTTACAACACCTTGAAGAGCACCACACTCTTCTTCAACACTACCTTTGGAGATTACCACAATCTCCATTTGAAGATTACCATAATCTTCCTTCAACGGCACCTTTGAAGATCACCACAATCTTCAATCTTGAAGGATACCAAATTCTTCAACACCTTAAGAGCACCACACTCTTGAAACACCTATCACCTAGATCACCCAAGTGTATTCTTTCCACAAGAATACTCACAAGGATGTCTTGTGTTGAATGATGACAAAAATCAAGATTACAACTCAATAATGAATATTACAATTTGAGTGCAAGTGTAATCAAGAAATAAAGCCTAGACCTCAAGATGTGAAAGTGAAATACTTAGCTATAAATACAACAAGAGTGTTGAATAAGCTTGGAAATTTGCGATTTCTTGTTGTGAATTTGCTTGTGTTGTTCACTTGTGTCTTCAATTCATCTTCTATTTATAGGAAGTATTCACCAACATAGGCTCCCAACATAGGCTCCTCTATCTTCACTTTTGTCTACAAAAAGAAGATCACAAGATGTAGAAATATTGTACAAAATTGAAAAGTAAATCTTGTTGTCACAGTTATTGCAACAGATTGGAATTTTTTGTCAAAAAATAACATAGGTAGGCGACCGATTGCCCTGTTGAAGATTTCGACCGTTTGAAAAAATAGTGCGATCCAGGTAGGGGTTGCGAGGGGTGCGACGGTCGAGGTGGGGGTGCGGCCAGAGTCGCCGCCCTAGGGGGTGCGACCGGTCGACCTCACCCTTGACCGGTCCCCCTCCCTCTTTTTCAAGACCAGTAAAGTCTGTTTCGTATTTCTTATCTTGGTCAGGTCGACCACTTTGGGCGACCGGTCGACCTCCCCTTTTTAAATATTGTCCGATTTTTTTCAAAAATAAACTTCAAGAAATACTCCAAAAAATTAGTAAAAACATTTTAAATCATTTGGGAGTATTTAGACAACATTTATAAACATAATTTTGGTGTAATAACCAATTTAAACAAAACCATCAAAAGTGTTGTCCAATTTTTATCAAATTAAAAACTTTAAGAAATACTCCAAAAATTAGTAAAAATATTTTAAATCATTTAGGAGTATTTGGACAACATAAAAACATTGTTTCGGTATAAAATCTTATTAAAACAAAATCATCAAAATCTTGATAAAAACATTTATCTAACAATGACTTCATTTCTATTTAGAATTTAGAACTTTTTGAACTTCCTAAACAAATATAAACTCATTTTTCGAAATAGTTGGAAAGCGAGAAAAATACTCTTGAATAACACAACAATACAAGATCTTAGAATGTCATGGATTTTTTCTTATTCCCATGGACACACCCATTTCATGATGGCGATTTATTTAAGGATGGCGGTGGGACGGGTCAAAACCCGACCCGCATTAAACCCGCACCGTTTGGAGCGGGTCTAGACCCGATTAAGCGGGTCTCGGGACGGTTATGACCCGCTTCCAAAGACCGCAGGTTGGGCATGTAACGGTCCGCCTTTATGTATATTATTATAATTTACTATTATTTTTATTTAGCTCTTTGTTTGATTACTCATATATTTATATCTATTTATCTACCAAAACAATGAAGAGTTTTGGTTGTCAAGAACAAGACTCTATGTTATGATTATATTATTGAATTTTTAGGTTTAATTTATTAATAAAATAATTTACATGAATGGTTTGGGGTCTATTAGTGAAAATTAAATTCTTGACTCGATGAAACAAATTATGCAAGACTTGATATAGTTTTTGAACCAATATCTAAATGATAATTAATTAATTTTAACTTATGAAAATTTGATGAGTTAAAATTTTTATTTGGTCCTTTAAAAATATATATTTATTTGGCGGTCAACCTAGGTCCGTCCAAAGGTCCAAGGTGGGGTGGGGTGGATCCGAGTTCAATTTTCTCTTGGGCGGGCCTCGGGTTTTGCCAAACCCGTCCCTGCACTCCGTTGCCATCCCTAAATTTATTGGTGAAAAACGAAAAACAAATCCTTGAGGGGCGATTGTAATTTTCTACAATTAGCAAATCTATATATATATATATAATAGAGAAGTCCGGAACTTTTATTTTCCGCTCTTTTTGATTATTATATTAGGAAACAAGTGTAAATATTATAAATGGTAATTATTATAAATTCTTATATTAGGAAAATATTATAAGAAAATCATTGTAATTATGTAAAATAGGAAAATATTATAAGAAAAGATTGTAAATGGTATTCCTACTTTATATGTATATAAATTAGAAAAATATCATAAATGGTATTCCTATTTTATATGTATAAAAGTTAGAAAAATTTTATTTCTTGGTATTCATACTTTATACCAAAAGTGAGTCTATAGTATCGATTCTATCTATATGTATAATATATAGATTTTAAAAATTATAAATAGTATTTCACCATAATTGATATTAGTATATGTCGGCTTCTTCTTAAATATATATTACAATGATGTGTTGATTCTATACATCATATCTTCATCAAATATATTGTTTATTTGTTTGAATGGTGTCGATGCAATTTTGTACAATATAATATTAATTAATTAAGTTTTAAATATTGATGACTATTCAAACTTTCCTAATATATTTAATAATAGTTAAAATAGACCAATTATAATTTTATTTATCTTTCACCATTGAATTAAGGGCAAAATGCGTTTACCCTTTGAACTTGGCTCAATGTACCAAACACCCCCGAACTTGATAATGTAACAATTACCCCCTCAATCAAAGTATGTGGACAAAATTACCCTTAGTAATAATTATTTTTGGCATGTTTTAATAATTGTACATTAATTTTAATTTTATACTCTTTATTTAAATTATTTAGATTATTTGAGTTTAATGTATTTAACTCTTTCAAATAACACAAATAAAAAAATAAAAGTACTTCCTATTTAATTAAATAAACTCTCAATATTAGAAAAATATGAATACATATATATTCCAAAATCTAATTTAGTTATATATTTTTACACTTCTTAATTTGTGTATTATTTATTCAATATGATTAGTATTTAAGTAGTATAAAATATAAATAAATTAAAATCTTTAATGAATAATCAATTATTTTATTAGAAATATAAATTATTAATAATTTTTAAAAGAATATGATGCATATTCAATATACAAAATTATTTTTATTCGCATTATTTGAAAGAGTTAAATACATTGAACTTTCAATATTTTTGTATATTTATTTTACTCATCTATTATTAAAAATATTTTTAATATGTGAACTAGTTAAGTCACTAGCTGTTTTTTTTTCTAATAAATAATTTAAATAAAAGTACAAAATTAAAATTAAGGAATAATTATTAAAGTATGTTAAAAATAATTATCATTAGGGTATTTTTGTCCACATACTTTGATTGAGGGGGTAATTGTTATATTGTCAAGTTTAGGGGGTGTTTAATACATTGGGCCAAGTTGAGGGGGATAAAATGTATTTTGCCCTTGAATTAATAATTGATTTTGTGTTCATAGATTTTTTTGGCGACTTATTATTTATGATAAATCCTCTTATATTTATACTACTTAAGTTACATTAGAGAAACACTTTGATATTGTTGATCCTAAATTTGAAGCATAACCACCAAATATAGCTTCATCTTCACGTTCCTCTCTATTTCCATTTTCATCAAGTGTCCCGTAAATATCGATGATTGAACTCGAATTCTCGCAATAAACAAGAGTTGTTATATAAACTATATTGTAGATTTGTAATATTTAAGTGAGTTTCTTTTTTATTATTCTTGATAGTTTTGTTATATTTTTTAAGTTGTTTTTGTATGATTTGTTAATTTTTTTATTATTCTTCATACTAACATATTTTTCATCAATATATTTGTGTCAACATACATTTTTGTTCATATATATAAACTTATATCCCCTCCAACATTTTTTTGGGTTATTAGTTCTATAGTTTCGATTAGGCAATTATTGTTTTGTTTTGATTCGCAATATTTTTTTTTTGGTTATTAGTTTTATTTTGATTTAAGCAATAAACTTCTATCTACTTATTGTAATGGCTTCTTATATTATTCAATTAGAAATTCATTACAATTTATAATTACATTACATTTTTTTGTGTCATCGTCTTCCATGCGAATTCGGCAATCAATTTAGTGGTCTTACACCATTAAATTGTGACATGCATAATGTGAATGGACACACTTGGACGGTCAAAATGGTCAACCCTTATGGCACGTTCTATTTTACGGATGGATGGAGCAAAATTGATATTACTATATGCCCTTCTTAAATATATATTACAATGATGTGTTGATTCTATACATCATATCTTCATCAAATATATTGTTAATTTGTTTCAATGGCGTCGATGCAATTTTTGTATAATATAATATTAATTGATCAATTTTTAAATAATCGATGACTATTCAAACTTTCCTAAATTATTTAATAATAGTTAAAATAGACGAATTATGATTTTATGTATCTTTCACCGTTGAATTAATAATTGATTTTGTGGTCACATATTTTTTTGGCGATATTATTATTTATGTTAAATCCTCTTATATTTATACTACTTAAATTGCATTAGAGAAACACTTTGATATTGTTGATCCTAAATTCAAGCATAACCACCAAATATAGCTTCATCTTCATGTTCCCCTCTATTTCCGTTTTCATCAAGTGTCCCATCAACATCGACAAGATTGAACTCGAACTCGCAATAAACAAGAGTTGTTATATAAACTATATTGTAGATTTATAATATTTGGTGAGTTTCTTTTTTATTATTCTTGATAGTTTTGTTGTATTTTTTAAGTTGTTTTTGTATGATTTGTTAATTTTTTTATTATTCTTCATACTAACATATTTTTCATCAATATATTTTGTGTTAACATATATTTTCTGTTCATATATATAAACTTTAATCATCTCCAATATTTTTTTTGGTTATTAGTTTTATAGTTTTAATTAGGCAATTATTGTTTTGTTTTGATTCGCAACATCTTTTTTTTTTGTTACTATTTTTATAGTTTTGATTCGTCAATAAATTTCTATCTACTTATTGTGATGACTTCTTATATTATTCAATTAGAAATTCATTACAAATTTAATTACTTTAAATTTTTGTGTCATCGTCTTTCATACAAATTCGCAATCAATTTAATGGTCTTACACCATTAAACGTGACATGCATAATATGAACGGACACACTTGGACGGTCAAAATAGTCAACCCTTATGGCGCGTTCTATTTTACGGATGGATAGAGCAAATTGGCCCATGATAACAAAATTTCGAGATGGTGAAGTGTTGATTTTCTCTTATCGCGTGTTAATATTTTTTAATGATGATTCATGTGAGAGAATCGGTGTGTATCCAACTATACGTGTATTTGATATCGATTCATGTAATATATTATATTTTAAATCATTTATATATATATATGATATTTCTATTTAATGATAAATTAATTGATTAATTGATTGATTTAATTAATACGTGTGCAGTGCAACGATGATTCGACAATAATGACATTAAGGTGGATGTTGTTGAGAATTCGACTTTTCGATTGATTCTCTCAAAGTCACATATAAAGAAACCTCGCTTGGTAAGTTTTTTTATCGATATATATATATATATATATATATATATGTGTGTGTGTGTGTGTGTGTTCGCGATATTTTATGTTTATTTAGTGGTGAGATTTTTTGTTAATATTTTTTTTGATCAACAACCTATACCTATGAAGCTTTTGAACGATTTTATCAAAGGTACACACAAAGAACAAAATAATGTAATTATAAGGCATAATGGAAGACAATATTGTGTCGGATTAAAGCAAGAGAAACCCAAGATTTTCACGCAACGTGGTTGCCAAAATTATAATTGTTGTATACAATTAATAAATTGATGATATTTAATCCTATAGATACAATAAGTATTTATTATTTTTCTAATCAATCTTATAGATATAACGAACTATTGATTGAAATTTTTTAAAATTGAGCCCTCGTAAAATAATTGGCGGTATCTAATTGTACTTTTCTTCATAAACAATATTTATTAATATTTTATTAATCAAATTTGACAATATTATGTTAACGGATAATTGACAGGATATTTAAAAAAATGAGAAAATCGCACTTTAAGATTAAATATTTATTAATCTAGAAAATTTATAATGTATTACTTTTTAATAAACAAGTCAATTATTGGTCAATGGGGCGGTTTTTTTCTATTTACAAGAGAGTATAATTGTATAATTTGACAACAACGTATTAGCTTAAGAAAAACAATTAATTGAAAGATTTATAAAACTTAAAATGGTAACAAATATTTATTGCTCGGAAATATTGTATATATTTCTTTCATATATTGATTGAAATATTTTTTTCTACCGCCAAATTCCATTTATATATAAACTAGTGTATTGACCGTGCGATGCACGGGGTGTATTGTGTCGGATTGAATAAATTGGATGGATATAAAAATTACAATTTTAATAAAATTTAAAACTATGAAAAAGGTTTCAAATAAATTAATAAAATCAAACTACAACATTTAAAAATTACAAATTTTGGAATATTTCTTTGTACATCACATTCATCATCTGTTTGTTTTTTGATTCTTCTTACCACAAACTAATATTTTCAATTACGATTGGTGACTCAAGAAACAACAACGTATAATTGGTCATGACTGGATATTTGATTCTTCATACATCCTGACATTGAAGATAGATTGTCCTTCGCTCTTGTTTATAGTCATGACATATAAATACAATTAGACAAAACTATCTACGTTGAAATTTGAAGGGAATTATGAGGTAAATCAACAATTTACGACATGCATTGGTTCTAGTGAGTTAGCTTCAAATACATGTTGAGTGAGGCTCGTAATCACTAATCTAATGTTGTTAAATACCTAATCGAATGGTCCATGTTCATCAAGAGCATAACTGAAGTCTCTTCCTTTAAATATAATTAATGGCTAGGAACGCCGGAATATCTTATCCCATATAAAAATTATGGACTCAACAACATCGAGAATCGGTCCTTTCTCTCAAAGTATATGAAAAAATTGGATGAAATAAGATTAAAAAAAGCAGTCGGTTTTTTTTAGCCATTCCCATCAAACCAAGATATTTTTTAGCCATCTTTTTCAAACACATTTTTTTAGCCATTTTTTGGGGTGTGAAAAACGCGATTTGCCCTTGAGTCAATTTAATTGCACAAAAATACACATCTCTCGTGACTTGGCATCGAGTTATGTGACTCGACATCGAAGTTATCAGAATCGTAACTCGACATCGATTCTGAGATCCAGCTTCTCTCACTTATTATAACCAGTTATTTGTTTTTTTCCAAAACATTTTGAATTCAAATAACTTTTTCATTTTAAATCCGTTTTGCATGTATAATATATCAAATTAATCCTCTCTTCGATATCTATAATTCAACACCAATATTGCATATTTAAAAACAAAAAATACAGGTTCATTTTTTTAAAAAAAAATTGAAAGAAAGAGTAAGAGGATACATAGAGATAGGTGAAAGAGAGAGAGAAATAATCTAAATATCAAACAAACATGCTAGAAGGGTATGAATATTATTTTACACCCCAAAATGGCTAAAAAATATATATCTATAAAAGATGACTATTTTTAATCTTTACATTTTGTAAATGGCTATTTTGTACCATTTCCTCTAAAAAAAAGATAGATATTATAAAAAATGGTACGCATATTTAATATGGATAAAAAAGAGTGTTTGTACTAACATTCAATAATTTTAAAAAATATAAAATATGCATAATACTGGTTATACTATTTGTATTATTATTAAGCGAGTCGTTTGACAATTTTCTTTTTGATAGGCCTTGCAATCTATTTTTGTATCTAGTTTCTGACATGCCATTCCCTAGGTACTCAAAATTTTTTGCAAATATTTGAACAAAATAAGGTCAAAAAATAAGCAAGTTGCATAAAGTAATATTGAATGTAAGTTTAATACCTAACAAATATGCAGTGTATGCTTTGCATAGGGGTAGCAAATAGTAAATAACTACAAAAATATATTAAAAAAAGTAAAATTTGTTTTAAATATCAAATTGAATAAAAAATATATTTTATTACTTTTTGTGAATTATATTTAAAACTTCTATAATATAAATGTTTTCTTTTATTTTCAAAATATGAAATTACATTATAATAACCACTAACCAGTGACACCTCAAATGAATTTTGAACCTAATAACTATAAATGATAGATTTTCTGATTTATTAAATACTTCTATATGCTACTATTTACTGATACACATTTTTTATATTATCGTATTACATGATCCAATTGAAAGGAGTTTTTTACTAAAATTTATCAGTAATATACAATAACAAAATCAAAAACCACATTAAATTAGTATTTAATATTTTTAAAATTTAAACAATTATGTATTCTATATACTATTTGTATAATTGATGCTATTTTTTTATTAAAAAGAATTTTCAAAGTAATATATTATTATTAGAGCATAAATTAATTTTACTATATGTATTACAATGACATTCGAAAACATATAAATAAATATTTTATCATACATAATTAGCATACCCTCCATATTGTTTTTAGATTTTCGTGAAAACATTTATATATTACTTATTTGTATTAAATTAGTACATATAATTACAAGTATTTTTAAACAATTCAAGCCCACAATTTCATGGGTAGACCCAAGAAAAGTAAAGAGTGTACATGTGTATTAGCCTCAACAATCTGCATGATCTAATATGACACGTTTGCTACATGTGTCCTAATCAATGGACCTAAAAGTGTACTGGAAAAAAAATCAAAAATAAGACATTTAACCGATTATTAGGGTTTTGAGTTGGAAGCCAGATGAGGTTCCACTCTCTCACACTAACCCAAACCAGAAAAATCCAGATCTTGACAGACATCTTCATTTTCTGTGAAAAAAACTCCAGTCAATTTTTTTTTTCTTCGGCTTAGTATTAATGATAAAGCAACAGAAATCTCAGTAGTGAATGCTTTAGTTACTTACAATGTTTTTGTATAATGATTGTTATGGTTCCGGGTATTATGCATGATAGGATGTAAAAACCAATATGAATGTATTAGATTTGCTAACTTTTTATATTCTTAGACAAATTCTTAATATGAACGAATATATAACATGTGTTCATCATATAGTATGTATAAGCATGTAGCTTGAAAGACTTGTCTTACGTGTATCGGATCGGTGGCATAGCTTTATATATGAATAATTGTCATCTGAGTAGCTCAACATGTCAATCTGACTTTGGTGAATGAATACATATGTTTGATTGAAATAGATATTTGTGATGTTGATTTTGTTTTGAGACACCAAAACTATTTTTTTTTTGAAGGAGAAAAACAACTTCGTTTCATAGACATCAATTAGTTACATCTACCATGGACAATGTCTGCTATACTTGAATGAATACATATGTTTGATTGAAATAGATATTTGTGATGTTGATTTTGTTTTGAGACACCAAAACTATTTTTTTTTTTTTTTTTTTTGAAGGGGAAAAACAACTTCATTTCATAGACATCAATTAGTTACATCCACCATGGACAATGTCTGCTATACTTGAATAGGAAAGTCGTGTTCTCAAATCCGATCTGCATCTATGCCATTTTCATAATATGCTAAAAAATGTGCTTCCCAATTAGAATTTCTAGGCACGAATTTAAAAGATACAAAAGGAAAATTATTAGCTATATGAAGAATATCTCCTATGATAAGCTCCTCGTGGCAATCAGCCGTGCTTCTAGATTACAGTCCACTTATAAGTGTTTTGCTATCCAAGTGCACTATACATTCTTGTATCCCGTATTCCAGTGCTTTGTGTAGTGCCCACTGTATTGCAAATCCTTCTGCCAACAATCTCTTACTGCCTGCTAAAATTGGGTTGTTCTTCTTGTTCAAAGCAAGAAAATCATACCCCAATGTTCCGTCTTTGTAAATCGCTGCATCAGAGAAGAGCCGTTAATTTTGTGAGACGTCTAACTCCAGGTCATCCTCTATTGATCCATCACATAAGATTGTTGTTCGATATGATTTGGTCACATCTTAAAATTCATGGAATATGCCAATCGCCTTGGAGATGACATCCTGTATTCTGAAGCTTATTTTATCAAATCCATATATTGTTTTTTGTTTTGATCATGATGAATGCAAGAGATAATTTGCCATCAATTGTTTGCCATCAATTGTTGTATCTTTGTGCGATTATTGTTTCAAACATTCAATGACCTTACTCTTTCATATATATAGGGGTGTAGGACTAACTCTATAAGGAAATTACAAAACAACATAAATACGTTTGAAATAAATATGGTTACTTATAGACTTATTTTATTTTTGTCCAATTAGGAATTTAATAATTGGCAGTAATTAGATACAATTTATGAATTGTTAGTACCGTTTTATATTTCAACATATTCTAATTATTTTGAAATATTTCTCATTGCACCCAAAAATAAATAAAAATATATTCCCAATTTAAATGATTTTGTTAAATTTGCATAGCACTGCAGATTGATTACATCCGTTTTATAACCATTTTATAGCATTTAAATGTGATTACTATAAATAATTTCATTAAAATCACAATGTCAATTAAACCATATTTATCGTGATTGATTAGAATCTTTAGATAATGATTTTATAGAAGAATAATCGGCATTCATTTGTGATTGTAATCATAATTTAACCTTGATTTCAGTATCAATAAGATTTGTTTTTGCCAGTCTTATCATCAATTTAAATTTTAAACCATATTGACATATTTAACCGAATTGATTAGAATCTCGAATGGAATCATTTTAAACTATATTTCACTGAATTGATTCGAATTTTTGATGGAATCGTTTTTGAGATTTAGAAAATGTTGTATAGATAAATAAACGGTATTTTTTTGAACTTCCGACTATGGTTTCACAGTGATTTCAGTATGCATACCAAAATTAAAAAGTCAACCATATTAAACTGGATTCTAAAAAATAGAGTTATCTCACAATAATGATGATTAAATTTATAAAATGCAACTATATTTGTAAAATTAATTAAAGACATTCGAAAAAACTTTTTTAGCAAGTGAATTTTAGGCCGAAAAACATATTTAGAAAGGGGTTTGTTATTATATATATAGATATAGATATAGATATTTAAGTATTTCCGATTTTAAATCATGCTCTATAGTAAAAGATTCAACATTTATTTGTGATTGTAATCAAGATTTAGCCTTAATTTCGGTATTTTTTTATAGTCATTTAGTCAATTTAAACCATATTTAACTAAATTGAATAGAATATATTATTGAATTGGATACCAAAATTAATCTTCCCTATATATTTTCTCCTTAATTTCAAAAGTATACATACCAAAATTTAAAAGTCAACCATATTAATTTGGATTTCCAAATCCAAAAAATAAAAAATAAGAAAAAGTTTTTAGAAAGTGTCATTTAGGCGGGAAAACAATTTTAGAAACCATTTTGCTTATATATATATATATATATATATATATAGATTACCCGAATCGATATCAAATACATGTATAGTCGGTACACATCGATTCTCTCACATGAATCATCATTAGAAAAACTAGCGATCCACCGTGCGATGCACGGATTATATGAGTAATGTAATTTTAATATTTTTATTATTTTAGTTAATAGTTAATTAAATTCAATAGACTACCAAATAACTATGGATTAATGATTAAATGATTAAATAATAATGGGATTTTACAAAGCAAATCGAATGAAAATAAGCTATCACCACCACATATAATAATGTTTGAAAACTCGCCATAAATTTGGAAATCTTCTTTAAATAAAATATTGGTCGTCGAATTTGTACGATTACTATCACTATCATCACCACATATAAAATATTTAAGATTATTATGAACTCTAAAAACACCAACATACAATCGATTGTGACTAAAAACACTGTTTTAAAATCGGACCGACCGGCGGTTCAACCTAGGTTGAACGGGAACCAGGGGTTTGACAGCCCTAAGTTAGGCTCTAAAACCATTTTTATGGTCAAAATCCGGTTGAACCAGTCAAAACCTTCTTTTATTTATTTGTCTTTTTTTATAGTATTTTAGAGGTTTAAATTTTGTATTTTGCTATATTAGCATGATTATTTGAATTTTGAGCTATGTTAGATATTGTTTTAGTTGCTTATTTATATATTTTTCATTCAAAAAGTCTATTACATAATGATTGATATATTAATATATTATTATATACAAATACAATATAGCAAGAACAAACTTTTCTTTTTTATCAAACTGGTCCGATCGATTGAACCGAAAAACAAGTAGTATAATCGGTTTGCTCACCGATCCGATTTTAAAACACCGACTAAAAACATAAATTACATTATTTTATAAAAGAAGCTTTTGACATTAACTCTTACTAATACACACTCGCACAAGACACCATCGACGGAAACTGTTTTTGTTGAAAATTTTCATGTCCAATTTTTAAATTTTTTTCATGTGATCGATGTTGGGGGTAGAGATAGAGATAATCACATCAATCTCTAACAAAAATAATTAAATAAAAGTATTTAGTGTATATAATTATAAACTTTGAAATAATCTTACATCAAACATTATCTATTGATCGTATTATTATTTTATCATAAATTAGAAAATAACATGTGAAGCTTATTTACGTACTAACAAAAATACAATTTTTTTTTAAATGTTAATAAAACATATAACATAATAATATCAATTATGTCTATACAAAGCATGGAGCATGCTACCTGATAGTTTTAGTATTAACATCATAAAATAAAAAAACACCAAAATTTTAAAAATTAAAGGCACGGCATATAAAACAAATTGATAAAAAGTTTTAAAACAATGTTCAATGATATTGAATATTATTTGTCGTGCAGCCAATAATTAGTTCATGTCCAATATAATATGTTTTTCATAGAACTTTGAAGCGTATATCATTGAGGCTATCGAGTGTAAATCAAAATTTTCAACACAAAAATTTATATAGAACAATAACTAAATTGTGGATTTTATATTAATGTCTCATAGATGTAAAAATAAGAACATGAACTTTGTATCCAACCGAATTAAATTTTAATATCATATTGCGTTTGAAAAGCTTTTCATAATTTGTGCTAATAAAAATATTTACCTAAACACGGATAAGAAACTAAAACTCAAATCAAAAGGGGAAAAGTCTAATAGTACTTATAATATAATGGAACCAATTTGTATTTAGGCCCAAATGAGTAAAACATTAAACAATTTTTTTGTTAAAATACCGAACGAAAACTGCCCAGATAAATTATTTGGGCCGACAGCAAGAGCCCAACCATCTAAATAATAATAATTAAACGAAAAAAAAACACAAAATTGTTTTTGCTTCACCTCTGAAACAAAATCGTTACATTCATTCTTTCAATCAACTTTATCTTTTAACAAATTCTCTCAAACCTTTTTTTCTCAACAAATTTTATCTCTAAAACATTATTTTCCGTCATTTTTCCTCATTCTTTACACTTTTTTGCTGATTCTCCAACTAAAATATGAAATTTTCGATTGAAACTTCTCCCATAAAATTTTTCATTCGATTTCTAACCGGAAATTATTAGGTTTTTTTTTTTGTATTTTCATATCTAAGCTTTTTCTATACTTTATCAAACACTCTGAAAAAAATCATTTTGAATTATTTAATTTAATTATATTTTTTTATTTTGAATGTTTTGAGTAGATTTCGGATCTCTACTGAAAATCAAAATGAATGTTTAGATCTATATTTTTTATTCGAATATGAAGTATATACATTGTTAAAATTTTCAAATCTATATTCATTTATTACAGCTGAAAAATTCTTGTCGAATGGTTTTTTTCTTGTGTGTGAATGTTTTTAATGGATTCGAATTGATCTCAGATCTTGAACATCACAAAAGTTCCTAAAATCGTATTTTTCATTTCATTTCAAACATATATACCATGACTGAATTATTATCTATTTTTCTATTCTCTTCTGATCTATAGTAGCAAACATAATTTTTTGAGATATATATTACTCTAAGATATATTTCGTTGTGTTTTATGTTATTTATTTTTTTTATTTTTTATTTTATGTATATTTTTACCAATAAAAAGATATAAATTTATAATTATTTTTAAAAATAATCAAATTAAAATATAGATTCATGAATATGACAAAAATCAATATTAGTTTTTTTTTATCATATATATCATAAAAATCTGCATATTAGATTCATGAATATTCTCATTGAAGTATGCAAAAAATTAAAAAATATTAATGTTCTTTTTATGTTGTTTCTTTTTCATATACTAAGATCATTAAACTTTTAATATACTTGCAGTGTGGGTTTTTTGCTATAGCTAGTGCTTCGACATACCAACAACACATCTAGTATAACTTGATCAAAGATTTGAGGTAAGTGTGTTTATATTATTTAAACTATTGAGTACATATAAATTAAAAAATTGTCAATTGCTCGAACATTGATCCTCTTATGCTTGGAAATTGTATTTAATTTTGCGATTTGCATGTTCTTACTCTTACAATGTTGGCTTTAAACTGGCCAACGCCGTGAAATTGCAATGCTTGAATTCAACTATTTCGCCTCTTCTAGTCTATTTCTTGAAAATCGGTTCACAACCATAATGTTAGTTTGAGGAATGGTACACACTCATTGTAATATGTGAAGCGCAATTGTGTCATAGTTATGTTTAATTAATTGTAATTTTTAAAATATCTTGAAGAACATATGTTTTCTAAAAACTTAAAATGTATGTGCAATTAGTATTGATCGATAAATGCAAAGCAAATGTTTTATATGAATGGATGAAACACTAAACAAAGACAGTAAAACTCTACTTTAATCGTAAAAGATTGACTTAAAACAAACAACTAACCGTACCTTTATCTCATGAAAGTTCTTTGCATTAATAAATGAAAAATTGCGAGCAATTGCCATCGCAGTGCACTCTTGACATGCACGAACCGTAGTTTGAAACCCAAAGACATTTTCGTTTCGGATCTGAAGGAATGCAAATATTCGAGCCTTTGCTTTTTTTTTTTTTTTTTTTTGGGTTTATACGAAGTTCTCCGGTGTTCTTGAATGGTGATGTGGCTTTGTTTATGCATCCAAGTCATAAAAAGGGGTGTAGCGTAATCGTTTTATCGACTTTGTTTTTGGGTTTTTATGTAATATCGATGTTCTCAAAGATTTTTTGAATGGTGATGTACCTATTTATACAAATTGAAGTCATAAAGAAAGGGGCCCCACGGTAGAATCGTTTTATCCGCCCAAGGTTTTAGTTGCTTGTGCATTGGGCTTTTCGCCTTTAGTAATCTTAATAGTTTCATGCGATGTTTAATATACCAATTTCAAAATTTGAATGACACTTTTCGGTGCTCAAGATAAAACAGTTGTCATAATTAATTAATTGTATTTTTTATTATTAATTGCAGCTACTTTATTAGGGTTCAGGCAGAGGCTCTAGCCTTCACGAATTACGAAGGGCGCGCTTATTTATAAACTAAAATAGAAAAGTAAAAAAGCGACAAAAAAATGACATAACACACTTTGTAATTAATGAACAATACTTTCCATATTTATAGCATGCATTTGGCGGGAAATTTCCATCTTTAAGACTTTCTTGCTTTTATATATATATAGATATAGATATAGATATTGACATTCAAAAATGTGGTTGGCACGATAAGAGAAAATCAACAATTTACCATTTGAAATTTTGTTATCATGGACGAAGTTCCTCCATCCATCCGTAAAATAGAACGCGCTTATAGGAGCTGGCCATTTTGACCGCCCAAGTGTGTTCGTTCATATTATTGTTAGATATTTTTCTAACCGCAAGTCTACGGTGTCAAGTTTTAATATAGAGTAGTAAGGTTGTCGAATCCACAGGAATAATTATCGAATTATTGCTAAGTAATATCATATAGTAGTCTAACTTTATTTAGAAATTCAATAGTTGATGGAGTTGATTATACTAAAAATACTAAAAATAAATTAAGACTATGTAAATATCAATGAGTTTATCCAAATGATTAAATGAATTCTAGAGGTATGATGAATCTAGTTATCCCTTATGTTGTCAATATGGTTTATCAATCATCAATTATCAATTTATAAGTCAAGATTTCTACAATAATCATTCCCTTTCTCAAGTGCCAATGATTTTAGATTCAATTGGGAAATCAATATCTCTATAAAAATCACCAATCAAAATCTCAATAAAAGCTATGAATCTTGATAAATGACTTCAAAGGATTCACAAATCTCTCAATTCTATGAAATCCAGGTTATGCTATTCCAAGGTCATGTATTCAATTACCTCTCTCAAGTGTCAAATCAAATACACCAAACAATCTAAATTATTGATCAAGTAATTTAGAAGCAATAGATCCAAATAGCACAAATAAATTGATAGATCTAGATTGACAAACCACAATCTCAAAACATAAGTTCAAACATAGATTACATCAATCCTCTAGAATTATAGTGTTTAGCTCATGATTGAAGAAAATGAATCCATAAGATTACAACAATACATCTTACAAAATATAGAGAAAGTAACAAAATAAGAGCAAGAGTTGAGGGATCTTCTCTATTTCTAGATGATAAGAGCCTTCAATCTTCTTCTCCAAGCTTGTACCAAGATGTTTCTATCCTTCTCCCTTGTCTTCTTGTTGTTTTGTTGTCTTCCAAATGGTCCAAGATGCCTGAAATCACGCCCAAGTGTCTCTATTTATAACCCCACCAAGATCCAAGAAAAGGTAGGCAAACATAGAGACCGCCCGCCCCGGCGCCAAAGAATCTCATCCCAAATATCGCACGGCGAAGGGGCGCCCGCTAATGCTATCGCCAAATATCGCACGGTGACTGCGGCGCGCGTAAGCGCCGCGCGGCGCCATCAACATACTCCCACACAATCCGCCGGCGCCAGGGCGCTGGGCGCAACAGGCGGCGCCACAAGCCTCCATCCATCCATTCCATTCCTCGTCGCGGGGGCGCCAGCTTCAGAAGATGCGGCGCCCGCCGTTTTTTGCCAAAACGCGATTTTTCCTTGCTTCTACACGATTTCTTCTTTCTTCAAGCCATTTTTCACCGTTTTCTTCATCTCTCGGCTACCAAATCCGTATTGACTCTACATCGACACTATTTGAAATAAATTGGACTCTAAAGACTCTAAAAACACCCAAAATAAAACCAAATTCTAATCTAAAATAATCAAATAAGTTGATAAAATACCAACTTAACAAATACCCCAAACTTAAGCTATTGTTTGTCCTCAAACAATTATAACTCCAAAATGAAAGACAAACAATACAACAACACACACGACTACAAAACTCAATAAACCAATAAGATTTGTCTAAAACTCATTTCACTATCAATCAAGCATGCATTTTAACATTGTGATCAAAAGTGTTGAATATTCATGAAAATTCCGTTTTCATTATTCAAATTGATTTACGCAATCAAACGTTATCAAGATGATCCACTTCTAAGTATCAAAAGATCCTCGACTACACAGGATTCCATAGCTTGTTATTCACACTAATCTCCACTAATGTAGGCTAATATAACACATGGATCAATAGGGCTTCTAAAGCTTGTAATGTGGCTTAGGGTCGGGTAGGAAAATTTAGGATTAAGTGGCTCAATTCACCCAAACACACAATTACCTCTTCAAATCACCAATTGCCAAACAAAATGGCTACCTTCACTTTTGTTGAATTTTCAATTATTCTCCTCTACGAGCCTCTATTTTCAACACAATTTTTTTTTTTTTTTTTTCGAGACCCCCAAACTTGGTCTTTTGCATATTTTAACACATGGGGTTTCATTATTTCTTTTTCTCGGCAACTTCATGCGAATGAACATCTACCTTACTTATTACATCCTCCTCAACCTTCAATCATTTTGTGTGTATGAGTGATGGGTAATTAGGATTTTCACATGTAAGCTCAAGGTAAAAACAATTGGTTGCCAAAGAAAAGGTTTAATAGGCTCAAGGGGACACTAGTGAAATTATATCGTATAAAGGTAGTCATTTTGGCTCTAGCTTTTATTCAAAGATGACCTAAATCATTTCCTTATGTTATTTCACCTAGAATTTCGCCTCAATTAGTGATCAAACAAGTTCTAGAATCCGGTGGGATCATACAAGCAACACTTGACTTCATTAATCATTTTCAAATAAGTTAATGAATTATGCATGAATATGAAATCAATGAAGCAAAATATAGATCACCACTTTAAAGCATGCTTTCGTGACAGTTCAACTCGCAATCAACAAATCTACTTAGTCATGTAGTTCTATAGTTCAACAAACTACCCGACTCGACTCAACCCGCAATCAACAAATGCAATTTTTTTTTTTTTTTTTTTGACACGACTCGACATGACTCAAACACAAATACTGATTACACCCCCAAACTTAAATTGAACATTGTCCTCAATGGAGAGTGAGAAAACTTTCTCGATAGCCGGAGCGCCTAGGACTCCTCATCGGAGTCGTGTGGTGAAAAATGAGCAATAGGGCCGGTGGTGGTGGTATTGGGAACTCGGAATTGCGGGTGTGTCCGGCTATATATCCGGGCAAGTATTCGGTTGTGCTCATTCTCATATTCTTCTCGTGCCGCTCTGCGGGCGTTGCTCGCTTACAAAAGCCCTTCTCAATTCTCGTGACTTCGCGAACTAGTGCGACGAGCGGTTTATGTGAGCGTCTAGAACGCGAACGTCTTGCCGAACCTGGATGGAACGTCAATATTCGTGGTTGGGCATGAGTATCGGGCTCAATACCGCGAGCAAATTCGGGATGAAGAATATCCCGCACCCGCCGGATTAGGCACACCGCCTACCCACTCGTCATAAGAAGCAATAGTAGCCGAATCTATGGGTCCCTTTGGATTTTCCAATGGCTCGGAGTTATCCCATGTAACACCCTTCTTTTACATAACCCACAAATTAAACTCGGTAAGATTAGTCCCCTGTTTTGGGTTGTAGCATTTTGTTATGAAGGGACGTTGCAATAATTACTACCTGGGTCGAATTGTATGTCAAGAACTATGGCATATAGAAGATGAGCTCGTTCCTTAGTTACATCACTAACATGCTTGGTTGGTATCAAGTTGTTGCATATGAAGTGGTACCAAGCTCGCCCATATCGACTAAGACTCGTTCTCGAAAAAAGTAGCACCTCCCACAACTTTTATATGACGTACCACGATTCCAGGCCGGCATAGGGTATTACAAATCTCCTCCATACTCGGTGGTTGCGAGATAAATTCAATGTACGGTGAGTGATCCACCGGAGTCCATAATATTCTCTTATCGCTACTACATGAGTGTATACCTTGTCTACTCCACGCACGAAAACCTCGAGTTATAGCCATTTTTGGTCTTCGCATTCGCATAAAACTCTCGGACTATATTCGGTGCGAATGGTCAGGGTTGTGCACAAAGTTTTTTCCATTGCTTCGATGTATCATTCGTGCAAGTTCACCATCATTCGGCCCCGGTTGTAACCCCGATTTCTGCCGTTATGCTCTTCGAGCATAATGTGTCATAATATAGTTGTTGTCTTCCAAGTGAAGAAAACGAGCTTCAACATTTTCCTCGGACGCACTTGCCACTCTTTTGCCCTTGCTTACATTCTTTGTTCTTGGCATTGTGATTGATTTGAAAATCACACGAAAAATGACACAAGCAACATAGCATATAGGACGACAATACGAGTTAGGGGTTAAGAATTTTGCAACAACTCAAGAATTATGCATCTTTGTCATCAATTAATGATCAAATATCTTTTAGTACACAATGATGACAAGAATCAAATGCCTAGATGTAATATTTTTCATTGAGGTATTTTAACAAACATCTTGTAGGCATATATGCAAAGAAGAGATGAACACCCAATTTGAAATTCAATTCATGCCCAATTTTCAACACCAATCAATTCAAGCACAATATTATTCATATATCATCACAATTTATCAAGAATTTATCAAGAATTTCGAAATTATAATGATAATGAAAATTCCCACATTTTTAACCTAAGCTTGAAAATTTGAAGAAAATTGGTGTACAATTGAAGCTCACTTACCCAATTGATGAAGAAGATGAAGATGATGATTAAGTTGCTCAATTGCCCACTTGAATGGTGTATAAGTGAATGCTAGGTAGGATTTTTGTAGAAGGAAGAAGATATGCGTGTGTGTGTTATGTTTGTAAAGGGAAAAAAAAAAAACCCTTTAATCGGCTAAGATTCATTTAAGCGCCCGGCATCCGTGGGCGCTGGCGCCGGGACAATTGCGTTTCCCAAAGAAACCATCGTTCCCACAAACCAGGGCGCGCGGCTGCAGGCGCCCGCACACACTCGTCTCATGTTGCTCACCCTGTCTCGGGCTGCGCTCGGGGCCAGGGCGCCCGCCCGTAATTTTTTTTTTTTTTTTTTTTTTTTTTTTCAAAAATTCAAAATCACACACAAATTAATTTACACAAAAATCACACCAAAATTCAAATAAATACACACCAAATTAAAAGAAAATAAAATCACACAAAATTCGATCACACGAAAATTGCTTGGGTTGCCTCCCAAGAAGCGCTAAATTTATAGTCGTTAGCCAGGACTCAACTATTCGGACTCAAGAAATTTCATCACCAAGTGGAAGATTTAAAACCTTCCTTACTTCGTTCCCAAAATAATGTTTCAATCTTTGTCCGTTTACTTGGAACGAATTCCCATCGCTCCCTCTTAACTCGACGGCACCATATGGAAACACACGTTCAACCACAAACGGTCGACCATCGACCATGATTTGAGTTTACTGGAAAAAGTTTCAATCGAGAGTTGAACAATAACACTTGTTGGCGGGTAAGAATTCACGCCGCAAAATCATTTGATCATGCCATTTTTTCGTTTTTTCCTTATACATTTTGGCATTTTCATATGATTCTTGAATTAAATTCTTCCATTTCGTTTAATTGAAGTAATCGGTTTTCACCGGCCTCTTTCAAGTTAAAATTCAATTTCTTAATTGCCCAATAAGCTCGATGCTCAAGTTCAACGGCAAATGACACGCTTTACCAAACACCAATCGATACGGTGACATACCAATGGGTGTTTTATAAGCCGTGCGATAAGCCCACAAAGCATCATCGAGCTTTTGTGCCCAATCCTTTCGATTAAAACTCACCGTTTTTTCAAGAATTTGTTTCACCTCACGATTTGAAATTTCGCTTCACCATTAGATTGAGGATGGTAACCAAGCGCAATCTTATGACGCACACCAAATTTAGCAAGAAGGTTGTTAAACAATTTATTACAAAAATGCGTACCTTCATCACTTACAATAGCTCGAGGAGTACCGAACCGAGTAAAAATATGCTTGTGCAAGAATTTGAGTACTACCTTAGCATCATTCGTTGGTGTAGCAATCGCCTCAACCCACTTGGAGACATAATCAACCGCAAAGCAAAATGTACAAATTTCCAAAGGACGCGGAAATGGTCCCATAAAGTCAATACCCCATACATCAAACAATTCCACCTCCATTATGTTTGTCAAAGGAAGCTCATGACGCCGTGAAATATTACCAACCCTTTGGCATCGATCACAAGTTTTCACAAAGGCATAACAATCCTTGAATAATGTTGGCCAATAAAAACCAGATTGTAAGTATTTTGCAAATGCGGTTCGGGTTGGTCTAAATATCCCCATAAGATGATGAATGACAATGTTGAAGAATCTCTCCAATTTCTTCCTTAGAACGCAACGGCGAATGATAGAATCCGCGCGATCTCTTGAACAATAACGGATCATCCCACAAATAAGACTTGACATCATGTAAGAATTTTGTCTTTTGGTGTGAAGTCAAGTCCGGTGGCAAAACTCCTCTCCGCGAGGTAATTAACAAAATCTGCGTACCAAGGTAATGATATCTCAAGACGCATAATTTGTTCATCAGAAATGATTCTTTTATGGACTCTCAATCACCTCGTAAGGTTGCTCAAGACGGGATAGATGATCGGCAACCCCATTCTCGCTTCCTTTTTGTCTCGAATCTCAATATCAAATTCTTGCAAGAGCAAAATCCATCGAATTAATCGAGGTTTTGCATCCTTTTTGGAGAAAAGATATCGGATTGCCGCATGATCGTATAAACAATCACCTTCGTACCCACCAAGTAAGCTCGGAATTTATCAAATGCAAAAACTACCGCCAACATCTCTTTTTCGTGGTGGTGTAGTTTTGTTGGGCATTGTCCATGGTCCGCTTGCGTAGTAAATAGCTTTAAAAATTCTATCTCGCCTTTGACCGAGAACGGCACCCATTGCATAATCACTTGCATCGCACATGAGCTCAAATGGTTGAGTCCAATCTCGCACTATCATAATCGGAGTGAAATGAGTGCCTTTTTTATCTGTTCAAATGCTCGCAAACACAACTCATCAAAGCAAAAGATAGCATCTTTTTCAAGGAGATTACAAAGTGGTTTAACAATTTTTGAAAAATCTTTTATGAATCTCCTATAAAATCCTGCATGCTCTAAAAAGCTTCTTATGCCTTTCACATTTGAAGGTGGGGTAGCTTTTCAATAGCCACAACTTTCGCCTGTCTACTTTTCAATAGCTTTTCAAAAGTAGCGGTGCATTACATAATCCAAATGGCATCTGCGAAATGCAAAAGTACCATATGGACATGTAAAAGTAGTTTTTCTTGATCTTGGGGCAATAGCGATTTGATTGTATCCACGAATAGCCATCAAGAAAACAATAATATTCATAAACGCCAACTTTGTCCAACATTTGATCAATAAAGGGGAGGGAAAATGATCTTACGAGTAGCTTTATTCAATTTTCTATAATCAATACATACTCGCCATCCCGGACGGTTCGTGTAGAAATTAATTCATTGTTATCATTTTTCACAACTGTCATTCCTCCCTTTTTAGGGACAACACATCTTAGGACTCACCCATGAACTATCTCGAAATGGCATAAATTATATCCGCCTTTAGCCACTTTAAAACCTCATTTCTCACGACTTCTTTCATTGCGGGATTAAGTCGTCTTTGGTGTTCAATAGATGGTTTATAAGATTCTTCCATTAAAATTTTGTGCATTACAATGGAAGGACTTATACCTTTCAAATCGAAATATACCAACCTAAAGCCGACTTATGTTCACGAAGCACACGCAACAACTTATCCAATTCGGATGAAGATAATGAAGCGAGAAACAATTACAGGGTAAGTTTTATCTTTTCCCAAAAATGCATATTGAAGATGTTAGGAAGTTCCTTTAGTTCTAAAGTACCTTCGGAATATTTTCAATATTGGCATTTTCTAATGCTTCCTTTTGTTTTTTTTTACAATTTCTTTAGCCTTCAAGGAAAGAATAAACTCAAGCAAATCAATATCATCACTATCTTCCTCATCACATTTCATTATTGAATTAATCAAACAATGTTCTAACGGATCTTTTAAATCTTGTTTTATAACTTCCGTTTGATCACATTGTTCGATTTTATCAATAAAATGACATGTGTGAGGTTCTCTTGAAATTTCATTGCTTTATAAATGTTAAATAGTACCTCATCATCATTTACCCGTAATGTTAACTCTCCCGTTGCACGTCAATTAAAGCTCGTCCCGTTCTTTAGAAAAAGGTCTCCCAAGAATCAATGGCATTTCATGATCTTCCTCCATATCCAACACCACAAAGTCCGGAAATATGAATTTATCCACTTTGATCAACACATCTTCAATCACCTCTTGGGTAGGTGAGTGATCTATCGGCTAATTGCAATGTGATGGTGGATGGCGTTATTTCTCCAAGGCCAAGTTTCAAATGCAGACAACGGCATAAGATTAATGCTAGCACCTAAATCACAAAGAGCTTTATTAAAATAAGAATCACCAATAGTGCAAGGGATAGTGAAACTCCCAGGATCTCTTAATTTTTGTGGTAGCTTTCTTTGCAAAATGGCGCTACATTCTTCCGTGAGATTGACCGTCTCATATGCTTCCAACCTTCTCTTCTCGACATCACATCCTTCATGAATTTTGCATAATTTGGCATTTGCTCGAGTGCATCGGCAAAAGGGATGTTGATGTGAATTTTCTTGAATATTTCCAAAAACTTGGAAAATTGAGCGTCCAACTTTTTCTTCGAAATCTCGTGGAAAAGGAAGAGCATTTGGTAACACATTATCGAATTGGAAATTGGTTTTACCTCGGTTTTTGCCTTTTCGATTGCTTATCAATGCCTTCTTCATTTTGGAGTGTTTGAGCTTGCTTCTCAGTTCTTTGGTGGCATGAGCGGGCATCTTTGGTTCATCATATTCCGTCCCACTTCTCAACTTAATGGCCTTGCAATGTTCGTGGGTTCACCTCGGTGTTACTTGGAAACGTATCAACTTTACATTTGTGAATTAATAGCCGTGGCCAATTGACCCACATGTGTCCCCAAAGATTTGAGATGACTTTCAATTGTTGTAACCCTTGAACCCAAATTTTCTATGTTAGAATCGGCCTTGTTCATCCTTGCTCTTGATTCTACAAGGAATGAACTAAGTAATTCCTCCAAAGATGGCTTTTGTTCTCCCACGTGTGTACTCGTACTTGCTTGATTCGATATCCGGAGGTGGTTGCAACACATTTCTCGTATTGCTATACGAGAAGTTTTCATGATTGCGAAGTCCGGATGATAATGTGTTGGCAATTGATTCCCTCTATTGTTGAAACCCCGATTATTCACATAATTCGCTTGTTCCGTATCGGTCACAATTTCTTGACTTATCTCCATGACGGCCTCACGATTGTTGTTTTCCACCCGGACTTAGTGTAGCAATTTGCTTTGACAAGGCGGAAATTTGAGAAGCCAATGCGGCCATAGTATCAAGTTCAAGAACAGCAACTTTTCTTGGCGTAGATCTTTGAGACGGCCATTGATAACTATTTGCAGCCATTTCTTGAGTAAAAGCATGGCTTCACTTGGAGTTTTAGCCATCAATGTACCTCCGTTTGCCGCATCTATAATAGTTCTTGAATGCCCATTCATACCATTGTAGAAATATTGAACCTTTTGTCAATCTGCACTGCGTGTTGTGGACACCTCCTCAATAATTCTTTGAATCGCTCCCAAGCTTCGTAGAGTGGCTCAAAGTCGAGTTGATGAAATTGAGCAATCTCACTTTTTAGTTGAAGTGTCTTACTAGGTGGAAAGAATTTTGCCATGAATTTTTCGGTGAGATCATTCCAACTAGTGATACTTCCGGTGGAAAGGTTTGAAGCCATTTGTCTGGCAGCCTTATCACGAAGTGAAAACGGAAATAACCTCAACCGAATAGCTTCATCGGGAACCCCATTCATTTTGATAGTGTCACATATATCAAGAAAAATAGCCAAATGAGCGTTCGGGTCATCTACGGCACTTCCCCAAACTGATTTTGTTGTACCATGTTTATTAAGGCGGCTTCAATTCAAAATTATTCGCATTGATAGGTTGGCGAACAATGCCGAATAATTTTGATTCGTGGTTGGTCGAAAATAGTCCCGAATGGCCCTTTCCGGTGGTGCAACAATAGGTATGCGGTCTTCATCATCACCGAAGTCCCTGCCATTTTTGTGAATTCGATTCTTCGTGCGGCTCTAATCTTTCAAGCGTTCTTTCAATTTTCGGATCAAATAAGATTAAATTAGCACTTTTATTTTTTCGCATCAACAAGAAAACACAAAAATGACAATGACCCTATTGTAACAAAAGAAACCAATCTAAATTAAAGTAAAACTACTAAGTAATAATATTAGCGCAAATAAGATGAATTATTCCCCGGCAACGGCGCCAAAAACTTGTTAGATATTTTTCTAACCGCAAGTCTACGGTGTCAAGTTTTAATATAGAGTAGTAAGGTTGTCGAATCCACAGGGAATAATTATCGAATTATTGCTAAGTAATATCATATAGTAGTCTAACTTTATTTAGAAATTCAATAGTTGATGGAGTTGATTATACTAAAAATACTAAAAATAAATTAAGACTATGTAAATATCAATGAGTTTATCCAAATGATTAAATGAATTCTAGAGGTATGATGAATCTAGTTATCCCTTATGTTGTCAATATGGTTTATCAATCATCAATTATCAATTTATAAGTCAAGATTTCTACAATAATCATTCCTTTCTCAAGTGCCAATGATTTTAGATTCAATTGGGAAATCAATATCTCTATAAAAATCACCAATCAAAATCTCAATAAAAGCTATGAATCTTGATAAATGACTTCAAAGGATTCACAAATCTCTCAATTCTATGAAATCTAGGTTATGCTATTCCAAGGTCATGTATTCAATTACCTCTCTCAAGTGTCAAATCAAATACACCAAACAATCTAAATTATTGATCAAGTAATTTAGAAGCAATAGATCCAAATAGCACAAATAAATTGATAGATCTAGATTGACAAACCACAATCTCAAAACATAAGTTCAAACATAGATTACATCAATCCTCTAGAATTATATTGTTTAGCTCATGATTGAAGAAAATGAATCCATAAGATTACAACAATACATCTTACAAAATATAGAGAAAGTAACAAAATAAGAGCAAGAGTTGAGGGATCTTCTCTATTTCTAGATGATAAGAGCCTTCAATCTTCTTCTCCAAGCTTGTACCAAGATGTTTCTATCCTTCTCCTTGTCTTCTTGTTGTTTTGTTGTCTTCCAAATGGTCCAAGATGCCCGAAATCACGCCCAAGTGTCTCTATTTATAACCCACCAAGATCCAAGAAAAAGGTAGGCAAACATAGAGAGAATCGCCCCCGGCCTGCGGCCAAGCAATCTCATCCCAAATATCGCACGGGGGCAAGCATGGCGTCAAGATGGCGCGCGCGCCCGCCAATGCTATCGCCAATATCGCCAAATATCGCACGGCGCGCTGGGCGCCAATCAACATACTCCCACACAATCCGCCGGGCGCCGCAAGACGGGCGTTGGGCGTGCGGCGCCCAAGCCTCCATCCATCTGCATTCCTGTCGCGCAAGGGCTAAGGCAAGGGCGCCAGACGCAAGGCATTGCGGCGCCCGCCCGTTCTTTTGCCAAAACGCGATTTTCCTTGCTTCTACACGATTTCTTCTTTCTTCAAGCCATTTTTCACCGTTTTCTTCATCTCTCGGCTACCAAACCGTATTGACTCTACATCGACACTATTTGAAATAAATTGGACTCTAAAGACTCTAAAAACACCCAAAATAAAACCAAATTCTAATCTAAAATAATCAAATAAGTTGATAAAATACCAACTTAACAATTATGCATGTCATAATTTAATGGTGTAAGACCATTAAATTGATCATTTAATTTGCATGGAAGATTCTGACACAAAAAATTTAATGTAATTACAATTTGTAATGAATTTCTAATTGAACAATATAAGAAACCATTACAATAAGTAGATAGAAGTTTATTGTTGAATCAAAACTATAAAACTAATAGCCCAAAAAAATTGCCGAATCAAAACAAAACAATAATTGCCGACTCAAAACTATAAAACTAATAACCAAAAATATATATTGTCGGGGATAGAAGTTTATATATATGAACAGAAAATGTATGTTGACACAAAAAATATTGACACAAAATATATTGACAGAAAATATGTTAGTATGAGGAATAATAAAAATATAAACAAATCATACAAAAAAACAACTTAAAAAAATACAACAAACTATCAAGAATAATCAAAAAAGAAACTCACCAAATATTGTCCATACAAATCTACAATATAGTTTATATAAAAACTCTTGTTTATTGCACAATTCGAGTTCAATACTGTCAATGTTGGTGGGATACCTGATGAAAATGGAAATAGAGGGGAACGTGAAGATGAAGCCATATTTGGTGGATATGCTACGAATTTAGGATCAACAATATCAAAGTGTTTCTCTAATGCAATTTAAGTAGTATAAATATAAGATGATTTAACATAAATAATAAGTTGCCGAAAAAATCTTTGAACACAAAATCAATTGTTAATTCAATGGTGAAAGATACATAAAATCATAATTCGTCTTTTTTTTTTAATTATTATTAAACAATTGATGAAAGTTTGAATAGTCATCAATATTTAAAAACTTGATTAATTGATGTTATATTGTACAAAATTGAATCAACACCATTGAAACAAATAACAATATATTTGATGAAGATATGATGTATAGAATCAACACATCATTGTAATATATATTTAAGAGGAACTGACATATATCAATATCAATTATGGTGAAATACTATTTATAATTTTTAAAATCTATATATTATACATAGATAAAATTGATACTATAGACTCACTTTTGGTATAAAGTAGGAATACCAAGTAAATATTTTTTCTAATTTTTATACATATAAAATAGGAATATCATTTATGGTATTTTCCTAATTTATATATATATATATATATATATATATATAGGGAGGTTAAAATGAGACAACATATTATAGTGAGACAATGTGGACTCATCTCAACCTCCTTTAGTTATATCAATGGCTAAGATAAATAGGGGTTATAATTACATTAAATATTTAATTAAATCAAAATAAGGGTATAGTAGTCAAATTACCCAGTGGGGGACCATCTAAATATGGAATCGAGTTATTAGGGAGAGAGAAAATCACGCGGGAGAGAGAAAATCGCGAGAAAATCGCTTTGAGAGAGAAAATCACGCATGTGCTTTCGCCACGCAAAGATGTTGTACACTTATCATATATTTCTTTGTATATTTAACACTATTTTCTTGTATGTTTAGCATAGTTTTTCTTTGCATATTAAAATGGTCAAACAAAAATATGTGGGGACCATAAATCAAGGAATCGATTATATATATAGAGAGAGAATCACGCTCATTAACATGTGGGGATTAAGTAAATCAATTATATATATAGAGAGAGAAAATCACGCTCATTATTGTGTTGTACATTTAGCATATATTTGATGTATACTTAACATTATTTTGTTGTATATTCAACATAATTTTCTTGTATATTAAAATAGTCAAACGAAAATATGTGGGGACCGTGAATTAAATAAATCAATTATAGAGAGAGAGAACTACGCTCATTAACATGTGGGGACCGCGGATTAAATAAATCGGTTATAGAAAGAGAGAAAATTACGCTCATTATTGTATCTTTGTATATTTAACGTATATTTTTCTTGTATAGTTAACACTATTATGTTGTATATTTAACATATTTGTATCGCATATTACAATTGTCAAACAAAAATATAAGTATACAACAAAACACATATAAGTATACATCAAAACACATACAAGTATACATCAAAAAACATAAGTATACAACAACATAAATACATACATAAAAAATTAACTACTTATACAACAAAACACATCTAAGTATACAGAAAAACATATAAGTATGCAAGATAATCCAAACTGTCTCCTCGTAGACTCTCGTTTTCTCCACGTCGAAGATCGTCTTCTTCACCAAGATCGATGGACTCGGAATAAACCAAATGGGCATTAAGTAAAAAAGCAAAGCTCAACCCAAAAAAATAGGCAAGAAAGATCTTGATTTTCACTAGAAAACCCGTTTGAAAGCACAAAACCGTACTATGATGCCATTATTGATGTAAAGGGCTAAAAATTGGGCCATCGAGAAAACATTTGTTCGGGCTCGCCTTACTTTTGCATTTTAGCCCTTATATTTGTATTATTGTATACATAAACATTTGATATGGAAAATGAAGAAACTCTCCGAGAATAAAAGCGAAAAGGGGTATTTTGTACAGGCTGCGGTGGTCTTGAGATGTTGTGGCGGTGGCGCAACCGACAACCATAATTAGTTCAAAGTGGCGGCGACGGTGAGGGATGGGTTGATTGAAGCAGGGGTTTTCACGTCTGAGCTTTAGCATATGAGCATTTGCACGGGACCAAAATTGGGGGTTGATTGTGTAATGACTATCTTGCCTTTTCACCGACTTAAAAATAAAGCGAAAATAATTATTAAATTGGAAAAATCTCAACCATCTAAAATTTGAGATTTGTGGCGGATTAGTCCACACTTTGTCTCACTCTAATTATGTGGTCTCATTTGATCCTATTCCTATATATATATATATATATATATATATATATTAGGAATACCATTTACAATTTTTCTTATAATATATTCCTAATATATATAATTACAACGATTTTCTTATAATATTCTCCTAATATAAGAATTAATTACCATTTATAATGTTTACAATTATTTCCTAATATAATAAGCAAAAAGAGCGGGAAAATGAAAGTTTCGGACTTTCGCTATTATATATATATATAGATATAAATTTGACTATGCTACACACAATGGATAATTGACAAGAAGTTTAACAAATTTTAAGAAAATCTTACCTTATGATTAAAGATTAGTCAATTTAGAAAAATGTATTAACTTAAAAAAAAAAGACAATAATTGTCAATAGGAGTTTTTTTCTTAATTTCCAAGGATGCACAAGTTTATGATTGGACAACAATATATTACCTTAATTAAGAAAAACAACTAATTAAAATATTTACAAAGCTAAATCGGTAACAAATATTTGATTGTTTGAAAATTGTACATATCTCCTTCATATCTTGATATGACATTAATAAAACTAATCAAATTGACGTTAAATAATTGACATAATCAATCAATACTACAATTGTCCTATAAAATCAATCATACAATTACTTAATTGGTATACGTAATCAATTAGTATTTATTATTTTTATAGTTTATTAACTATAACTCTAGAAAACAATCATAGAATTGATGGTGCTTTATTTTGGTAAATCAATAAATCAATATTGGAAGATGAAATAATCAATATCTAGCGACCAATGTATGTTTTGGAGTTATCTAAAATTTCTGATGTTTTGCTTTGATAAATCAATAAAAAGATTTTTACGTAATGAAAATAATGTGTTGTTAACTCAATATATGATAATTAATAATTATATTGTCAACCAATGCCATTAAATACATTGTTGTAGAATCAATTATATAATCATTTATGTATGATTAGTCAATTAATGTTACATTTTTAAAATAAACTTTCGATTAAAATTTTTTGGATTGTCAAACTTCCCAATGTATTCTATCACTTTTTTGATTGATGAGCGATTCACATCAATCTATTGTTGGTCAAAATGACAAAACTCATTAGGTTTACACATCTATTGAAAATAAATGTCAAAGAATGAATATTGATATCAATTATACTATTTCTATACCCTGTTTTTCGGTTATATCATGTTTATGTTCGTAAGTTTTTAGTGGATCACCTTGATATTGTAAAATTTATGTTAATACTAATAACATTTATATCAATGACATAATAGTTTATTTTAAGTTTTATTCACTATTTTTTCAATAGTATAAATATAATATAAAAATACATGTCTCATAAATTATATATAATTATTTATAGAAAGGTGTGTGAGAAAGAAAAGGGAATAATTTAGAAATATGCATAAATTGAGAGATAATTCTGAACAATACTTCTTTGCTCCCTCCCTCTCATGCACGAACGCCCACACCCCTTCCGCCGTAGCGGCGGTGACCGTGGTAAGGCGGCGCAACCGCCACGGCAACAACATCAAGCTCACCCGAACCCTAACTTCTTCCCGTACCCTCAACCCTTTCATTACCAACAAAACCCCTATTTACTGCCTCACCTAAACCCCTTCCTTCAAAACCCTTACAATTTGCCCCCAGACCGACGACAACTAGCCGACAGTGATTTCCCAACTCCACGGGATCCTTACAATGATGATCGTCAAAATCGGAGTTGTTATAATAAGTACAGTAAATTTCCGCAACAGCATGGTAAAGTGCAAAATGAGATGATTGAAAAACTTGATAGAGCGGTGATGAGGGCTCGCCGAGATCTTCTGGCATCGAACGAGAATGTTTCAACTTGGAAAGTTTCTCAAGCGGCGCTGCTGAAGGTCAAAGCAGAGTCTTGGGAGAGTTTGGGATTTCAAATGCAGCAAGTTCCCTCCCTTAAAGGCCTACTGGTCACCGAAGGAAAGGTGTGCCAATTTGGGTTTTCAAATGCTTTAGCAATGTTTGCAGCATTGAATTTAGTGAAGGGAAGGCAAATGAAAAAGTTTCTCCTTCAGAACACGAGATAATACTTTTTATGGATATTATTACGAAGACTGCTATTAAGATACTTCTAATCCATTTTTTATTTTAGTTACTCTCAGTTGTACTTGAAAATTACTTTTACTATCTTGAGGAGGAGACAATTAATATCTGTTTTCTTTGATGTTATCGTTCCTTATCATTTATGCTACTAAATTTCAGTTTCGGATATTGTTCTTAAAAAGTTTAGGGTGGTCAAATCATTCTAGCTCCTGGTGCTATTGTTGGGAGAAATGGATTTTTAGTAACATTTAACGTTTTGGACTACTGAATTTTTAGTTCAAAGTCTCTTTCATTGGTTTGTCAAGAAAATTGAAGACACAATTATAAGATAAATTAAGGGCTGAAGACCTGTAATTTGTTTAATTTTTGATGTTCTTTAATGTTAAAGATGTCTATTTACTCACATCTTTTAGTTGTTTTGAACTTCATAATTTGATATTTGTTTTTCATTTTCATATTTTTTAATAAAGGTCAATGCCTTCATCCATTGCTTTGTTGCGGCAAGAAGAATTACCTCGTTGTATGATCTGGAAATGGCAATCTGTAAGAGCGAGGGCATTGAACATTTTGAAGAGCTGGAACTGGGTCCTTTGGCAAGACATCCACTTGCTCTGCATTATTTTTATGTGACTGCTGATACGATTGAAGCATACAGGATAAGAACTGAACAAATAATTTGTTACTTGTGTGAGTTTTTGGATACTCACAAAAGGAAAGAACATTGCGTCGACACATTTTTGGATTTTATGGCAATGAAGCAGTCTGTCACTAGCAGGGAAAAACTTTGCGTCCGTGTTCAGAACTTTGGGTATGTAACACTTTTTTGTTAAGGAAAACTAATATGCTTCTTATGTTAAGACATTTAAATAAATATCTATACTCTGTTAACTATTGAGATGGGCTTATTGGTGATCTTAAGATTTGAGTGTCAAGCGACCCCCATTTACAAGCTGATATTTGTTCCTCTATTTTTACTTCTCTTTCATCTTTGTATGTTAGAAATGTGTCTTTCTCATTCTATCTCAAATGTATTTTCAGTTTCTTGTCCAATCACACTATTATCCTTAATTACCAAAATATGGTTGGTTTCAACTAATCAAAATAGACCCATAATATAACAAAAAAGTTTGTAATGTCTAAGAAATATATTGATATTTATAATTTTATATATTTAAGAATACGTGCTTGCATAGGGGTGTAAACTCGATAGTAATAAGTAAGCTAAAGGTGGCGATATTTATTTAAAATGCGTTAGAGTGTGAACTCTTCTAGTAATAAGTAAACCCAAGGATATCCCCACGGCAAGGATATCCCAGGACCTCCAGGGTAAGACATGATCAAATTTTTCTTACATGACATGTTAGGCGTAAAAAACAACGTAAAATGGGTGAATCATAATGAGCTATAGGAATATGAAATGCATAATTTATTAAATGATATATGATAGATGGACTTATTTGAGTAATGTGTAATTTTTCTAGGATGATATGTAGGATAAAGACATCTAGGAAGAGGACGGAGGTCAAATCTATAAGCTTGGAGGGTGTATAGTACTTGAATTATAGATAAAAGGCGGGGTCTGATAGAGGAACAAATTGAAAATATGAGGAAGATATGGTTAGAAGTGAGACATCTCTAAGGAAGGATTACATGATGAGGAAAATGACAAGTTGATCGAACTGGCAAACTAAGGAATGGGGTGATCACGCGAGGAAAGTCTTGCGACGACATGATTGATTATAGTTTCGTACCCCTTCGCACGACCTTTGATCACAAGGAGTTTATAGCGGAATTACTTAGTCATGGGCCACCCTTTGTGCCTAATGTGATATATGTAGATTCAGACGAGGATTCTAGAGTAGAATTTGAGGAAGACCCGGAGGAAGATCCTGATGGACTATTTTCATCATAGGGATCGAGTCATTAGATCACTAGCATTACTATAGCTATAGTCATGGACAATATTTTGAATTTTCTTTATTTCTAGTAGGAGTTTTTTATTTTTTATTTTTAGTATGGTTTAGGATTTTATTTTGCTCAACACAATCAGTTCTTTGATGTACTTTGTTTTTCGTCATATTGTATCCTCTTGAAAGAATTTCTTTTTGACATAGTGGAATTTTATTTTCATTTATATATTTCGTCCTTGTCGCCATTATATGTTGATCATTTTACATTTATTTATTTCTTTACGAGGTAAAACCTAGATATTTGTTTTGTATTATAAACTATGCCATACAAAAGAGACAATTCTATCTCATCATTTAACTCGAGCCAAAGTCGGGAGATCTTTGATAATATCCTGTTGACTAATCTCATTAATCTATTACAATGATTAACTCGATAGAACACGCGTACCACCACTGGCCCATTACCAAGTGGTGGAAATAAAAACGCTCATATTTTGGAGCAATTTCAGAGGTTTCGATCACGGATTTTTAATGAATACGATGGGCCTTGCGGTTGAAGAGTGGCTACGTGCGATGGAGATAATTTTAGCCCGCCTAGCTAGCACAGATGCACACGACGAATCTCATGCGCCACTTTCCAATTCATAAAGGACGCTGATCATTGGTGGGAGGCATTTTGCCGCCCACGGATAGAGGAACAACTCGATGGCATCACCTGGACTGATTTAAGCGGGAAGTCAAGCAACAATATTTTCCTCAATCATACAGAGATCGGAAAGTGATGAATTTCTGGGGTGGCATGGCAGTCATTGAGTACGACCGCAAGTTCAATCAGTAGAAAGGTTCGCCACACTTTTCATCCGTGTCTACCAACTTTAAGGCGAACCTTGCCAACTGGTTGAACTTGTGCTCGTACTCAATGACTGTCATACCACCCTGCTTCAATTTAAAAAATTTAGTCTCTTTCCGATCTCTGTACGATTGAGGAAAATATTGTTGCATGACTTCCTGCTTAAGATCCATCCAGGTCATGCAGTTGAGTTGTTCCTTTGTTCGTGAGCGGCAGAATGCCTGCCACCAATGATCAGTGTCCGAATTGGAAAGTGACATATGAGATTCGTTGTGCATCTGTGCAAAGTAGGCGGACGAAAATTCTCTCCATCGCACGTAGTCACTCTTCGACTGCAAAAGGCTCATCACGCCCGTTAAAAGTCTGTGGCTGAAACCTCCGAAACTACTCCAGAAAATGGGCATATTCATTTCCATCATCTTGGTGGCTTGGGCGATGGGATAAGCGTGCGGTGTTCTCATTGAGGTAATCCTTGTAGTAGATTAATGAGATTAGTGAGCAGGGTATTGCCGACATCTCTCTGACTTTGGCTTGAGTTAAGCGATGAGTTAGAATTGTCCCTTCGTGGCGACATAGTCTATAATGCAAACAAATATCTAAGTTTTAACTCATGCAAGGAATAAGTAAATGTAACATCAATCAACAACAAATAATAGCGACAATGACAAAGTATATAAATGAAAATAAAATTCCACAATGTCGAAAAGAAATTTCTTCAAGTACAATACGAAGGAGACTAAGTACATTAAAGAATTGATCGTGCTGAACAAAATGAAGGCCTAATCATACTAGGAAAATAAAAGAAACTCCTACTAGAAATAAAGAAAATCTAAAATATTGTTTATGACTATAACTATAGTAATGCTAGTCATCTAACTCGATCCCTCAAGATGGAAATAGCCCCTCAAGAGGGTCTTCCTCGAATTCTGCTGCGTAGTCACATTAGGCACTAACGGTGGTCCATGCCTAAGTAATTCGCTATAAACTCCTCGTAATTCAAGGTCGTGTGAGGGGGTACGAAACTATAATAGATTATGTCCTCGCGCCCTTTCCTCGTGAGATCACCCCATTCCTTAGGTAGGATTCTGATCAACTTGTCGGTTTCCTCATTATGGCGAATCCTTCCTTCGAGATGTCTCACTTCTAACCATATCTTCCTTATCTTTTCAATGTTTTCCTCTACTGTGACCCCCACCTTTCGTCTATAATTCAAGTACCCATACACCCTCCAGTTATAGATTCTACCTCTCCTCCTCTTCCTAGATGTCTTTATCCTACGGGCCATCCTAGAAAAATTACACAATATATCATTAAATAAATTATGCATTTCATATTCCTATAGTTCATCATGATTCGCCATGTTAGAAAAATTTGATCATGTCTTATCCTGGAGGTCCTGGGTTACCCCTTCCCGTGGGGATATTCCTTGGGTTTACCTATTACTAGCAGAGTTTACAGTAACTTCCAGAAAGAAAATTCCATGTGCTAACCTGTTGTCAAAATGCACCTTTGTAGGTTAGGTGATTTTGTGCATAGGTGAATTACTTTTTAAGAGGCAGTCTTTACATTATCATGCATTCATGCTAGTTACTGGGATGTAATATTATAACTTGCTAATGTTCTATGTCAGCTTCAAAGTTTTGGGATAATAAGTTTAGCTGAAGATGCTCTCAGCTATAACAATGTCCTGGTTTGAATGTTTTCAAACGTCAACAATATTAGTTATCATGTCTTCAAACCTCAATAAATCTCACTAACAATGGTCTCAGCTTCATAATTTAATGGGTTGTAGCTGTAAAATATCTGAATGGTCCTTAGTTTCATGTTTAATCTGCAAAGTCTCTTCTTCACCTTTTAATGGATACACCTGATGGTGCTTATTTATGAAATGGTGTAAAAACATCTGCCGAAGAACTTGCACTTGTAGTCTGCAAATTGAAGATTTGACTGAAACCTGCGGGACATTATTATGTACCTATTGCCTTCTGCTTTGTCCTTCTTTCCTTATTTTCTTGTTAGTTTAAGTGAGGATTTTAATTGATATTTAGCTAAAGAGATGCAAAGCGTAGACATGCCAATTCTTATTTCCAGTGTTCAGCCAATAACTATTGATCAGCCTATGGGAACTTTTCTTTACCTCACTGACAAAGAACTACCACGAGAAAGATCAAGTTTCATCTTTAAATCCCTTTGCCTGTTCGAAGTCCCTTTTTGTGCTCTTACCATCACTGCCGTTTGAAGATAAATTGAAGTATTTGGGTAACTTCGTTTGATGGTGTAATATCCCAATATTTTTTTAAAAAATAATAACGGTTAATTTAGGTGTTATTTTAGGGGTTAGATTAGGGATTATTTTTTGGGGACTTAGGTGCTAGTTATTAGGGGCTAATTTAGGTTTAGGGGTTGGAATTAACTACTATAAATATGTGTAATTTCATACACAATTTTACACCATATTTCTAATAATTATAAGGTATAAATATTTTTTCTACTTCAAGTTATATATATATATATATTCACAATTCAGAAGCCTTCTTTCAATATTTTTCACAATTTTTTTCATTAATTAGTTTGATTTATTAAAATCACATATTAATTATATAATTTTAATTAATATTGAAAACGAAGGGGTCGAGGACTAGGACTTTTATTGTTCATTTTTTTCTACATCGAATATCTGCGATTATTAAGGTAGGGATTTCTATATTATTTGTCTTTATTTAATGTTTCATAATTGTACTTCATTGATTACAATATATGTCAAGAGGAATTAAATTCATATAAGTTAGGGGCTATGAAAAGGGCCCGGGATCAAACGTATCTTCGGGGTGAACTCGCAATGTTATATGCAGATATCTTCGGGGTGAATTTCTTGTTGTAATTATGTGAATGCATTTTATGTTATATTAAATATTGACAGATATATCCCCCGAGCGAGATGAAGCTCACCCCTAGTATTATCATGATTTTCGGGTTGAGGAATCCAGTGAGAATATGATGTTGTGGATGGTGGAATAAATCATGCTATATTTATATTTTAAATAATTATGATCGGACCAAATTTTAGATTTAAGTCTTTAATTTTTCCGATTTATGCTTGGAATAATTTTTGGATATTTAATTTGGAAGAATTATTATCATTATTATCATTATATTTTTCTTAAGAATTAAAAAATTCTAAATCAACTTTTTGATAATTATTGGCATCACTTTAATTTTATAAATTCGTGTTTTTCTTAATAATATTTTAGAGTACTTTAATTTCATAAAATTGGGTCATTCTGAGATGGTCTTTGGGGAAATAGACACCTCTTCTTTCCATACCCTAGAATGTATATCTATGAACACGAAGGTGTTTCCATAATAAACATTCTTGTAGATAGATTACTATTTCTCTGCCCTCAAACTTTTTTTTTTTTTTTTTTTAGTGTTGCTGTTCTGGTTCACTTTTAGGCATTGTATCTTTGATGTGACAGCCAAATATGATTCCTTATTTTCCTGCCAAATTAGATTAGAATTTGTTACTGTGTCTTCTTTCCAGAACCTGGAAGCAATGAGATGGGAAATGGTTCCTCAGCAAGTTGACTGTAGAACATAAGAAACATAGAGAATAGAACCATCAAATGTGCCCAAACTTTTTGTAAAATGTAAAATTATATACTTTAGTGACTTTTTATTAATTAAACTTAAGAAAAAAGTACTACAGAATGTATATTCTTATATTTACTTAAATGAAATCCAGCCCTTTATGCTATTATTCCTTTCTCATTTTCTTTGGGAGCATAATATTGTATGACTTCCCATCACTATTTCGTTCCAGAGGCCTGAGAATAATTGCAGATAAGAAAATAACTCCTTTGATACCTTGGTCTTTTGAGTTGGGTTGGGTAGGAAGGGTATATGTTGCTATTATTATCATTTCAAGATTCAAGTAATCTGGAATTATTGGGAGATACTGAGCTGGTAGAGAAGGCATATGAGTTGTGACGTTGCCCACTTCTCTTATTGTTGTGTGTGTTGAAATATTCTTGAAACTAATGAAGTATGATAGATTGTGACGTTGGTGACGTTGCCGACTTTTCAGTATGTGCTCAGCTATTCATCTTATAATTGGTTCAGGATTTGGGTTGAAATTGTCACTACTAAATTACATTATTGAAGAAGCTCAAAATGTGGCAAATCCAGACTTTTTTGTTTCTTCAGGGATGCAGACCATGTCATTCTTTTAGTAATTTGAAATTCGACTTCACTAGGTTTGTATGTTCTAGGTACTGCCTTCTGCCATTCTGACTGTTCATGCATGTGTGTGTGAGCAATATGCTGCGGTATCTGTGTTAAAATGATTGCTCATTTAGAAACTTGGTAGGTGATATATGTGTTATAAGACATTTTTTCTTGTTTCTTGTATCACTTGAGTGTGCATAGTTATTCTAGAAAGTTTGTATTTTTTTCTGAATTTTGTTAATCACGTGTCCAGGCAATATATTAAGTACATACAAGCAGCAAGACGATCAGAGCGCACTGTTTTAACACAGTGTTTTGAGAAAGCTACAAACAAAACTTCTAAAACGAGACAGCGAAGGATGACGAAACGTCTATTTTCTTTTGCACAAAAGAATGAGGATAGTGAGGATAATGAATATGACGATATTCAGGAGGGCAAGAACATGGGCGGAAGCTGCAGTTTCTCACTTCCAAATGTTACATCAGATCATGTAAGTAGGTGCTCCTACCCATCAGCAGCTGAAGAAATGATAAGGCTGGGTTTAAAAAGTAAAGACGATTGTATGCCTTATACACCTATTGCTGATCTACGCTGCAGTGCGAATAATGAGCACTCCCAAAGAAAGAGAAAATGGGAAAACACGTGTTCCTCTTCTTTGCCCGCCAAGCTGAATAAACGGGACAATTCTAATACATATCAAAAGCATATGGGCTCGAGCAATCAGAAGATAAATGATTATTCACTTATCAACGAATCGTTGAGGATATTTGTTATAACTTGGAAGGAGGCATGCCAAAGGACTGCTACGGATGAGGTAGTATCTTGATTTCAGACCGTGGATCGTAACAGTACGACATTAACTGTAAAATGCATATGTTTGAACTTCTTTTCACTTTCGGTCATGCATACTTCTTGGGATTAGTTATATTATATATAAGTGTTTATATTTGAGCTTAAAATACTATCACAAGTATTATACTACTGTTAATGATCATTTTGGGTTGTGAATCCTGATTTTGGTTATCCATTCCCAGTGAAAAAGATTATTACATGACCATTCATCAAAAAGTTTCAGTTGTTAGAAAGGAGATATAGTTAATATAACATATTTACACAACAGATGCATTTTGAGTTTTGAGTTTTAAAATGAAATATATGATGGATGGTTTATCAAGGTTTTATTTCTGAATGGTTGAATATTGTTTTTCTTTTCAACTATTTGGTGGAAAGAACTGCTTATGCTTCAGTCATTTTGCTAAATTTTGGCCAGAGATTAATTTATAAATGGAAGAACGTGCTAATTATAGTGTAGCTTGTGCCAGGAATATCTTGCAGCATTGCCAACTCCTACAAACTTTTAAATCTAATGAAGGGAAAAGTTTAGGATGTGATAATTGGTCTATTCGTTTCCTATATGTCGAAGTGGTTCACATATCATGCTTGGTTTTTCTCATACAAATATTTTAACAAATGTGCCTAACTTTTGACAGTTTGTAAATTGGTATGTGCTTTGCTCTTTCTTATTGAGAAAACGTTAAAGATAATGAGATTTACTCCTATAATATAACATGTTGAAGTAAGAAACATAATATATGAAGCTGACAAATGCATGCGTATTTTCAGCATTTTCTTCCCCATTTCAGTTTTTTCTTTCTTTTGGGCTACCCTCTGAAGTTTTTGTTGGCAATGTGATATGTCAGGTTCATTTAACTCATTCTTACACATGTAGGTGCTTGAGAGGATGCTTCAGTTCTACATACAAAGAAAAGAAAAGGAATAGAGTGAAAGCACTGTTCACATCATACCCATTTGTTGGATTGCTCAATGTTGCAGTATGTGGTCGTTTCATGTTTGCTGATTAAGATTTTTGAGATGCTATTCATAAATGGGTTCAGTAACTTTCTTTGGATGACTTATGTATGTCAATAATTTGTGTTGTAGTTATGATTGTGTTTGTTCCATCAGGTTTTGATAAGTGTAGTAGTTCTGTGCTTTTTAGTAATCAGAAGAGTGTAATAAGTTCACTTCTGCAACAATTAACTGGAAGGTGGATTAAGATTTGGCTTTTAGTCTTTTCAAACTTGACAAGAAACATCAGAGTTGCAGGTGGAGAGGAAAATTTAAAATGATAAATTATACTAAGAACTCAAAGTAAAATTACTTTCCACGTTACCAGAGCTGTATATAAACCATAAAGCGAGCTCCGAAGGTCTTTACAGTGTGAAGATCTCTATTTGATGGGCTTGCTAAAGAAGATATAGTGATTTATTGTACGTATACAGACTTAATTTCCTCTTCATATCAAACTCTTTGACAAATAGCACAATTAATTATTCAATGTCCTAAAGCCTTGATAAATTTAATCTATTAAATCCCTTTAAAATAGTAATAGTTACAATGAAATGATACTTCCTTAATATAAGCCTATTAATGAATTCACATTCTTAGCCTATTAATGAATTCACATTCTTAAGAAAAATCAGGGCATTACCTGAGGTCTGCCTTTAACAGTCTACATAGAATTTTACAGGACAATCTTTAATATTTGAATCTTTAGACCCCACTTCCCTTCTCTTCTATGGTGTATGAATTTGAGCTCGTTCCTTTGGTAGAGCATTTTTGTTTCAGTGAACTTGTCAATGAAGAGCTTCTCTTTTTGTTCACTGAAATTCTGCGTTGAACAGGACTTTTTGGCAGATTCTCGATTTGAGTGATGAAGTGTTGTTGTTGATTGCTTGTGAGGTTTAGATATGCAGCATGCAAAATATATTCTCTTTGTAGCCTGTAAATTCTTTTCATAGCTGAGCTTGCTTTCTGCCTGTTGAAGTTGTCTTTACCGGATATATCAGGTAGTCTATGCTCCTTCGCGGTTTCCTCTTTCGTTAAACAAACAGTTCATCATTCTCTTTGCTTCTCTGTCCAGCTCCGATACTCTTTTGAAGTCTGACTTTTGCCCGTTGTACCTTTTTTATTCTTACTTGAACTCTAAACTTCTTCAAACGTCGTCAATTGAGTTGCCTAGCTTGGATCATCTGAGCCCTTTTCACTGAATTGACTGAACTGATCGTCTGCCCTAAAGTTCAATTGAGCACCTAAGCTCAACCTAACCCTTCTGCTTCGCCAGTCCAGTTTAGTTCCCAATCGCAACCTAAACCCTTCAATTCAGTCTTGTTCAGTCTTCTTTGCTGGATTCCTGTACTAAAGTTGAACACTTAACACTTTCTACCAAAAATAAAACTAAGTGATCTAACTAACCTATTTGTCATCATCAAAATTTATGCAATACAGTTGATCCTAATACAAACTCTATTGGAATATATAAAATCATGATTTTAAAACCATAGCAATCAGAAACTTTTTGACGCTTAGTTAGTATCTATAGTTAACTTCTAATACAATGCATATTTTTTATGCATGACCCACATGAACGATATAATTCTCATTTTCAAAGACGTCATGAATCCAAAAAACAGAATGGGTGAAAATGGGTCACATTACTAACAGGTGAAACTTAGAGTGCTGTTCATGTTCTTTCTTTTCTATCAAATCCATCTTCTTTATATTTAACTTATATGTGTTACTTATGGCAGTATTGTTCTCATCACGTTTTTTTCATTTGTCATCTTCGGCATTCTGTAATTTTGTTTAAATGGCAGACATGGGTTTATTAGTTCACTTTTATACTCATGCCTCTGGTGAACTATCCTCTCTCTATTACAGGTGACCTGTATTAAATTTGGAATGTGCGATAATATTTATGAGTGTTCGCCAGCCTTTAACCACACCGATGTGGATGGCAAAACATTTGACAGTTCAGCTGATTACACTAGCGTAAATGTGGAACCAGCTAAGAAGGATGTGGCGATTTCAGCGCAGGGGATTCTTATGCATAAACATGGTGAGTCAATTTGGTTCAGAAAGCTCAGTAAATCACATTTGTATTCATGTAATATTTAGTTTCCTCGTCCTGATCTACATTCAGTCCATGATGCAATTGGTATTCTTTATGTGTTGGATATGGTTGCAAAATGAATTTGAAGTGAAGAGCCAGATGTGCAGATAGCTGTACTGTGTTAGCTGTTATCATTCTAGCCGTAAAGCTTTTTCCTTTCAAAGAAAGCTAATGCATACTTCGGGCTTCGTTGGTCTGATGTGACTTTGTGTTTGACTAAATTGTTGTCAAGTTCTGTCTGCATTTAAGGTTAACGCTTAATGTAAAGATACATATATGTGGTCCTATTTAAGCTCCTAACAGCGTACTATGGTGAATCATCACAATCAACCGCACATTTAGAATTTCTTTGGTTGCAGGCGGGTTTTCTGTTATGATCTGAAATGCTGATGTATTTGGTTTTTTTCCTCCTAAATTTGGTGTTGTTAATTGAGCATTTTTTTCCTTTCATCTCCTCGTTTTATCGTTGTTTGTTCCTACAGGTATTTCAGCTGAAGACATTGTAAATAAAATATCTGGATATTTTGAAGATGACATTTTTAACCATAGAATTCCCTCTCAAGAAACCAAGTTTCTTTTCTTGAGGAAGCTTTGCAAGTGCGAATATTGGCTTATTGAACAGTATTCCATTAAGGAGTTTGAGTCCCTTGGTCATGGGGAATACTTTATGTTTTTAGAGAAATACATGCACATGTTACCTCTTTCATTGCAGAAGGGCTTGATGGGAGACACACGTGAAAATGTTTCTTTGGAGGCCCATCTGCTGCGCCAATTGGATGTGTTATTGTCTCAAGCTTTACATAGTTTATGGGAAAACGAAATTATAAACCTGCAGCATGTATCTGAGTTGCTAGCAAGGCAATTTCCTTTAGTACATTTCAAATTAGTGAAAAGTGATCTAATGGAAAATCTTGCAGATACTTTGAGGGAAACAAGATTCAAGCTAACTTCAAATTGTATATTATTTTCTACTCCATTGTTAAGATTGAACTGTCTAGGTGACTCATTGGCTCAAAATGAAAAAAGAATGGAAGAAACATGTGAGTTTGATATTAATACAGGGGCTAAAGAAGGAATCATAAGTGCAGTTACAGCTGAGGATGCAATTGCGGTCTTCCTTAAGGCACCTATGATGATTGATCTGAAATTATGGTCGCACTGGGACATATCGTTTGCTCCTCTTGGTTCAATCGTGGAATTTTTGTTAAACGAAGTGAACACCAAAGAGTTGCTGTGTTTGGTGACCAAGGATGGCAAAGTAATTCGTATAGACCATTCAGCTACTACAGACTCATTCTTACAAGTTTTCATTCGGGATCTGCTTTTGAAACAGCTTTGAAATTGTTGTCTTTGTTTGCATTATATGGAGGTGAACGGAATGTGCCTCTATCACTTTTGAAGTGCCATGCACAACAAGCCTTTGAAGTCATTATTAATAATTTATTGGACATGGAATTACATGATGATAAGAATGCACTAATGCATGGGAAGCCATCTTGTGATCAGTATATGTCTGAGAAAAACACACCTTTCAATATAGGCAGCAAGGTATCCTATGGCAGGGGCATGCTCAATAAAGTGGTTCCAGTCATGTCAAGGTTCGTTCTTGATTGTTTGAGTTACCTGCCAATTGAATTTTGCAGTTTAGCTGCAAATGTACTGATTTCTGGGTTGCAATCTTTAATCAAAGACGTTCCTTCAGCTATTTTGACTGAATGTAAGCAAATAGAGCAGCGCCTCATGCTTCATGAGGTGGGGATATCTCTTGGAATAGTGGAACGGGTCAATGACTACCGTTCTTTTTGTTCCGCTGCAACAACTGGACTTTCCGTGGATCATCATGCTTAGATTTTGTTAAATCTGATTTGAATGCAAGATCAACGATTATGCAAGATGTGCTGAAGAGGCATCCCTCTTCTTCTGGTGAAAAGTTGGTCTCTAGTCAGGCACATTGTCACGATGACAATTACAAACAAATTAGTAGTGGGTCTGATTCGCCGCGGATTCCGTTGATGGTTGCAATGCTATTTCAGAAAAGTTATCAATGTTTGGTAATCATATCAATGACGATCCAGCCAGATTAATTGAATCTATTAGGAAAGAGGAATTTGGTCTAGGTGAAGGTCTCTCAGATAATGGAAATGGAATGTTGGAGAAACAACATGCTCGATTAGGCAGGGCACTTCATTGCCTCTCACAGGAGTTGTATTCTCAGGATTCACATTTTCTTCTAGAGCTGGTAAGGTTTTATGCATGCTTAAACTTTATACTTGGCATGAACAACAACAATTTGACCTTGTGGCAAACAAAACTCTTCCCCACCCACCAAAGAAACGATATAATACTGCTCTTCCGTGGGGATTACCTAAAATGATAAATTTACAATTATGCTTTCTTATTCAAGTTCAACTATTTTCTGCGAGTAATTTTTTGTTTTTATTTGGTAACGTGTATATTTTCTTGTGCTGATAGACATGGCAGCTGTTACTTATTTATTATATCATTGGGCATGCTTTTTCACTCAATTTCTGTTATTATATTATAAAAGATAAGAGATGAAGAAAAAAATTGGAAATCCATTTTATTCTTGCATTAAAGCTTTGGTATATTGATTCTGAAGCTAATCTCCACGCTGCTGGTTTATTTTGGTGATTTGCTGCATGAGTTGAAAATCTGACTTGAGTCTTAGAATTGACATTCACCAAGAACACTATTCCTTTTAACGAAAAAGGAAAAAATGCTTTCTTCTTGTTATGTAGCTCAAAACCTTAAGGTTGGCTTCCAAAATCTGATAATATTTGCATCTCATTGTTATCCGAAGTCCTTTCTTGTTCTGATTGCGATCTTTTACTGCATTTTGCAGTATCTTTCTTGATATCTACTTACTTTTCTCTCTCTGGCATTTGTCCTTAGGTTCAAAACGCTGATGATAATGTCTACCCACAAAATGTGGAACCCACTCTAACATTCATTCTTCAGGAAAAATGCATTATTGTGCTAAACAATGAGCAAGGTTTTTCGGCCAACAATATCAGAGCACTTTGTGATGTTGGAAATTCTACAAAAAAGGGTCATAATGCTGGATACATTGGGAAGAAAGGCATTGGCTTCAAATCAGTATTTCGGGTACCATTGAACGCAATTTTTGTTTTGTGAATGCCATTCCTGCATTATTTGCAACTAATAAGATGTTTGAAGGCATGCTAAAATTAAGTTTAGCCATTTGGTTGAACAAAATTAACCAATATCTTCTGTGTTATTACATGTGCAATTAACTAGAAAGTAGCCTCAAGATGTTCAATTATAGACAATTTGCTTAATGTTGTCTGACCATTTCATTCTAAATGCAAATCTAATTATATAAAATCCTTAAACAGGTTAGATATCACGTTTCTGTTGTAGCACCATCTCCTTAAATGGTACCTGTGAGCAACAACATTTTCTAGCATTTCTGTAAAGCATGTAACTCTTAACATAATTGATATCAATAACTATTAACTAGAGATTGGACGGTGGACTATTAACTTTTAACATTTTGGTAAAGCCACCTGTAGTCTTTTTGAGGAGTTATATTGTTACATATTTGATTATTTATTTTTTCTGTGTCTGTGTGTGCGTTGACATAACACATTGACAATAGAATATGAAGTTGCTTTGATAATATCATTTACTTCCTTGTCACCTACCAATTAGTCAAATTCTACCAACAGTCAGTTCTCAGTACTCTTTTTTCCCTTTGTCTCCAGGTTACTGATGCTCCAGAAGTACACTCGAAGGGGTTCCATATTAAATTTGACATAACCAAAGGCCAAATTGGTTTTGTTCTACCAACTGTTGTTCCTCCTTGTGATATTGAGCTGTATACAAGATTGGCATCTGGTGATGCTTCTCACATCAATCCAAATGCTTGGAACACGTGCATTGTACTCCCTTTTAGATCAAGCTTTTCAGAAGCCCTTGCCATGAATAACATTATATCCATGTTCGCAGATCTTCACCCCTCAATGCTACTGTTTCTTCACCGTCTTCAATGCATTAAGTTCAGAAACATGCTTGATGATTCACTTATTATTATGAGGAAAGAAGTAGTAGGTGATGGCATAGTACAGGTTTCCCTTGGCAGTGAGAAGATGACTTGGTTTCTAGCTTCTCAGAAATTGCTTGCTGATGCCGTTCGTTCTGATGTGCAAACAACAGATATATCTATTGCATTTACATTACAGGAGACAGGTGCTGGAGAACTTTCCCCAGTTTTGTCTGAACAGCCTGTTTTTGCATTTCTTCCTCTGCGAACATATGGCCTTAAGTTTATTGTCCAAGGTGATTTTGTTTTGCCTTCTTCCAGGGAAGAAGTTGACATGGATAGTCCGTGGAATCAGTGGTTACTATCAAAATTCCCTGATTTGTTTGTTAGTGCGGAGGGGTCATTTTGTGATCTTCCTTGTTATAGGAGAAGTCCCGGAAAAGCTGTTACAGCATTCATGAGTTTTGTTCCTCTTGTGGGTGAAGCACATGGGTTTTCTCTAACCTTCCACGAATGATAATTTCTAAATTACGCTTGTCAAACTGCTTGCTTCTGGAAAGTGAGGAAAAAGAATGGGTTCCTCCGTGCAAGGTCCTGAGAAATTGGACTGACCAAACTCGTTCTCTACTGTCTGATAATCTGCTCCATGAGCATCTTGGCCTTGGGTTATTGAATAAAGATATAGTTCTCTCAGAGTCACTAGCAAGAGCTTTAGGTGTAGAGGACTACGGCCCAAAAATCTTACTTAAGGTTGTTTCTTCATTGTGCCGTTCTGATAATGGTTTAAAGTCAATGGGGTTGAGTTGGTTATGTTATTGGCTTAGTGCCATGTATGTGATGTCATCTCATTCTCCTATGCAAACTTCTGCTAGTTTTGGCAATGAGTCTGATTTCATATTTAAACTTCAGAAAATGCCGATTATTCCTCTTTCAGATGGGAAATATGGCTCATTGAATGGAGACACAATATGGTTGCACTGCGATGCGGCAAACCAGGGTGTTAATGATGAGTTTGTTCTCGCAGCTTTCCCAAAATTGCTGGCTAAACTGCAAACTGTGAGTCCCGGCCTTTTGGCTGCAGCTGCCTCCATCGAGAACTCATGCTCTGACACAACTGTATTGGAGAATGTTACGAGGATGCTTTATAAAATTGGTGTCCAGCGGTTATCTGCTCATGAAATTTTAAAGGCTCACATCTTGCCTGCCATATCTGATGCTAAAAATGCAATTGGACAGAAAGAATTGATGATAGAGTACCTTTCCTTTGCGATGTTTCATTTACAATCAAGTTGTACTACCTGTAGCCTGGAAAGGGGTGACATTATTGCTGAGTTGCATGAGAAGGCGCTGATTTTAACAAATCACGGCTACAAAAGATCTAATGAGGTGCCAATCCATTTTAATCGGTAGTATGGAAATACTGTTGATGTAGATAAACTTATCAGTGACCTTGATGTGAAATGGCATGAAATTGATAGTACCTATTTACAACATCCCATCACCAAATCTGTGTCTGGTGGAGTGTTGAAGTGGAGAACTTTTCTCCAGGAAATAGGAGTAACAGATTTTGTGCAAATAGTTCAAGTTGAAAAGACTGTTGCTGACATGTCTCTTGTTAATTTAAAGTATATAACGTGGGACAATGGCATGGTGTCCATGAATTCAGTTGCCAGAAATTGGGAATCTGAAGAGTTGTTTCACTTGCTGTCCTTGTTGACTACAAGAAATGACGTGGAGAAGTCCAAATACCTGTTGGAGATTATTGATAGATTGTGGGATGACTATTTCAGTGATAAGGCTACTGGTTATTATGTTGATTCCACTGGAGAATGCAAGCCTTTCAAATCATCACTCATAAGCATCCTCCAAGATGTTCCATGGATTTCATCAAACATCGATAATGAACTTCACTATCCTAAAGATTTATTCCATGATTGTGAGGCGGTGAACTCCGTTCTCGGTGTTAACGTCCCATATACCAATCCAAAGGTTAGTTTCATTATCATATGTCTAGACATTTATCCTAGCTTTATTTAACCAAATAGATCCGGGTATGTTTGTATTTCAATGGTAGTCATTCTTGAGTTCCTTAAAATCCTAATTTTTAATGAATGTTGCACATAAGCATCACAAATAGCCTTGTTTCTTGTTTCTCACATTATATAATTGAATACTCACGTCCTTTTGTATTTCCACATTTAGTGTTCATAAAAAGAAGCTATTCACTTCCTATTAGAGTACAAGAGGCTAGTGATGAAGATTTTTGGCTTTTTACGTGACTTGCGAGCATATGTTACATAAACTACCTTCCTTTTCAAGCTTTTCAAAAATATGAGGGGACAAAAAGAAGGGGACAAAGATGGCATTAAATAATTTTGTTTGTGTTTGTAATTTGTTGTAAGAGAACTTGATGATTGTATTCATTGTATGTTAACATATTTATATACATTGTAGTTGGAGACATGCACCCCTAAGGTGCTCCACTAACTTACTAAAAGTCTTAAACATGTTTCCTAAATTACTCCACTTACATATATTATATACATATACTTTAACACCCCTCAGTCGGAGCATAAACATTGATCATGCCCGACTTGTTACCTGATAATCAACCCGAAACCCATTAAGAGCTTTTGTGAAGATATCCCCCAATTGTTCTCGGTCTTCACGTATCTTGTAGAAATCGAGCGCTTCGAATCTTTTCACGAACGAAGTGAATCAATCTCAATATGCTTTGTTCGTTCATGAAAGACGAGGATTTGATGCAATGTGAAGTGCGACTTGGTTGTCGCACCATAACTTAGCGGTATAGAAACTTTAAGGCCTACTTGGTGAGAAGTTGATGTATCCACATAATTTCGCACAGATTTGGCCATAGCCCTATATTCCGATTCGCACTCTAACCGTGAAACTACATTTTGCTTCGCTTTTCCATGACACCAATTTGCCTCCAACAAATACACGATAACTCGAAGTAGATCTTCGATCTTCCTCGATCACGCTTGATCAAAGATCTCGAAAAACCTTCAATTCTAGTATGCCCATGATTGCTATATAGAATTCCTCGCCCGGTGCTCCTTTCGGATAGCACAAAATATGCTCAATGACTTTCCAATGATCGATTGTTGGAGAAGACATATATTGGCTTACCACACTCCTGAGAATAAGGCAATATCCGGACGAGTAACGGTGAGATAATTTAATTTTCCAACCAATCTCCTGTATCTCTCAGGATCCATAAATAACTCACCATCTCTCGTAAGTTGTACATTAGGAACCATAGGAGTCTTTGCATGGTTTAGCCCCTAATTTTCTGTTTGAGGATAATAAATCAAGCACATATTTTCTTTGAGATAAGAATATTCCTTTCTTACCTCTTAACACCTCAACGCCCAAGAAATACTTTAGTGCCCCTAAATCTTTTGTATGAAAGCTGGGTATGAAGAAACGCTTTGAGAGATGAGATACCACTGTTATCACTTCGAAGAATGACAATATCATCAACATAAACCACTAATAGAATGATCCATTTGTGAGATTGTTTGTAGAAAATCGAATGATCGGATTTACTCTTCTTCATCCCAAAATGCTCAATAGCGACTAAACTTTCCAAACCATGCTCGAGGACTCTGTTTCAAACCGTATAAAGACTTACGAAGACGACAAACTTTCCCTAACTCCCCCGAGCAACAAAACCATGTGGTTGCTCCAAGTAGACTTCTTCTCGAAGGTCACCATGAAGAAAAGCATTTGTGATGTCTAGCGATGTAAAGGCCAAGAATATGTGGCGCCATAGAAATGAACAACCTGGGGACGGATGTGAGCTTAGCAAGGTGAAAAAGTGTCGAATAATCAACTCCATATGTTTGAGCATATCCTTTAGCAACAAGTCGTGCTTTCAACCGCAATAGTTCCATCAGGATGAGTTTTAATAGCAAAACCCACTTACAACCAATAGCCTTTTTACCCGTAGGTAAGTCAACTAACTCCCAAGTACCATTATCGCTAAAGCATTCATCTCCTCAATCAGCATTGTGCCAACCGGATGAGAGAAAGCTTCATGAATAGTTTTGGTATAGAGAGAGAATCAAGAGATGCGATAAAAGAACACGATGATGGTGATAAATGATTATATGAAACAAATGAAGATATGGGATAAGTACATTGTCGTTTACCTTTACTGCCTTGATAGGAGATCATCACTGGATCAGGATCGATGACGGAAGAAGTGGCGCGGGACATAGAGAGCGAGGAGCAAAGCAATGGAAGATGGGTTGCGGCGAGTGTAAACTTGTGTTATGGGAGGTTTAGTAGGACTGAGAAATGTTTGAACCAGAGGATGTAATAGTGTAGATTAGAACATCATCGATGTCCCGAGTCGAAGGATGGTTGAGGTGCAAATGGAGTTTGTTCGAAAAATGTGACATCGGCCGGACCACAAGATATTTGTTAATAGTGGGGCAATAACACCGATAACCTTTTTGTACACGTGAATATCCAAGGAAGATACACTTTACAGATTTGGGATCGAGTTTCGTAATGTGGGGTCGAACATCCCGAACAAAACAAGTACAACCAAATGTACGTGGCTCAACAGTAAATAAGGATTTATCGGGAAAGAGAACCTGAAAAGGAATGTCACCGAGATAGAACAGAAGAGGGCATACGATTAATAAAAAAACAAGCCGTGGAGACGGCATCAGCCCAAAAATGTTTAGGAACGTGCATTTGAAATAGTAAAGCTCGAGCAGTCTCCAGAAGATGTCTATTTTTGCGTTCAGCAACGCCATTTTGTGATGGTGTATCTACACAAGAAGTTTGGTGAATAATGCCATTTTGTATCATATATTTTTGAAAGGATTCTGACAAGTATTCTTTAGCATTATCATCACGCAAAATTTGGAGAGGTATTAAATTGAGTTCGGATTTCAAAGACAAAAGGTAGTAAAGTGATGAAACAACTCGTAACGATTTTTCATTAAAAATAACCACGTCATTCGAGAATAATCATCAACAAAAGTGACAAAATACTTAAACCCAATTTTAGACACTACAGGACAAGGACCCCAAACATCAGAATGAACTAATGCAAACGGAGCAGTAGCTCGTTTATTGACTCGAGGAGTAAAACTCGAACGATGGTGTTTAGCAAATTGACACGACTCACAATTGAATGCAGATATACTAGAAAACTGGGGACAAAGTTTCTTCAGCGTAGAGAATGAGGGATGTCCTGGCAAACAATGGCCGTAAAGGGTGTCATATCGCCAGAACAAGCAAGAGACTTTGGAACGTGTGTATCAAGGATGTAGAGACCCCCAGATTCATGTCCTTTACCAATAATCTTCTTCGTCATAAGATCCTGAAACAAGCAAAAATCAGGAAAAAATGAGACACAACAATTAAGGGAGCGGGTAAGTTTACTAACAGAAACCAAATTAAAAGATAAGTCTGGTAGGTTTAAAACAGATTGTAGAGGGAGGGAGGGTGTGGGGATAATGGTTCCAGATCCCAAAACATGAGATGTGGAGCCATCCGCTAATAATGTAAGAAGAACCCAGGGGTATGAGATTGAAAGGAAGTAAAAAGATTGGAATTACTGTCATGTGATCGGTTGCACGCAGTCATGACCACTTTGAAGAAGAGGAGGAAAGAAAGACATGTTTGAGGTTTACAATCGCGATGGCGATGATTGAGGCGGATGAAGACTTCAGAGATTCTTGATATTGTGAGAACCTAGCATAATCATCGGCAGAAATTAAAACTGACTCAGGAGGAGCATTAGCTGAAGCGAGATGTGCTGAATGGCTAAATCGATTCTTTCGCTGTAATTTTGGACACTCCTTCTTAAAGTGTCCGGGTTCGTGACAATAACGGCATATAATGTGGCTCAAATCTGATCCCCGAGCCCCGATATGTTGAGGAAAGTTTCGCCCTTGATTGCCATTTTTGTACATCGACTTTTTGGAATCAGAAGTGTGACTGACAAAAGCACTATGAGTCGAAATAGGTGTTGAATTTTCAGTACGAAGGATTCTCGCTAAAAGCTTCTTGAAGGGATGATATCTCGGGCTGTAGACAAAATTTGAGATTTAGTCTCGAATTCGGAAGGTAAACCCGCTTAAAAAACTCATAATGACCATCTTTTGGCGTTGAATTTGCTCCGAGCTTTTACATCAAGACTAAATGGAAGTAACAAATTAAGTTCCTCATGAGTTTTCTTAAAATCCATAAAGTAATCAGTAAGCGATCTTTCACCTTTTTCTGCACGATAAAAGGCTTGACATACATCATACATACGTCTGATATTTCCCTCCCCCGAGTACACAAATGCTAAATAGTCCATTAATTCTTTCACAAATTCACAATGATTCACCATACCAACAACGTCACTTTCAATAGAATTACGAATTTGTAAAAATAAACGAGCGTCGTCTCGTAGCCAAGAGACCTTTGAATCATCGGTGGGTGGGTCATCAGTTAAATGTTTGTCCATAGAAATACTACGCAAATATAATCGAACTGTTTTACTCCAGTCTAAATAATTAGACCTATTAAGTTTATGGTCCGTTATTTTAGACAGGACAGGAATTACTTCAGACGTAACCACAGATTTTGTTTCAGCCATTTTTTTTGGTAAGAATTAGCCGAATAACAGACCTAAAATACTCAACAAAATGGACCAAACTCGGAATAAAACCGGATTTTGACAAGAGTCAAACCTGGTGGAATTGGTCCAACGCCAAAGTGAGTGTGACTGAGCAGCGGGCAGAGACGGGACGAGCAGCGGACGAAGTCCCGAAAAATCAGACGGGTTCAACAAAAAACCGGCTAGGGGCAGAGACAAAACAAATATAACTGAGTGAGACGACTGAACTCAAATAAACCAATACTCCTGGGCTGATTTTGAACAGAGACAGAGTCGAACAGATGGTGGAGCAGATTAACGTTTCATGCGCGTGTGAGTGCCACGCGCTGCCACCCACGACCACACTCCGGGGACGGATGAAACTGAAGATGGCGCAGCTGCAGGTGGTGGCGGTGAGGGAGGATACCGGCGCGTGGAGATGGGGAAAAAAAAACGTTGCCTGCGCGTCTGAGGCTCACGCGCCGGTGGTGGCTGCCGGACTTCGGGCACAGGTAGAGTGGAGGGAGGCGCACACGGTGGTGGTGGAGGTGAGATATGGTGACCCGAAAAAAAAACAGACTCCCACAAACCAAAACCCTAACTGCCGAGAATAAAAAAAAAAAAAAAAAAATCAAGTTCTGAAACTTTTAATCCCTAACCAGGCTCGATACCATGTAATTTGTTGTAAGAGAACTTGATGATTTTATTCATTGTATGTTAACATATTTATATACATTGTAGTTGGAGACATGCACCCCTAAGGTGCTCCACTAACTTACTAAAAGTGCTAAACATGTTTCCCTAAATTACTCCACTTACATATATTATATACATATACTTTAACAGTGTTATTTGTTTCTCATTGTATCATCCCACTCTAACTATGGTTGAGCACTACATTTTACTTGTCAGACTATTAATGTACACTGAGACGAGCTCTAATTCGAAACCCTTTGTGGTGAAGATTTGATCAATCTTAAAAAATCTTACAAGATACTAAGATAGCTACTCAGCACTAGCAAAATTGTCATAGGTTTTATGGCTTGTTTGCTTTTTACCATTGAGGTTTTTGTTTAACTTTTGTCATAGGATCTGAAGTTCTTGAAATATTTATTAGAAAATGTGATTCATTATATTCTTTTCCTTGTCTTATACATGTTCTGTATATGATAATTTTCCTTGAAGAGCTCTCTTTTGATGAATCTTCTCTCTATTGCTAATTACTTTTAAGATAATGCATATCTAATGTCAGTTGCAATAGGACAAGTCCGTTTGTTAATATACTCCATTTAATGAAAATCCAGGAACATCTATACATTATCTTTGCATTTGCGTTTTGTGAAATTAAACAAAATTCTTCACATTTGAAACAGGTGAGAAGTGAAAAGTTGGTAGCTGATATTTGTTTAAAAACTCAAGTGACTCTTGACGATGCCCTATCTGTTCTTAGAGCTTGGAGAAGATCTGAATCTTCATTCAGGGCTAGGTATTCTTCTTCAATAACCATGTTTGATCTTTGAGATTATTTGTTGTCCAAACTCCAGTCTTGTCTCAGATATCTTTTTCTTGCAACTCACACCTGTTTTCTGTAGCTCACAATGAAATTCTGTATCATAAGGCATTTGTGCTGCATACAGATTGCAGATTCATTTTAATTGTTTTGAAGGATCTGCACATTACTGGGAAACAAAGAGGTTGGCAAAAAATTGCTGTGCAAGTTGATCAAGATAAAGTGTAATAGTGAGAAGCAGACAAATTAACTGGACCTTTTTAAGTCCTTATATAGCATGGAAAATATCTCAATAGTTTTTGGTATCAAATGTTGTCCTTAATTGTAAGACCTTATAATCAATTCTTGGACTTAGTGTGCCTCATATGCAGCTCTGGCATTGGATTCACACCATTTTGGATAAGATAACATAGATATTAGACTATCAGTGTTTTCCTCTTTTCTAATTCAACTTTTCCTCTCTGGCTTTCAAGGTCGGTCAGTCATGGCATACACATGTAGACCACTTTTTCTCTGTTTTGTTTTCTTCGTCAAGCAGACAAGAATGAGAACCCACTCAAGAAGTGTAAAAAAGACAATCTCTTGCAAAGAGTTATCGGATTCTGCCTTTAAAGTTACATTTTCTCATGTTTCTACTTCTTTTTAATTTAGGTGCAGCCAAGCACGTTAATCATTAGCTACCTCTATCGCTGCTTCACCTTTTCTTTTTTTTTTTTTATATTTTAATACCTGGTTGGTTGGGTGCGTAAAATATCACAAAATGGTCATGTCTCCTTCCATTCTTACTAATTAGTATGTTACATAGATGACTGTTTAATGGAGCCATTTCTCTTGAAGTCTGTGGACTCTTTACCTCTACTTTAACTGAACTGTTACGACAAATATTGGTTTTCCTGGTCTATTTATGTTATTCCACTTTTGGATAATATAAATTCTCAATTTCTCTTTATCGTTTTGGAAAGACGTACTAATCCTAATTGCATTTGAATTTCTCTTTCCAGTGTTTCATCAATGTCCAACTTCTACACATTCCTCTGGAAGGAAATGAATCTTTCAAAGAAGAAAATAAAGGAATGTCTAGATTCAGGACCATTCATATTTGTTCCATGTACGTCTGGCTGCCCATACGAGGATGATGTCGATGGTGTACTTTTGTCTCCCAAGGAAGTTTATTGGTATGATAGCACATGTTCAATAGACCAAACGAATTCTGTTCATCCTGAATGTGGTACAGTCATGGCTAATCGGCCCCTAAGAGAAATGTTGTGCAATTTTTATCCAATGTTGCATGACTTTTTGTGGATGAGTGTGGGGTGGATGAAACTCCTCCGTTCGTAGCTACCTCCAGATCTTGTTGCAGTTATCCGCTATTGCTTTACCTCATCAGGCAGCAAAGAAGGTAAGTTATCTTTTAACTATACTACGTTATGTCTTGATAACTGATTCCCACTTGGAAATTTTGTTTGAGTTTTTATATTTGTTTTATGTATTTAAGGTTTTGAAGTGTTCTTGAGGTGGGGTGATGCGCTAAAATCTGGATCACTGAGTTTGGATGACGTTGAGTACTTGAAAGAAAGTCTTCTGAAAAAAGAATATGCAGTGCTTCCTACTAGACAAGATAAATGGGTTTCACTACATGCTTCATTTGGTCTAATATGTTGGTGTGATGATGATAGTATAGAAACGAGTTTAAGCATGCTGACGGCATTGATTTCCTGTATTTTGGGGAATTTACTGATGAAGAAAATAAGACGATTCAGGCAAAGGTCTCAAGCATTATGCAAAGACTAGGAATTCCAGCTCTATCAGAGGTTCTCTCTCTCTCTCTATATATATATATATATATATATATACACACACACACACATATATATATATATATCAGAGTTTAAGCATTATGCTGTATTTTGTGTGTGTGAGTGTGCATGCATATATTGATATCATTGTAGGTGATAAAACATGGAATGATGTTGGGTAGAAAGCAAGATGATTCTGACTGGTTTTCTTCATTGCGTGAAATTGCTATCATGTGAAGATTGAATATTAAGATTGTAGGCTAGGGAATAATACTACTTGGAAGTTTAGTAATTTTGTAATATGACATTGTAAGGTTAAGTGATGTTCAAATCATGGGTCATCTTTAGTATACGGTGTGACTTGGATAAGTTGATATCTTCAATGAGTTTGTTGCCATATATATGCTTATTCTCTAACTAATGCTAATTTCAATTGTTATATCCATCACCTAATCATATATTTTCATAAATTAATATACTTCTTGTTTGTTTCTTAAAATTTATGTCAAAAAGCCTAAATTTAAAATTCTTAAATTGTTTCCTACATTTTCGGAGTCTCTTTATTTGTTCCTGTGCCATTTGAAGAATCCTTCCATTAATTTTTATTTTGGAAAACTTAGTTACAATAACTATGAATTAAACTGAACCATCAACAATTTCAATTTCTAAGTCTAGTTTTTGCTAGATTTAGATTTGATTAATATTCTACAATTTTTTTTTTTATCTATAATACACATGCATATGTATAATGCATAGATACAGTTTTTAACCAAATCTTTTTTTTTTTATGAGAAACATAAATTTTATTAATTGAAAAAAGTTACAAATGGTGGATAAGATATGCACAAAAAAATTACAAAGTATCTAAGCTAATGCTTCATAAAGCTAGTCTCCAATCCCTTATCAAATTAGAAACACACAAATGATCTTATAATCCCTGCAATTTAAATATTTTCTCCTTTTATTCAAAAATTATATTTTGTGTTAGGTTTTTGTTTATCATAGTTGCATAATTTGTTTAATTCTAAATTCATCTATTAATTTTTAAATCAATTATCCAACTTTGTGAAATCTCCAAGCATGCTTATATTGAACAATGAGAATATTGGTTTCTTACTAATAGTAAGAAATCATACTTTATTATTCTTACTAATATGTCTGATTTTTTTGTTTGATGGGTTACTCATATGTCTGAAATATGAGTGATACTTGTGTATAGTTATGTATGTTTTTTATTCATGCGCCATTTGTGAACTGTATATTTGTGATATCCGATGCATGTGTTTTTGTACAATTACACCTTTGTTTGCAATTTCTTGTCTAAGTACATATATATCATTATTGATTGAGTTTTAGTTATATAGGTTACTTATTATTGCTTCATTTTACTGAATAACTTACTATTTTTATTTTTAAGTTATGATTCAATTTCGTTATACTTAAACTATGGCTTAGACAAGTTCTTATCATTCATTTTATTTGCCTCATGTAAACACCCTATTTATTTCTTATATCTGATTACTGGCATATGTTAATGTCTAAAATTTGATGGATTATGGAACTTTATAATGATTTGTCATTTCTTATTTACTATTATTAATATATATTTTAAAAAGAAATTGATGTGCTTGACAGATTGTGACTCGAGAGGCAATATATTATGGTCCAGCAGACTGTAATTTCATCGTGTCCCTGGTGAATTGGGTCCTTAGTTATGCTCAACGCTACATGTTTAACGCGTATCCAGACAAATACGTCCAACTCAAGCAATCTGGATTCGAGAAGATTAGACACCTGAAGATTGTTGTTGTTGAAAAGTTGTTTTATCGGAATGTCATAGAGAAATCTGATATTACATCGAAGAAAAGACATGACTGCAATTGCCTTTTACAGGTGCCTCATGCTTCAAGCAATCTTGGATTTGTTTTATTGGTTGTGTTTGGTTCTAACTTCCACGACAATGTCTCAAATATATTTTAATTGTTACATTGTCTCTCTATTTGATGTTCACAGGAAAACATCTTGTACTGCAAACAGGGATCAAATCCACACTCGATCTTCCTAGAGTTTTCTCGTTTACTATGCGATGGAATTCCTGTATTGCATTTCGCAAATTTTCTTCACATGATCACGACCATGGCTGAATCAGGTGCAACTGAGGAGCAGACAGAATTTTTCATTTTGAACAGCCAGAAAGTGCCGAAACTCCCTGCTGAGGAATCTTTGTGGTCATTTCAACCTCCTCACTCGCGGAAGAAAATTGTCCTCCACAAAAAGTCAACAAACTGAATTCTTTAAAGTTCGTATGAAATCTGGCATCAAGTCAAACTGGAAGCCCGAGGATTGGAAAACTGCACCTGGTTTCAATAGTTCCAATACGCCCAGTGCATTTGGGCTGAAGAACGTTGTCAATAAAAGCCTTGAACAAACAAGTATAGCTCCAACTAAGACTGTCAGTGAATTAAACATAGAAGCTGGTCCGAAAATAATCACACAAGGAGAAGTTCTACTAGATGCTGATATTTCATTTGCGTCTGGTATGAATATGGTACTTGATTCTGTCAATTTTGTAACGCCGGATGATAAAAGCGAGAGAGATCAGCTTTCTTCCGAGCAGGCATTGCTTACCGGGAGACAAGGGGAGATTGTCGCTTTCAAATACTTTTCGGAGAAAGATGGAAATGTGTTTGTGAAATGGGTTAACGAAGCTAATGAGACGGACTTCCTTACGACGTTATCATAGGCAGCGATGAAGTTAGTAGGGAATACGTTGAAGTCAAAGCTACCAAATCCGAGAGAAAGAATTGGTTTGTTATATCAATGAATGAGTGGCAATTTGCAATTGACAAGGGTGAATCTTACAGCATTGCCCATGTGGTTTTTTCAAATGACAGTAATAGAGCTAGGGTTACAGTATACAAAAATCCAGCAAGATTGTGCCAGCTTGGTAATCTTAAGTTAGCAGTTCTTATGCCAAAACAGCAGTAGTTGTCTCTTATAGGTCCTATCCATTTTGGTTGTCTTGTTTGTCTATAAATGTAAATAGGCTGCTATCCCAGATTTTCAGCCCTCTTTACAGGTTCTTTAGATAGCATTGTCAATACAAGTCATATATAGTTGATGTTCATGCGATACATTCAGTAAATTGCTTCTGCTTAGGCTTGTTTTTGTTTTGGTGCTGTGGTAACTAAGATCAACAATTGAGTGGGATTACACTATCAAGGACGATGAATGGACCATTGTCTGGATTGTAGTGAATCTAACGTTCCTATATCAAAAAATTATTTTGCGTTGCGAATTTGACTTTGGTATGAGATCTTCTATTCCAAAACCGTGTTTTCATCTGTCTATTCCAACCGTGTGGATGATTGACACATGTATTACACTTACCATTTTAGAACCCTACAATTTCTCGCTTGATTTATGCTTGAAAATTAACATGGTAAGTGTAATACACGTGTCAATCATCCACACGGTTGAATAGAGATGAAACACGGTTTTGGAATAGAAGATCTCATCCGTCTTTATATAGGTTGTAATTCTACCTTAGTCTTCAAAAAAAAAAAAATTGAATTACTTTAATATCAATTTTGTAAATGAAGTTATGTCCGACATACCGAAGATCGCCAAAATCTACTACATGATTTAAATCTTTATTTAATTTTCAGTTTTAATTGAACTCAAATTTGAGGAAATGATGAACATAAAAGTTGTCATCGTCATGGCTTTACAATGAATTAAGAATTTCATCAAACAAATATTATAATTGTAAGATATGCTCAAAATATGATGGCGATTACATAAACTTTAATATTTCTATATTTGCTTTATAAAAAACGAAAAAGAAAGTTGGGGAGGCTATGGGCGTGCTCACCTCAATCCACAGTTCAAATGAGTTGGCTTGTTTAGGCACGTCTCCCGTGAACCATTATTCATTAAACCCTCAACCCACCCCCTTTACTTACTAATGCAATACTTACTCCCGAATCAAATTAGAATTTAATGTTTGGATAAAATTACCTTTAACAAAATGATTTTATGTGATTTTTAGTGTATCTTTAATATTTGTTCCTCAATTTTGATTTATATTCTTTGTTAACTCGAGAAAATTAAATTATTATTATTTTTTTAAAAATAGATGAAGTAATTCAACTTTAAACAACTAAAGTAATATATAATAAATACACAAAAATATTGCATGGGAAATATGAATGAAGAAAGTTGAAAGAGTTTATTCAGAGTTTTAAATTGAAACTTCAGAATTCACATAATTATCAAAATAATTTCTACGCTTAATATTTTCGTAATTATTATACTCATTTATTGTTAAAGTATTTTGTTTTAAGATTTGAATTACATTAGTTACTAATTATATTTTCTAAAAAATATAATTTTAAATATTTTTTAAGTCACAATGAACATAAAATCAAAACTAAGGTACCAATATTTGAAACATGCTAAAAACTATTGTTATTAATGTAATTTCATCCAATCATTGATTTTCAATTTGATTAAGGAGGGTAAATGTTACATTAGTAAGTTCAAGGTGGTGGTTAAAAAAGTAAGATCAATGGGGTAAATGAGACATAGAGTTAGGTTTAATGGGTGTTGTTGTATTTGTTAGATAAATATTTTTATCATGATTTTGATGATTTTATTTAAATGTGTTTTTACACCAAAGCAATGTCTCCAAGTCTTGTTCAAATACTCCTAAACGTTCTAAATTATTTCTTGGAGTATTATCTTGAGGTTTATTTTCCGATTATTCAAAACAATTTGTTTGGGCGATATTAAAAGTATTTTTCATGTTTTAAAGTGTTTTTAACATTTACCGAATACCATCAAGGTAAAACAAAGGCTTCGAAAAATGAAGTCGGAATTTTTCAAGGATAAAACTCCTTGAAATAGGTTGACCGGCCGAGCCCCAGTCAACCTAAGGTCAAGATTAAGATTTCACGTTTTCAAAGAAAAGTGCACAGGGTGTCGACCCCCTGGTCGACCGGTTGACTGACAAGTGGTTGACCCAAGGTTTTGTGTTCCCCTACCTCTCTCCTCGGGAAAATGGCGGTACAGTCGACCCCGGGCGACTTATGTGGGACTCCATCTCAACGGACTTATTTTTGAATTTTTGTATTGATCGATCGGCCGACCACACAAAGTTGACCAAGACAAAATCGACGATTTTTGAGCTTATGGGAGACAACTTTTCCTGGTTTTGTGGAGTTTTTCTTTTTTGCATTTAAAAATTCGGTCCTGTCATTGCAGAGACTCGAACCCGGCCTCTTCATTGAAGAGTAATACCTGTACACCACTGGGCTAACTAACGGTGGTTTCCTCGGTTTTTGTGGAGTTGATTTGTAAATGACTATATTGATGATTTAACTTGTATTTCTTTTCGATTTCACTCTCCAAGATGAGCCTATCATGTTCAATACATCTCCTATAAATAGAGGAAGATTTGGAGCAACAAATACAAGACAATACACTACAACACAACAAGAGACATATCAAGCAAATATTTTGTTCTTCACTTTCACATTCTTGTTGTAATAGCCTAAGTCTTTCACTTTCACATCTTGAGGTCTAGGCTTGATTCTTGATTACACTTGCACTTCAAAGTTTTATACTTCATTATCGAGTTGTAATCTTGAATTTGTGTTCATCATTCAAACACAAGATATCCTTGTGAGTGTTCTTGTGGTAAAGAGCACACTGGGGATCTTAGGTGTTGAAGAGTGTGGTACTTTTCATAGGTGTAATAAGATTGTGGTAATCTTCTTGTGGAAGAGTTTGGTGCTCTTCGAGGTGTTGAAGAGTTTGGTGCTCTTCAAGTTGGAAAATTGTGGTAATCTTCATTGGTGTCGTTGTAAGAAGAGTGTGGTACTCCAAGGCGAAGTTGTAATAATTTTGGTAATTATTAATACAATTTTTTTCTTTTTCGAAACCCATCTCGGATATCTTTGGGGTGGTAGAGCATGTAGTCCCTATGTGGGGTGAAGCTCTATAAATCGACGTGTGTTGTTTATTTTCCCGCACCTTCATTCTTATCATTGTTTATTCATTCGAAAAAGAGGGCGAAACTCGTAAAACCGTCATAATCTATTCACCCCCTCTAGATTATCGTAGCCACTTGGACTAACAAGTGGTATCGTAGCTAAACTCTTTGGCAAGCCGTTCCACATTGCGAGTAAAGAGGAAAGATCCATGGCTACTTAACGAGAGCTATCTACCAACCAGTGCTTCATTCAATAGACCGCCTCTCTTCGACTCCAACAATTATGCATTTTGGAAAGATAGAATGGAGTGCTTCTTACAAGATTGCGGGTTCGATATTTGAAACACGCTTATTGTAGGTCCCAAGGGGTGTAAGTGTAAGGTTTAGAAGGGGGTTGAATAAACCTTACCAAATTTTCGATTTAGTCCTTTTAAATATACAGAGTTGATACTACACATTTGTGTCCTTGATGGGATCAATTTAGTCAATCAAGAGAGTTAGTCTCTCAATGCACTCAACTCGAGCTGTTGATGGAATAACTCGATTGTTGGCTCTAAATTAACTCAATTGTGGTTTTGTTTTCAGTAAGACTTAACACCCTTAAGTTTGATTAAGCAAGAATTTAGTGCTTGGTTTAGTACTAAAATTATCAAGTGGATAGCAAATTTATCGCCAGATATAGCGAGTTAAAAATGCAGAATTAAAGTCTTTGAAATGTAAATGACACAATGAAATTTTTATAGAGGTTCAAGATGGGGTAATTCTTCTACTCCTCTCTTCTCCAACTCCCGGAGGAATCCACTAGGTAATGATCAAGATACAAAGTGGTAATACCGATACAAGTCTTGATCACACATGACTTGATCCTTTGGGACTCGATCCTGAGACGCCTTGATCACTCGGTGGCTCTCGACGACTCGGCTTCTTCACAGGGGCGTTTTGCGCTTTACTACTACAAAGCTCACTTGCTCAAGCTCTTTGGATTTGATCACGAAGCCCTCCAAAAGCTTAAGACTTGGTTCGACCTTGAACCTTCCTACAATCCTTCGTGGAATGTAGACCCCTTGATTTTTCAAGATTTTCCTCTTCAATCGAATGAAGTTATCTTTCCTTCACAGTGAGTGTTGGATTGATGTTCTTCGTAGTGTAGACTTGAGGATTGAGAATGTTTTAGATTTTCTAATAGTTACTTGAACGTTTTTGGTTCAGGTCAATCTCTTGTGTGTCATTCACTTGTGTCTTTTTCTCAAATAAGTTCCTCGCCTTTTATAGTGATCTTTCAAAAATTTGCCCGTTGAAGAGATATACTTAATTTTTGAAAGTCACTTGCAGTCGTTGGCTTGTTTTGTTGCAGTTCTTGGAATTGCCATTTCCTCGTATGAATTGTTTATCACCTTTTCAGACTTCTGACACGGTGTAGTGCTTCCCATTAGTTCATTCCTTTTGCATGCTTCGGGACTCGAGCACTCGAGAAAGGTGGTATGGAGATATTACTTGTTTAAGTAATTCTCTTGATTTCTCAGGCAACGGATCTTTACGATTATCTCGACTGACCGCATTTCTTTGCTTTCCCAGGTGACTTAGAGTCACTTCCAATCATTGGATGACTCTTCCGTCACTTCAACTTGAGACTTGGCTTTTCTCGAGTTGACTTGACCGATACTCCACTCACCGCATCTCGTTGTTTCTTGAGAGTTCCCGTCTACTCTTCTTTGCCATACTCAATCTGCCTCGCAATGAGTCTTCCTTCTAGTCTTGATTGTCTTCTTGCATGTTAGGTCGTAGTCGACTTAACTCACCTTGGCCACTCTAATTTTTACAATGCATTTTACAACAAGAATTGGGGTGCCAACTTCCTATTCTAAGTTTTACATGGCATTCATCAAAATCTAAACAATAAATTTCCTAAAAATTTCCCCCTTTTTGATGATGCCAAAACTTAAACCATTCAAAACAAAGAAAGATACATACAGATAGTGTATTGACATAGAATGTATAATGTTAATCAATCCTTTTATTGATCATAACATTCTTGTTCTTTTACACAATGTTTACAAGGTGTATTAGAGCACATATTTGTCACACGTAAAATAAAGAATTTGACTTTATTTGTAAGACTTACATTGTATGTATTTACATTATAAAATACACGGGGTGGACAAAGAACACTTCATCTCCTTCATTGTCTCCTTCTTTCATCTTGTTCAAAGATCTTCTTCTCTTCTTCTCTTTTTCTCATCGTCACCGCTTCTTCTTTTTCTTTTCATATGCCTTCCCGATGCCTTCATCTCTTCTTAATCTTTCCTGTCTTTCCTCCCATAGCCGAGTTTGTCTCTTGTTTTCTTCTTCTATTCTTTTGCATACTCGTTACTTTTAGCCACTTGCAAATTTGCTACTTGGTCAAGCCACCTAGTAGATCCCTCCTTTCTTTCCGGATCTACGATTCAATATTTTGGGCAGAGGCCAGGTCCGAAACCTCTTCCTCCACCACTACTTTTTCCTCTACCCGGGCGTGTATTGTATTGGGGTCTTCTTCTTTCCAAAGTGAGTGACGGCGGAGTGACCCAGAGCGATCGCTGGTAGTCCGTCGTCTGTCACGCCTTCTTCACATAACGTGAGACCATTTTCCCAAGATAAGTCCCAAGCTTGAGCCATGACATATTTGCAAAGTATCCTTCGATTAGAGCGTTTTAAATTCATCAATCGATCATGGCTCGTCCGGCATCTCGAGATGGCATACGTGTCTCGCTTCACCGGAATGCCTCCATGTTGTTTCAAGATGTTCATAACTCGGGCATCCATTATTCCTTCCACTTCCTCCATCCTCGCTTCAATTGTCTTTCTCTTTTCACCATGGATGCAGCAGAGTGTTGGAGTGGCGAGTCACAGGAGTTTGTGGCCGATAATGTCACCGTGATGTGACCTTGTTGGGGGTTTGTGCAATCATCAAGGTCACATCTTTCGATCCTTCCCCTCAATGATTTTCCTTTCTTTTGTTTAGGTGCTTCCTCCGTTTGTCTTTCCTTCAATTTGCTCCTTTCTTTTTCACTTTGATTTCTTTAGCGGCTTTAAGGTATTCCTCTTCCCCTTTTTGGCATCATCAAAGGATAGAGGAACCCGAGTGGAACATCTTTGGCAAGCGGGAAGTCGAGCCTGGCGATAGTCGAAGTTCTGCTTTGAGTCTGCTGCGTTGATGCAAAGACGGAATTCGGATCGAGTAGCGTTGGACTCTCTTTGAAATCACTTCATCTCACCATGAGAAGGTCAATTTTCTAGTCATGTGTTCTTCCAAACGTCAGTAGATCATTCGTATTTTGCTCACGCACTTTATCTCAAGCAGTGTGAGCTTCATGCATGTGCTCAATGTGCTCTCGCAACTTTGTTTTTGCATCGGCGTTCTCGGCTCTCCATACCTGACAGCCTTGTTGAACAACGCCCTGAAGTATCTAGCTTGTTCCACTCGCATTGTTTCTTCTTGTTGCCACCATTCCCTTATTCTCGATGTTATGCCTCTCAAGTACGGCCGTAAGTTGGCATCTCTGTTGTCCGGTCGCATGTCCAAAGAGGCCTCGATGCCTCTCCATTCGTTCAATCTCAAGCAAATAATGTCTTGAACACTTCGCGAACTTGGTGATTCTTCCGTCGCGGTGATGGCCATGCGCAAAGATCAAAGTCATAAGCGGTACTGGGACAATGGTACCTGATGAGATAACAGAGCTGGTCTATTGAAGCGTGCTTGTTCGTTTCTCGACTCTTCAGGAGGTCCGTACCTCCGGGAGAAAGGAAATGATTCTACAAAGGATTCATCACCGCTTAATCGGGATTTGTTTAATGATGAGCGGTGTGCGTGAAGTTCCTTCTTTTGAGTCGAACTCGCTGCAGCTTTGGGAGCTGCGCGATGGACTCGTCTCGGCCCGGGGTCTTTTGTGGAGTGGACCCACTTTGCCGAGCCTCGGTATGCACCGAATGCCTTCGTTGGTCTCACCGATTTCTCCAATTGAGTAGGCGGTCCTCGGCCTTATCGAAGCGTCATCGGACGATGATGAGATTTCCATTGGTGGCTCATCATCAAAATTAAAGGTTTGACGAGTAGTCTTGGGATCGACTTGCTCGTGCTTGGAACATCCGCATTGTGAGTCTTTCGGATCCACACTTTGGGGATGACTCGAACTTCTTCTTCGCCTTCCGATCCCGGAAAAGTTACATTAGGATTATCCGGGAATCATGAAGTGTGCTTATCTCCTTCTCGGATGGATCAATGATGGCGGGGAGGGATGTTCTCATCATAGACTTCTTTACCCCGGGAAGTCTCAACCTCCCGTGGGCCTTTAGTACCTCCCACGTCTCAATCGCAGCGAGGCCTTGGACCTCCCTTTCGATGATGTCACTGCCTTAGTGGTCTTCTCGTGGTGGCATCCATTGGAGTCTCAACCCCATTGATTGCACTTTCATCGCCTGCAGTGTTAACTCCCAGGCCGTTCCATCTCGTGCCTCGATCGCATCGCAGCGTCATTAGCCTTCGTAGAGCGCGGTTAGCACCTCACCGAGACAGTCTCAATCGCCCGAGCTTCGTTGATGGCAACTTGATGTTCTTCTTGTGTTTGTATTTTCTCTACTTCGCCTCCCGGATTCGTTGTGGAGTCATCCGCAGATCCTCCGACCTTGCCGCAGCCGATGGAGGAGTTTCCCCACTCGGGCGCACCGGTGAGTGACTTGAATGGGGTCACTCGTCTCCAAACTCTCCCGCTTCTATTGAATGTTCAGCCGTTGGGGCGGTGGTAAGACACCTTCAATAGGGGTTGGCTCGACTTGGGTCCCCACTATCCCAGTTTCATCGCCATGTCCCTTATCGCTTTCTTCCGAGTGAGTGGGAAGTGGTGGCAGCAAGAATAACAATGGCGATTTGCTGAACCACTCCCATTGGATTGATTTCACCGTGTTCGAGGACTCTCCTGGTCCCTCCATCAATCTTTGCTCGTGAAGGATTACGGATTCGATTCGCAATGCTTGCTGCATTTGCAACTCTTCTTTGGCAAAGATTCTCCGGATCCTCATCATCGTCGAGAAGACATCAAGGAGAGAGGATGTGTGTGTTCGTGGGTGGAGATAGGCGATGCTTGCCTTCTCACGTGCCGCCTTCCTTTGCTTGTCTTTTCCTTCTCCTTATCCTTGAAGATTTGCAGGATGTCTCGGTGCGATTGTCTTCATCCAATCTTTGGGAGCACATGGTTAGTCCAAGGAAATTCAACAGTTCCTCTTCTTCTTCTATAAATTCGGGCCGTTGGAACTGTTCCTTGATTTGCTCAATTTCCATTTCCTCCACTCACGCAGACGATTTTGGATGTCCGGGGTAAGGTTGAGATAGGATCATCACATCGCTATCGGCTCTATCGCCTTCTTCTTGTGTTTTGTTTGTGTGGACTATTTTGTGTCTTCAGTTGCTCACGACGCGCCTTCAGCAGACTTAGTGTTTCATCAATTACATCGGGGACTCGATCGCTTCAGATTTTAGATTTAAGTATTTGTTCCGGTGAGTGGTCGACTCGGCCGGTTTTTCAAGCTCGGAGCGCTTGATGATTCTTTTTCTTTGTCTTTTAGTTTGCACGAGGAATTTCTGGTTCAGAGATAGTGTCTTCGAATCGTGGGCGGCGGGGCCGTTTTGGTGTTTTTCGAGGAGCCGGCCGTCTTGGCTTGTCGGGTTCTCTCTTTTGACGATCGGAGAAGGTATTTGTGAGTCCTTCTCGACCGCCTTGGGGCAGGAGACACGGCTGCGCAGGGCATGTGACTCTGCTGCAGAGAGCAGACTCTCGCTGCAGGGGCGGGAGCAGGTTTGTTTTTCTTTTGCCGCAAGAGCAGCATTTTTTCTTTGCACCGCAGGGCAGCGACTTTCTTCTGGGTGGAGAGGAAACAATCAGATCTTCAGTGGTCACCGATTCCCCCTCACTCGTGTCGCTCTCTTGGCATAGGCTCTCTTCTGTGCGCCAGAGAGATTTGCTCAACATCCTCTTGTTAACATGAAATGCCTTCCCATGTCTAAGAGGGACTCCTTTCACCTCCATCACCTGACCCAATCACTAGGCCATATCCTAGGGATCCTCCAAATGAGCCATCTTCTTTGAAGGATTTGTTCCTACGTTCGGGCAGAGTCTGCTGAGACAAACTCAGCCCAGATTTATCTTCTTTTCTCGCGATGATTGCGGCCATTACAATCAGCTTTGCTTTTGATAGTTGGTCAAAGTCGCCAAATTTGATGTCAATACATTTGGCAACTATGTCCAACAAACTTGTGATAATCCTCCTTCCATCTCTTGTTTGTTTGTGTATACTATTTTATCAAAGATAGTCGGGCTTGGCTATTTCTTCCCAAGCATCGCCCAGTTTACATCAGCCTTCGTTAATCTCTCGATGCTCCTTCGATTGGTAGTGAGCAGTGTTCACCAAATCCTTGGCAGAGATAGTCACCGCTTTCCGTGAATGACGACTTTATTCCTTCATCGTGAATCTCAAAGCATTCACGTAGAATCGCGGCGACCTCCTCCACATAGGTCATCGGATATTGTAACGTCGTAAACGGTTTTTGGCCGTCGTTTCCAATTTTTCAGCGATTTTCTTTACTAGGGTGTCGTCGGACCCCTGTTTCACCATTCCGTCGAAATCCACAGAGACCCGGTGTGGATTTGCTTTCCTAACTTGGTAAAATCATAGGTTGGTGCCATTTTCGTGGATTTTATCAAAGAAAAACTTGGAGATTGATTTGGAGATAGATAGGGCTTGAGAGAGAATTTTTGCCTTTGCTTTTGAGAGAAAGAAATGAACAGATTTTGGAAGTGTGAAAGAGAAACGGACGAAAATGGTTTAAATATGGTTTATGAAAGGACGTGCGGGTGGTTTTTGAAATGTGATCGAAATCAACGGCTTAGATTTTGCACGCCTATTTAGCATTTAATGTCTCGTATTTAATGCGGTAGCATTTATATCCAATCATAAGCTTGGTGTGCGGCTTTATGTCTCAGACACATCATCATTATATCCGACGTATTCCTTAAAACATTCTCGCTTAGTCAAAATGATGTGTTTTTGTCATTTTGCTCATAAGTGACTCAAACTTATCCTTTAGTTGATTTAACTCTTCTTCTCACGATTCTCTTAGTGACTCAAATTGTCACCGACTTCGGTGTATTTGTCTTTTCCGACATCTGGTGATTCGAAATGATTTGTGTGTTCACTATTTTTCACTTTTTGTGTTCCATTTCTTTTCTTTGAGTCTTCTCAAAGTTAACTCACTCAATTAACCCCAACTCATGCTTGAGTTCTTCAAATCTTGACTCACATAATGGTTTTGTGAAGATGTCGCCTAGTTGTTTATCGGTTGAGATATATTCCAGGATGATGTCATTCGCTTTATTTTTATAGCTTCACCGCAAGTGTACGGATCGGTTTATAGAATAGGGTTTGCAAGGTCGAATCCACAGGATTAATAAATTAATGTACTAAGTATTGGATTATAATAGTCCTATTTTTATCTAAACTATCGAAATTTGAAGATTTGGTTTTATTACTACTAAAGCATAAATTAATCCTAAAATAACAAAGTAAAGAGCGATTGAAAGATCAAGTATGAATGGATGGATTCCTGGGTTATGGTTTCAATTAATATCCCACTTTTATGCTCAGGTTAAGCAAACCAAGGTTAAACATATTCTTCTCTATAGACCAATCACAAAAGTAATTTACTCCCTCTCTCGAGATGTATGTAAAAGCGTTGATTGGAATATCTATGTTAGCATCTCTACTCAACATGAGATATCCAACTCCCAAAAGTTCAAAAGATTAAAAGATCTCACAAATATTCACAGACTTCTCAATCATGCAATCTATTTGTGTCAAGTACTCAAGATCTAGTATTGAAACTCATCGGTTAGAATTATGAATCAATACATCAAACAAGTTTAGATCAAAGGCCTTTTGATAAAACAAGAATTAAAGCCAAGTACTTGAATAGAGAAAGAAAACATTAACTTCAATTATCCTTAATCATCACATAAAAGTGTTTATTAATCTACTCCCAAACCCGGGAATCACAAGAGTTTTAGCCAGACATTGAAAATAAACAATTCATAGACAAATTATCCATAATCAAAATCTAACTAATTGGAATACGATACGATGGAATGCGTGACTCGGGGATGACGACGATCTCTCGAACTATCTTCGATCCTCGAAGGTGTGGTTGCGGTCTTGATCAATCTCTCGAAGTATCCGATTGAAAACGCTTCTTTTCTCTGGTTTCTAGGGTAAAAATCAGCGTGTTCTTGTTTGTGGCCGCCCCGGGTCTATTTGTACTTTGTTTGGGTCGAAACCTAGTTGAAAACGGATCAGACTGCTTTTTCCCGCAGGGGAGCACGGCCATGCCCCTTTGGCACGGGCTGCCCGTGCTGGGTGCCGCACAAATTGTCCAATCCGGCTGAAGGGAGCACGGGCCGGCGCATACGCACGACCAGCCCGTGCGCCACCCAAACGTCCGAATTTGCTTATGGGGTCTTCATAAGAGTTGTAGCCCTCTCTCTTAGCTTTCGTGGCCACTTGAATCAGCTCAATATCAATTTTGTAGAGAGAGTTATGGCCAAAATACTAAACCCTGTCATCTTTGGAAAAATCTAGACGCGTTTGGATCATCCATGCTTCTTTTGACACATGAATCATTACTATGACTCTTGACTCAATATAATTGGCTTCCAATTGGGTGTAATCGCCGATTCTTGATTCTTCTAGGTCGCAATGCTCGTATTTGTCACAAAATCACTCCAAATATTGTTAAATTCCTACAAACGAGCAAAGCGTAATATATCTTTTCCACAAAGAGCGAATATATACCATTTCATATGAGTTATTGCATGTTTATAAACAATTATAGCCATAAATATGCCCTAAAATACATGCAAAATACATGTCAATCAAACCCCAAACTTAAACTGTTGGATGGCCCGGCCAACACTTTATAATCAAGACAACACAAATGGGGTAAAGAGCAACTCAAGAACACCGCATCACAATTCATGTCATCTATCTATAGACATCAAGCACAAACCAACCAAGTTTCAAATAGCTAACACGAGCACAAGTCTATTAAAATCATGGTAAAACACTTCAAATCACGCCTCTCGGGGGATAAAGTGTATACTCTACTCACTAGAATAATAAGGGACGTGTATTAGCTCAAATCATATCAATGTTGGAGAATTACCATATGCTTGCAAATCGTCTCACATCTCCGCCACTCGTTTGTATGCAATTCACAAATCGAAAGGACTTTGTTTATGGTTGTAATGAAGGCTCTTTGGTTAAGGTAGGGAAATATGGATTAAGTGACTCAACTTAAGCGTATAGATTGGTAAGCACATCGTTTTTTCTCAAACAGATATTCTAATACCAACCAATTATGTACTCCCAATCGCCTTATATCTTATCACCTCTCTATTTCTCCTTTCTTTTTCATACACATCAATCTCTTTCGCCTTACATCACAATTTCACCTATTTCTAGTACATGCCGACTCACTTTTCCAAATCGTTTTTTTTTTTCGAATTTCTTCTTCTTTTTTTTCCGACTGTTTTGTGAGTATCCTCCATTTTTCTCCTTTTCTTCTTTTATTCCCAATCACCTATCATACAAACTAGTTTCTAACTTCTCGATATCCCTTCATTCAATCATTTATTCTATCCTTTACTCAATGTTATACGCTTAAGTTTAGGATAATGGATATATCAATTTAAGTTCTAAGGCTTTAAATGTGGCTATCAAAAAATCGGCAATAGGCTCAAGTTGGCTAACTAGGGACATCAAATATCATAAGGTAGGCTAAAAGGCTTGAAGGCTTAACAAAAATGGCCTGAAATCATTTTCATGAATGCATACAACATGTGACCTTGACGGAGATACCAGAGCAAGTTCTAGAATTCAAATCAACATGAATGACACACTCAATCGCAAACAAGATCGCATATGATGAAAGCGATAAAAGGCTCAAAAGCTCACAAGCTTGTAAGTGCATAATTCAAAGCATTTTAACCATGATCCCAATAAGCACATGCTCCATATTAATTATTCTCAACCCGATCAACTCACACTCAACATCCAATTCAAAACAACACGAACTAATCCGCAAATGCTCCCAAGATCAAGATCTCAATCAAAACACAAAGAAACACACAATAGCGGTCAACTCACTCCCTAACTACTAGGAAAGCAATAAACGTGCTAAAGCGATAAACATGCTAAAACCATAAAAAAATCAAACATCTAATGCATCGCACTTATATGTGTAGGTCCCAAGGGGTGTAAGTGTAAGGTTTAGAAGGGGGGTTGAATAAACCTTACCAAATTTTCGATTTAGTCCTTTTAAATCTACTGAGTTGATTCTACACACCGTTTGTGTCCTTGATGGACAATCGAATTAGTCACTCAAGAGAGTTAATCTCTCAAAGACTTTTAGCCGTTGATGGAGTAACTCATTGTTGGCTATAGTTTAACTCAATGTGGTTTTATTTTCAGCGGAAGACTTAACACCCTTAAGTTTGATTAAGCAAGATTTTAGAGCTTGATTTAGTACTTATAATTTTATCAAATGGATAGCAAATTTATCAAAGAGATATAAGCGATTAAAAGTGCGGGAATTTAAATCTTTGAAATGTAAATGACACAATAAAGTTTTTATAGAGGTGCGAAGATGGGGTAATTCTTCTACTCCTCTCTTCTCCAACTCCCGGAGGAATCCACTAAGTAATGATCAGTTTACAAAGTGGTAAAGTCCAGATACAAGTCTTGATCACAACAAAGCCGACTTGATCCTTGGGACTCGTCTGAGACGCCTTGATCACTCCTTTGGCTTCTCATGACGACTCGGCTTCTTCTTCACAGGCACCGCTTTGTTACTACAAAAGCTCACTTGCTCAAGCTCTTTGGATTTGATCACGAAGCCCTCCAAAAGCTTAAGACTTGGTTCACTTTGAACCTTTCTACAATCCTTCCCGAATGTAGACCCCTTGTTTTGATATTTTCCTCTTCAACTCGATTGAAGTTCTCTTTCCTTCGGGTAAGTGTTGGATTGATGTACTTCAAATGTAGCTTGAGGATTGAGAATGTTTCGATTTTTCTCGATATGCTTGTTTATCTCATATGTGTGTCATTCATATATCTCGTACTTCTCAAACAAACTCCTCGGCCTTTTATAGTGAACTTTCAAAAATTTGCCCGTTGAAGAGATAGCTTATTTTTGAAAGTCACTTTGCGTCGTTGGCTTGCGCTTCTTGGAATTGCCATTTTCTCGTATGAATTGTTCTTTCACCTTTTCGAGTTCGACACGGTGTAGTGCTTCCCATTGGTTCATTCCTTTTGCACGCTTCAGGGACTCGAGCACTCCAAGAAAGGTGGTATGGAGATATTACTTGTTTAAGTAAATCTCTTGATTTTCGGCAACTGTTCTTTTCGATTATCTCGACTTGATCGCATTTCCTTGCTTTCCCAGGTGACTTAGAGTCACTTCCAATCATTGGATGACTCTTCTGTCACTTCAACTTGAGACTTGGCTTTTCTTGAGTTGACTTGATCGATGCTCCACTCACCGCATCTCACTGCTTTTTCAAAGAGAGTTCTTGTCTACTCTTCTTTGCCATACTCACTTTGTCTCGCAGTCAAGTCTTCCTTCGGTCTTGATTGTCTTCTTGCATGTTAGGGCGTAGCCGACTTAACTCAGCCTTGGCCACTCTAATTGTTACAATACATTTTACAGCAAGAATTTGGGAGCCAACTTTCTATTCTAAGTTTTACATGACATTCATCAAAATCTAAATAATAAAATTCCTAACAATTTCCCCTTTTTGATGATGCCAAAACTTAGATCATTCAAAGATGCAAACAAAGAATGATACATACAGATAGTGTATTGACATAGAATGTATGCGCAGAATCAATTCTTTTTATTGATCATATCATTCTTGTTCCTCAACACAATCATTTTACAAGGTGTATCGAGCATAAAATTGTCTTCACAAATTAAAGAATTTATACCTTTATTACGTAGACTTACATTGTATGTATTTACATAATAAAATACACGAAGGGTTGGACAAAGAACACTTCATCTTCTTCATTGTCTCATTCTTTTTCGTCTTGATCAAGATCTTCTTTCTCTTCTTCTCGCCGTCATTTTTCTTTTTCTTCTCATATGCCCGGGCAGCTTCATCTCTTCTTAATCTTTCTGTCTCTCCTCCCATAGCCGAGTTTGTCTCTTGTTTTCTTCTTCTATTCTTTTTGCATACTCGGCGTTAGTTTTCGCCACTTTCAAATTTGCCACTTGGTCAAGCCCACCCAAGAGATCCCTCTCCTTTCTTTCCTCGGATCTACGATTCAATATTCTTGGGCAGAGGCCAGGTCCAAGCTTCTTCCTCCACTATCGCTTCTTCCTCTACCTCGGGCGATATCAGTCTTTGGGGTCTTCTTTTTTCCAAATTGAGTGACTGACGGAGTGACCAAGCAGAGTGACTACCGATTGTCTCTGCCGCTCGTCGCCTTCTTCACATAATGTGAGACCCTTTTCCCAAGACAGTCCCAAGCTTGAGCCATAGACATATTTGCAAAGTATCCCTCGGACTCGAGCGTTTTAAATTCATCGACCGATCGTGGCTCGTCTCCGACATCCGAGATGGCATAGGTGTCTCGTCTCTCATCGGAATGCCTCCGTGTTCTTTCAAGATGTTCATCACCCTGGCATCCATTCTTCCTTCCACTTCCTTCATCCTCGCTTCAATTGATTTTCTCTTCTCACCCATAGATACAAAGAGAGTGTTGGAGTGGCAGAGTCACCGGAGTTTGCCGCTTATAATGTCAATTGTGGGACAGGACCTTGTTGGGGGTTTGTGCAATAATCAATGTCACATCGTTGATCCTTCCCCTCAACATGCTTTCCTTTCTTCTCGCTGTTTCAAGACTTCCTCACCGATTTTCCCGACTCACCGCTCCTTTCTTTCTTCGGCTTCAGATTTTGCTTTGCTTTAAGGTATTCTCTTCCCCTTTTTGGCATCATCAAAGGATAGAGGAACCCTGTGGAACATCTTTCGCAAGCATGAAGTCGAAGTCTTCGATGGTTGAGTTCGCTTCAAGTCCGCTTCGTTGTATGCGAATTCATTGGACGAGTAGCGTTGGATTCTCATAAATCGCTTCATCTCACCATGAGAAGGCTGAATTTTCTTGTCATGTGTTCTTCCAAACGCCTGTAGATCATGTGTATGTTGCTCACGCGCAGCAGCCTTGATCTCGGCAGTGTGAGCTTCATGCATATGCTCAATGTGTTTTCTCGGCTTTGTCTTTGCATCGCATTTTGGCTCTCCACACCAGACTTGTTGAACAATTGTCCGGCGATATCTCACCTGTTCCACACGCATTGTTTCTTCTTTGTTGCTACCATTCCTTATCCGAATCATTATGCCTCTTAAATCACCGTAGTGGTGGCATCTGTTGTCGCCGCATGTCCAAAGAGGCTCGATGCCTCTCCATCCTTTCAATCTCAAAGAAAGAGTGCCTTGAACACCTCTCGAGCTTCAAGTGATTCTTTCACATTGCGGTGATGGCCATACAACATCAAGTCATAATCACCGAACGATGGTGTCTGAAGGAAGAACAAGAGCTGGTTTGTAATAGCGTGCTTGTTCGCTTTTCGACTCTTCGTGGAGTTCTCGTATCTCCGGCGAGAAAGGGAAAGATTCTACAAAAGATTCATCACCGCCAACCGTATCCGTTTCGATGATGAGCGGTGCGCGTGAAGTTCTCTTGGGAATCGATCCCGCTGCAGCCTTGAGGAGCCCGAGCAGTGGTCTCTTGTTCACTGGGTTACATTGTGAAGTAGACGGCGTCTTTGAGCCTCATTGTCTTAATAGCCGTTGGTCTCGGCCGATTTCTCCATTTCAAGAGATCGGTCCTCGGCCTTATCGAGCGTCATCGGACGATGATGAGATTTCCATTGGTGGCTCATCATCAAAATTAAAGGTTTGACGAGTAGTCTTGGGATCGACTTGCTCGTGCTTGGAACATCCGCATTTGAAGTCTTTTGGATTTGTCGGGGGATGACTCACTTCTTCTTCGCCTTCCGATCCCATAAAAGTGACATCGGGTTGTCCTGGGAATCATGAAGTGCGTTGATCTCCTTCTCGGATGGGTCGATGATACCGGGAGGATGTTCTCTACTTGGTGCTTTACCCGGGAAGTCTCAACCTCCCGTGGCCTTCATTTCCTCCAGCCAGTCTCTCTCGCCGCGAGGTCTTGGTCCTCCTTTCGACGGTGTCACTGCCTTAGGGTCTTCTGATGGCATCCATTGGAGTCTCAACCCCATGGATTGCACTTTCATCGCCTGCAGTGTTAACTCCTGTGGTCATTCCTTCAGGCCTCGGGCATCGCATCAGCGTCATTAGCCTTCAGAGCGCTTGTCGCTCACCGAGACAGTCTCAATCGCCCGAGCTTCGTTGATGGCAACTTGTCTTTGTTCTTCTTGTGTTTGAGTTTTCTCTACTTCGCCTCCTACATTCTTTGTGGAGTCATCTGCAGAGATCCTCCGACCTTGCCGCAGTGGAGGGAGTTTCCCCCTCACTGGCGCACCAACCGAGTGACTTGGAATGGGGTCACTCGTCTCCAAACTCCCGGCTGTTTCGATTGATTGCTCGGCCCGTTAAGAGTGTGGTAAAGCACACCTTCAATAGGGGTTGGCTCGACTGGGTCCCCACTATCCCGGTTTCATCGCCATCTCCTTATGCTTTCTTCTTACGAGTGAGTGAGCTGGGAAGTGGTAGAAGAACAACAACAGTGGCTATTTCTTCGAACCACTCCCATTGGATCGATTTCACCTGTGTTCGAGGACTCTCCTGGTCCCTCCATTAATCTTTGCTCGTGAAGGATTCTTGATTCGCGGCAATGCTTGTTGCATTTGCAACTCTTATGTGGCAAAGAAGATTCTCTGGTTCCTCGTCACCGTCGTGAGAAGACATCAAGGAGAGGATGTGTGTGTTACGTGGTGTCGGAGATAGAGGCGGATGCTTGCCTTCTCACGTGCTTCGGCTTCTTGACTTGTTTTTCTCTCTCCTTGTCCTTGTAGATCTGCAGGATTTTCGTGCAGCTTGTCTTCATCCGTAGTGGGAGCACAGAGTTAATCCAAGGAAATTTAGCAGCTTCTTCTTCTTCTTCTATGAACTCGTGCCATTGGAACTGTTCCTTGACTTGCTCAACTTCCATTTCCTCCACTCACGCAGACGATTTTGGATGTCCGGGTAAGGTGGAGATAGGATCATTACATCACTATCCGCCTCCGTAGGTTCTTTCTTGTGCTTCATTTGTGTGAGCTACTTTGTGTCTTCGGGTTGCCTCTCGTTGATCGCCTTCAAGCAGACTTGGGCATTTTATCAACTACATCCGGAGACTCTACTTCTTGATAGTCTCAGGTATTTGTGCTATGAGAATCGACTCACCTGGTTTTCTCCTGTTCGGATCGCTTTACAAGTCTTCTTCGTCTCTTAGTTTGTACTGAGGGATTTCTGGTTCAGAGGCAGTGTCCTCTCGAGTCTTGGGCGGGCTACCGGGGCCAGTGCGGGTGTTTGTTTCGAGGAGCGAGCCGCCGTCGTGGCTTCTCGGTTCTCCTCTTTTTGACGATCGGAGAAGGTATTTGGGAGTCCTTCTCGACCGCTTGCTACAGGGCAGAGACACGGCTGCTGGGGCAGGTGACTCGCTGCAGGGGCAGGAGCATGTTTGGTTTTCTTTCTGCAGGGCAACATCTTCTTATACCGCAGGGGCGCTTTCTTCTTGGTGGAGAGAAGAATTTGTATCTTCTGGTCACCGATTCCCCTCATCGTGTCGCTCTCTTGGCGTAAGCTCGCTTCGAGCGCGGAGAGGTTAGCTCTGAACATCCTCTTGTTAACATGGAAAGCCTTCCCATGTCTAAGAGGGACTTCTTTCACCTCCAATAGCCGGCCAATCACTGTGCCATATCCCAGGGATCCTCCAAATGTGCCATCTTCTTTGAAGGACTTGTTCCCCACGCTCGGGCAGAGTCTGCGTAGACAAACTCAGCCCAGTTTATCTTCTTTTCTTCGATGATTGCAGCCATCACAATCAGTTTTGCCTTTTTGTTGGTCAAAGCCGCCAAATTTGATGTCGATACATTTGGCAACTATGTCCAACAATTTGTGATAATCCTCCTTCAGCAGATCTCTTGTTTTTTGTGTATATTATTTTGTCAAAGAACGTCGGACTTGGCTATTTCTTTCCATGCGTCACCAGGTTCACATCAACCTCTTTAATCTCGGATGCTCCTTCTGCCGGGTAGTGAGCAATATTCAGCCAAATCTTGGCGGTGATAGTCACCGCTTCCCATGAACAGATGACTTGATTCCTTCATCGTGAATCTCAAAGATTCACGTAGAATTGTGCGACCTCCTCCACATAGGTCATTGGATATTCTAGCGTTAGAAACGGTTTTAGTCCGGACGTTTCCAACTTCTCGGCGATTTTCTTCACTAGGGTGTCATCGGACCCTGTTTCACCATTAATTCCGAAATCCACCGTCGAACCAGTGTGGATTTGCTTTCCTAACTTGGTAAAGTCATAAGTTGGTGCCATTTCTCAGGATTGTATCAAGGAAAACTCGTAAAATTGATTTGAAGGTTGATAGGGTTTCGAGAGTATTTTGCCTTTGCCTTTTGAGAGAAAGAGATGAACGATTTTAGAAGTGTGAGAGAGAAACGAGGCGAAAATGGTTTAAATATGGTTTATGAAAGGCGTGCGGCGGTTTTTGAATTGTGATCGAAATCAACGGCTTGGATTTCGTGACGCCAATTGAGCATTTCATGTCTCGTATTTAATGCGACAGCATTTATATCCAATCATAAGCTTGGTGTGCGGCTTTATGTCCAGTACACATCATCATTATGTCGTGTTCCTTAAAACATTCCCGCTTAGTCAAACGATGCGTCATGTCACTTTGCTCATAAGTTATTCAGCTTATCACTTAGCCGATTTAACTCTACTTCTCATAGTTCTTTTGGCGACTCCTATCGGATGACTCGGTGTAGTTTTTTTTCCGATCTGGTGATTTCGAGCTAATTTCATTTTCAGCTCTTTTTCTCCCTTTTTCGCATTTCCATTTCTTTTTTGATTTGTCCGAGTGTCACCACCATTCAATTAGCCCCAACTCATGCTTGAGTTCTTCAAATCTTGACTCACATAATGGTTTTGTGAAGATGTCGGCTAGTTGTTTATCGATTGAGATATATTCCAGGATGATGTCCTTCTTTTCAACATGATCTCTTATGAAGTGATATCTCGACAACAATATGTTTTGTTCTTGAGTGCAACACGGATTTTGAGTGATTGCAATTGCACTTGTGTTATCACACATGATTGGAATTTCTTTTTCTTCAACTTCATAATCTCTCATTTCTTTGTCTCATCCATAGGACTTGGGCACAACAATTTGCCCGCATCTATGTATTCCGCCTCATTTGTAGAGGTGGCTATTGAGTTTTGCTTCTTGCTAAACCAGGAAATTAGTCTGTTTCCTAGCATTTGACATGTGCCAAGTTTTCTTCCGTCCACTCGATCCAAAGATAGTCGAGGAATCAATAGCCAATTAGCTTGAATCCACCTTCCTTTGGATACCATAGGCCTACTTCGCTTCCTTTCAAGTATCTCAAGTATTCTCTTAGCTTTGTCATATGGCTCTCTTTTGGAGCAGATTGAAATCTTGCACATACACCTACAAAAAGTGATGTCCTGCTCCGCTAGTTGTGAGATAGAGCAATGATCCAATAAGTGCTCAGATCTTGTTTGATCTACAGCTTGCCATCCGCATCCATGTCCATTTTGGTGATGTGTTCATTGGTATTTTTCTGAAGACTTCTCCTCCATACCAAACTTCTTCATTAAGTCTCTGGTGTATTTTGTTTGACTTATGAAGGTTCCATCCTTCAGCTGTTTCACTTGAAGTCCAAGGAAGAATGTCAGCTCTCCCATCATGCTCATTTCAAATTTACTTTGCATGAGGTTTGAAAAATTTTCACACAGCTCTTTGTTAGTGGATCCAAAAATGATGTCATCCACATATATTTGAACAAGCAAAGATACTCTTCTTGTCTTGAATTCTCGAAGAGTGTTCTATCTACTTTTCCTTTAGTGAATCCATTTTCGATTAGGAATTGTGACAGGTATCATACCATGCTCTGGGTGCCTGTTTCAATCCATACAGGGCTTTCTTGAGTTTGTATACCTTGTCTCCAAGAGTCTTCTGCTCAAATCCTGGAGGTTGTTCAACATACACTTCTTCTTCCAATAAACCATTTAGGAATGCACTTTTTACATCCATTTGATATACAATGAAATTCTTGTGAGTTGCATAGGCAAGAAACATCCTTATAGCTTCCAATCTTGCTACAGGAGCAAATGTTTCATCAAAATCTATCCCTTCTTCTTGGCAATATCCTTTGGCTACCAATCTTGCTTTGTTTCTTACCACGAGCCTTCCTCGTTCATTTTATTTCGAATACCCATTTGGTGCCAATAACATTTTGATGCATGGGTCTTTGCACTAATTCCCACACTTTATTCCTTTCAAACCGATTCAGCTCTTCTTGCATAGCTTGAATCCAATGTGTGTCATCCAATGCTTGTGACACATCTTTTGGCTCTATTTGCGAGATGAAGCATGTGAACATAGCTTCTTGTTGAGTTCGATCTTGTCTTGACACCTTCTCTTATATCTCCAATGACAAGTTCTCGTGGATGGTCTCTCACCATCTTACATCAGGTTGGAGTAAGTTATTTGGATTCGGGATCGACTTGCGGTTGTGTTCTTTGTGGTCACTCTCTCGTAATCACTTAGCCGCAAATTTTCCATTGTTTTTGAGATTCAACTATTTCATCTTCTTTCGAATTGATAATTCCGGCTTCAGCTGACAAAGGGACTCTTCGTATGGTTGAATGATTCAAACTTATCACCGACTCTTCAATGTCTTCTCCATTTACATTTTGCTCATCGAATACTACATGAATGGATTCTTCAGTAACCATAGTTCTTTTGTTGAGTATCTCAGAAGCTTAGCTTTCAATTTGAGTATCCTAAGAAGATACCTTCATCGCCTTTAGCATCAAAAGCCTTTAGGTTGTCTTTGCCATTGTTGTGAATGAAGCATTTACATCCAAATATTTTGAAATATGAAACATTTGGTTTTCTTCCGATTCAGATCTCATAGGAGTCTTTGTCACCGTCTGTTTTATCATACATCTGTTTTGGGTGTAGCAAGTCGTGTTGATTGCTTCACCCCAAAATCTTTAGTAACCCCCTTCTTGACTAACATGGTCCTTGCCGCTTCTTTGAGAGTTCTGTTCCTTCTTTCTCGCAACTCCATTCTGTTTGTGGAGTCCTTGTCGCCGATAGTTCATGACCAATACCATTCTCAAATAACATCGAGTAATTATTCCATTGACAAACTCAGTTCCTCTATCCGATCTTATTTTGTTAATGGTTTGACTCTTCTCATTTTGAATCCTTTTCATCATTTGTGGTAGTTTTTGTAGAGTTTCTTTCTTCTTACACATGAATATTGTCCATGTATATCTTGAGTAGTCATCTACTACCACCAAGGTATATTTCTTTCCACTTATCGGCCGGTTGGTTTGGGCCAAATAGATCCATATGAAGCAGATGCAATATTCTTGTTGAGGATGGGCATGTCTTTTCTTTGAATGACGACTTGATTTGTTTTCCTTCGACATGCATCACATAGACTCTCCTTCTTGTATCGAGTCCTGGAAGTCCTTCTACAAGATGACTTCTTGCCGCCTTGTTAATTGTTTTGAAATTTAGGTGACTTACTTTTTGTGCCACGGCCAACTTGATTCAAATTGCATTTTTGCTAGTAGACATGTCTTTGGGTGTTGCAGTTGACCAATCCACTACATACATATTTTTCTGTCTAAATCCTTGCAAGTAGCACCACTTCATTTGATTCAATATCTTTGATTTGGAAAATACCCATGTTAAATCCAACATTGTAGCCCTTGTCACAGAGCCGATCGATACTAAGTAAGTTGAAGTTGAGTCCTTCAACATATGCAACATCCGTGATTTCTAATCCATTCCTCTTGATGGATCCAATGCCTCTTATTTCACCAGAGCTTCATTTCCTCCAAATATGACTTTTGCTCCTTTGACTTCCTTGAATTTTGATGATTTCTCTTATTTCTCGTCATATGTCGGGAATGACCACTATCCATGTACCAGGTTCCTTGGCACTCACTGCTCTTGAACCCGCAATCAAGGAAATTAAGTTTTAGGTACCCATATTTGTCCGGGTCCGAGGGGTTAGAATTGTAAGATGATCCAACCAACCTATAGCCAAATGATTTGACTCTAAGGGGTTGCCATCTATCGCTGCCATAATCATAATTAATCCCCGCAAATTGCTTGGGGATTCTAGGTTCATACAAATTGTCTCTTTTGTCTCAGATGCCCGCATATGTGTTTTAGCAATTGCCTTCCTTGGGTAATTGTGGTGTTTTTGAGTGTAGTGCCTAGGTGCATATGTGTGCCGATGAAAGCTCTTATACTTTTGGAATGGCCTTTGCCGAGTTCTGTGCCTTTGCCATCCTGGGGCTTATATTCCATAAGTCTGTGGCCGATATTCACATTATTCCAATCACTTGGCTTGGATATTTTCTACCATTCCCATCATATGTATTTCTTTTATGAGTTTTTGGGGATTTTTGGTAGCTCGCTTCTTCTTTACAGAGTATTTTTTCTTTTGGAGTTTTTGAGGACTCGGCCGAATCTCTTCTTTGCCCTTTCAACACTCTCAACCGGCCGTTTTCCTTTTCCTTTGTAACCAAGACCAGCTTTTGCTTTGTATTGTGCTTTGGAGTGAATGTGTGCAACATTTAGAGTTTTGGATTTTTCAGACTCTTCATGACTTGAAGATCCTTTTTCCAAAATTACTTGAGGTTTGACATGGCACAGAGGAATTAAATCCTAAGCCCTGTCTTGTCTTCACATTCTCTTTGACTCATAATAAGATCATCCAATGATTTAGATGCCTTAGTGAATGAGGCAATAACATTTTTGAGGTCATTCTCCCTCTTTTCTATAGCAAAGCAATTTCGCTACTAATTTAGCATTTTCACTTTTAAACTTTCATTCTCAACAACTATTTGACTTAGAGTACTCCTCCTTAGTCAGCTTTGAGGTTTGACTTTTGAGTAGGTTGTTTTCCTCATTCAATAGTGTGTGTGAGGATTTAATGTGTTCAAAATCTTTCATCATTTTGCCTAATGAATCATAAAGATCAAGAGGGTGATGAAGTGTGTGTCTCATGATCACTATCACTAGTGTCCGAGCTTGTTGAGTTAGATTGTACCTCATCTTCTTGATCTTGTTCTTTGGCCATCAAGCAGATCGGGGCTTCTTCTTCGTGAGTCACTTGAGTAGTCGGCTTCACCGCTCAATCGGGACCATTGTCTCTCTTGACTTGGCTGTCTCAAAGCAGTCTCGCACCATCATTGCCTTTTTTTTTCTTGTCTTCTTTCTCTCAAGACCTTTCTTTCTTCTTCATCTCTCAGATTTTGCCGACTACAGGATATGAGCAAATAATGGCATAGTGACCTGGTTGTCTACAGTTCCAACATAGATATTCAACCTTTTGATCACCTCTTTCCATTCTTGAGTTGTCACCCTTTGATACTCAACTTTTTGACGATCCTGTTCTCTTGGTTGGCCTGTCTTCCCTTGATTTGGAGGGAGCCGAGTGTCTTCCGGAAGATTCACCCTTTCCTCTCTTGTAGTTCTTATTAAAGAACTTGTTGAATCTTTTAACCATCGTGGCTATTTCTTCCGGGTCAATGACTTCTTTGACCTCAGCTCTCTTCCCATCTTTAACAATTAGAGCAAATTGTTTTGGGTCCAGCTTGTCTCTTCCTGGTCTTTTCTTCTCGGCTCAAACTCGTAGGCTTTGAGGTCCGAGAATAGTTCATGGTTGGATGTCTTAGATAGGTCCATGGAATGTCTCAAAGTGCCATGACCTTCATTTCCCATTCACTGGAAGACTTTTTAGATCTTCATACACATTTCTTCGTGTATATTCCTTTCCAAGTGTAGATGACTCATTTGTGATTTCGTAGAACCGAGCATCCAGTTGATCCAGGTTTTCTCCCGAGATCATTTTGAAGTTTTCAAATCTTTGTACAGCCACCGATAATTTGTTTTCTTTGATTTGCTCCGAGCCTTCACAAATCAATGTCAACTTGTCCTGCATTTCCTTAGCCGTTTTGCAAGATTTGACTTTGTTGAATATGGCTTTGTCCAAGGTTTTTGTAAAGAATGTCCTTGGCTACATTGTCCAGGTTGTATCTTTTTTTCTGTCATCATTTGTCCATTCAGTTCTTGGTTTTTCAACCATGATCGGTCTAGAGCCGCATCTTCTTCTCCTTCACCGCAACTCTTCGCACTGATTGTGTTCACCTTTAATATTTGCAGAGGCCCATCTTCTATCACTATCCACATCTCATCATGTAATCGATAGATGAGCTCGCATACGAATTTTCCAATCATCAAATTCTTGAGAGTGAACATAGGGATGCGTGTCAAATTTGCTTCCATGATAATGACTTTTAATGATAAAAAGAGTTTTGAAAATTTAAGTACTAAAGCAGACTTTGAAAAGTTTGGAGATCTAGTTCAAGAATGCGGAGGGTTCAATGAACCAACCGCTCCGATACCACTTGTAGGTACCAAGGGGTGTAAGTGTAAGGTTTAGAAGGGGGTTGAATAAACCTTACCAAATTTTCGATTTAGTCCTTTTAAATCTCTGAGTTGATTCTACACAAATTTGTGTCCTTGATGGACGTCGAATTAGTCACTCAAGAGAGTTAATCTCTCAATGCATCAAATTGAAATGTTGATGGAGTAACTCAAAATTGTTGGCTATAGTTTAACTCAATCGTGGTTTTATTTTCAGCGGAAGACTTAACACCCTTAAGTTTGATTAAGCAAGATTTTAGAGCTTGATTTAGTACTTATAATTTTATCAAATGGATAGCAAATTTATCACAGATATAAGCAAGTTAAAAGTGCAGAATTTAAATCTTTGAAATGTAAATGACACAATAAAGTTTTTATAGAGGTTCAAGATGGGGTAATTCTTCTACTCCTCTCTTCTCCAACTCCCGGAGGAATCCACTAAGTAATGATCGTTTACAAAGTGGTAACAGTCCGGATACAAATCTTGATCACAATGGCCGACTTGATCCTTAGGGACTCACCGAGACGCTTGATCACTCGGTGGCTTCTCGATGACTCGAAGCCTTTTCTTCACAGGCATTTTGCTTTGTTACTACTGACTCACTTGCTCAAGCTCTTTGGATTTGATCACGAAGCCCTCCAAAAGCTTAAGACTTGGTTGACCTTTTGAACCTTTCTACAATCCTTCCCGGAATGTAGACCCCTTGTTTTCGATATTTTCCTCTTCAACTCGATTGAAGTTCTCTTTCCTTCACAGGTAAGTGTTGGATTGATGTACTTGAAACGCAGTTTGAGGATTGAGAATGTTTCAGTTTTTCCGATATGCTTGTTTATCTCATATGTGTGTCATTCATATATCTCGTACTTCTCAAACAAACTCCTCGGCCTTTTATAGTGAACTTTCAAAAATTTGCCCGTTGAAGAGATAGCTTATTTTTGAAAGTCACTTTGCATCGTCGTTGGCTTGCGTTCTTGGAATTGCCATTTCCTCGTATGAATTGTTCTTTCACCTTTTCGAGTTCGACACGGTGTAGTGCTTCCCATTGGTTCATTCCTTTTGCACGCTTCAGGGACTCGAGCACTCCAAGAAAGGTGGTATGGAGATATTACTTGTTTAAGTAAATCTCTTGATTTCTGCGCAACGGTTCTTTTACGCTTATCTCGACTTGATTGCATTTCCTTGCTTTCCCAGGTGACTTAGAGTCGCCTTCCAATCATTGGATGACTCTTTTGTCACTTCAACTTGAGACTTGGCTTTTCTTGAGTTGACTTGACCGATGCTCCACTCACCGCAAGATCTCACCTGCTTTTCAAAGAGAGTTCCTGTCTACTCTTCTTTGCCATACTCATTTGTCTCGCAAGTCAAGTCTTCCTTCAGTCTTGATTTGTCTTCTTGCATGTTAAGGCGTAGCCGACTTAACTCAGCCTTGGCCACTCTAATTGTTACAATACATTTTACAAAGAAGAATTTGGGAGCCAACTTTCTATTCTAAGTTTTACATGGCATTCATCAAAATCTAAACAATAAAATTCCTAACAATATGATATGCTCTACATGCAACTAAATGAATGCAAATGTCACACCCATCCATAAAATTACTACCTCTCCCCCAAACTTGAATGAAATTATAGCGCATAAAAGAGAAGGTAGAATTTCAAAGAAAAGTGTGGATAGGACTGATTTCTTGTGGGGGTGGCGGCGGAAAGTGGCCCCGGGAGATATGCCACATTCGAATCGATGCATCGTCCGCAATATCTCCAACTCCCCATTTGCTCTTGGGGTTTTGTGAAGAAAAGTGACCCCCAAGCGTCTTATATCGATTGACCAACCCACGCACGGGCCGTGCTCTAGCGCCCGTCTTTGCCGTCTTTGGGGTCGAACATCGCTTTTTTTTTTCTCGATTTTTTTGATTTTTTTCGATTTTTTTCAATTTTTTTTCGTTTTTTTTCTTTTTCGTTTTTTTTTTTTCTTTTTCGTTTTTTTTTTTTTTTTTTTTAAACAAGGAAAAAATCCTAACCTATGGAAGCAAATAAATCCTATCTTAGAAAAGGGAAAACAAACCAAGAAAACATGGGAAGAAATAAAATAAAGAAACCGTTGGGTTTTCTCCCAACAACAAGCGCTTCATTTAACGTCAGAGCTTGACGCCTGTAACGCTCATGAATTTGTGCCTCCTTTGAATGCATATATTAACCGCTTTGGGTCATGGTCAAGTGCCAAATTTGCATTGTTTGCACCTAATATTGCATACTTGGGATTTCCAAGCGGGGATTGAGTCCTGGTGTTGGAACTTTTGATTTGAGTTACGCGCGCGTGTTGTCCGTGTGCGTACGCATAGTCCGAGCTCGCGTCTCATTCTCGAATAGTTTTATTATGGCATCTCGCACGCTACGCCCGAGCGCACACGCACGCTCGTCTGTTCCTTATCCCGTTTTTGCTCCTTTTCGGTACCACACACGGGTTGAAAGTGCATAAAACACACAAACCGTGTTTGGTTCCGAATTTTCTTGCTTTTCCAAGATCTTCGGCTCCTCGTGTTCGGTACCACTCCTTAGATGAATGGCACTACATTGTTCCTTCGTGTTGACTTGGTGTTGCTCGGAAGCGGCACTCTTGATGTTGTCCACCAACGATCGTGGCTAATTGGCTAATCGGGTTCCAAGATTTTCCAATTGTGTGCCAGAGTGTTAGCCAATTGTACTATTTTGTCCAAATTTTAGCCTCATGTTTGTTGAATTTGGTTCCTTGCTTCATTCATAAATGCAAAGTGAGGACGCCCTCCATAGATGGCTTTGCCTCTCCGTATAATAGACGTAGGAGTAGGATTATTCCGGTGAATTGTAGGAATTCCGATTATTGTAATAATTGGCTTCCTCCATCAGAGCGGATGTTCGTGCACTACCCGAACCAACTCAAAGAAACAAATCAAATACCACGGAGTAGAATTAACCAACAAATAAAAAAAAAAATATCCAGATTAAGAATAGTTCTATTTATCGCAATATTAGTACTAAAAATTTGATTAATCCCGCGAACGGGCGCCTAAAAACTTGTTCGCCTATTTTTATAGCTTCACCGCAAGTGTACGGATCAGTTTATAGAATAGGGTTTGCAAGGTCGAATCCAAGGATTAATAAATTAATGTACTAAGTATTGGATTATAATAGTCCTATTTTTATCTAAACTATCGAAATTTGAAGGTTTGGTTTTATAACTACTAAAGAAATTAATCCTAAAATAACAAAGTAAAGAGCGATTGAAAGATCAAGTATGAATGGATGGATTCCTGAGTTATGGTTTCAATTAATATCCCACTTTTATGCTCAGGTTAAGCAAACCAAGGTTAAACATATTCTTCTCTATAGACCAATCACAAAAGTAATTTACTCCTCTCTCGAGATGTATGTAAAAGCGTTGATTGGAATATCTATGTTATCATCTCTACTCAACATGAGATATCCAACTCCCAAAAGTTCAAAAGATTAAAAGATCTCACAAATATTCACAGACTTCTCAATCATGCAATCTATTTGTGTCAAGTACTCAAGATTTAGTATTGAAACTCATCGGTTAGAATTATGAATCAATACATCAAACAAGTTTAGATCAAAGGCCTTTTGATAAAACAAGAATTAAAGCCAAGTACTTGAATAGAGAAAGAAAACATTAACTTCAATTATCCTTAATCATCACATAAAAGTGTTTATTAATCTACTCCCAAACCCGGGAATCACAAGAGTTTTAGCCAGGACATTAAAAATAAACAATTCATAGACAAATTATCCATAATCAAAATCTAACTAATTGAAATACGATACGATGGAATGAGTGACTCGGGGATGACGACGATCTCTCGAACTATCTTCGATCCTCGAAGGTGTGGTTGCGGTCTTGATCAATCTCTCGAAGTATCCGATTGAAAATCGCTCTTTTCTCTGGTTTCTAGGGTAAAATCAGCGTGTTCTTGTTTGTGGCCGCCGGGTCTATTTGTACTTTGTTTGGGTTGAAACCTAGTTGAAAACGGATCGACTGTTTTTCCCCAGGGGAGCACGCCATGCCCCTTTGGCACGGGCTGCCCGTCTTGGCTGGTGCCGCACAAATTGTCCATCCGCTGGGGAGCATGGGCCGGCGCATACGCACGACCAGCCCGTGCGCCACCCAAACGTCCGAATTTGCTTATGGGGTCTTCATAAGAGTTGTAGCCTCTCTCTTAGCTTTCCGTGGCCACTTGAATCAGCTCAATATCAATTTTGTAGAGAGTTATGGCCAAAATACTAAACCCTGTCGAGTCTTTGGAAAAATCTAGACGCGTTTGGATCATCCATGCTTCTTTTGACACATGAATCATTACTATGACTCTTGACTCAATATAATTGGCTTCCAATTGGGTGTAATCGCTCGATTCTTGATTCTTCTAGGTCGCAATGCTCGTATTTGTCACAAAATCACTCCAAATATTGTTAAATTCCTACAAAACGAGCAAAGCGTAATATCTTTTCCACAAAGAGCTTAATATATACCATTTCATATGAGTTATTGCATGTTTATAAACAATTATAGCCATAAATATGCCCTAAAATACATGCAAAATACATGTCAATCAATGTCCTTCTTTTCAACATGATCTCTTATGAAGTGATATCCGACATCAATATGCTTTGTTCCGAGTGCAACACAGATTTTGAGTGATTGCAATTGCACTTGTGTTATCACACATGATTGGAATTTCTTTTTCCTCAAATTCATAGTCTCTCGCCCTCATCGTCTCATCCATAGGACTTGGGCACAACAATGCCGCCTGCAGCCTATGTATTCTCGCTTTTGTAGAGGTGGCTATTGAATTTTGCTTCTTGCTAAACCAGAAATCAACTGTTTCCTAAAGATTTGACATGTGCCGAAGTGCTCTTCCCGTCCACTCTGCATCCAAAGATAGTCGTAATCAATAGCCAATTAGCTTGAATCCACCTTCCTTTGGATACCATAGGCCTACTTCGCTTTCTTTCAAGTATCTCAATATTCTCTGCATTTTGTTGTCATATAGCTCTCTTTTGGAGCAGATTGAAATCTTGCACATACACCTACAAAGAAAGGTGATGTCGGCCCGCTTCTTTGTGAGATAGAGCAATGATCCAATAAGTGCTCAGATCTTGTTTGATCTACAGGCTTGCCATCCGCATCCATGTCCATTTTTGACCGATGTATTCATTGGTATTTTTACGTGAAGACTTCTCCTCCATACCAAACCTCTTCATTAAATCTCCGTGTATTTTGTTTGACTTATGAAGGTTCCATCCTTCATTTGTTTCACTTGGAGTCCAAGGAAGAATGCCGCCTCTCCCATCATGCTCATTTCAAATTTACTTTGCATGAGGTTTGAAAACTTTTCGCATGACTCTTTGTTTGTGGATCCAAAAATGATGTCATCCACATATATTTGAACAAGCAAAGATACTCTTTTTGTCTTGAATTAGAAAAGTGTTCTATCTACTTTTCCTTTTGTGAATCCATTTTCGGTTAGGAATTGTGACAAAGTATCATACCATGCTCGGGTGCCTGTTTCAATCCATATAAAGCTTTTTGAGTTTGTATACCTTATCTCCAAGACTCTTTCGCTCAAATCCTGGAGGTTGTTCAACATACACTTTTTCTTCCAATAAACCATTTAGGAATGCACTTTTACATCCATCCGATATACAATGAAATCCTTGTGAGTCGCATAGGCAAGAAACATCCTTATAGCTTCCAATCTTGCTACGAGGGCAAATGTTTCATCAAAATCTATCCCTTCTTCTTGGCAATATCCTTTGGCTACTAGTCTTGCTTTGTTTCTTACCACGTAACCTTCCTCGTTCATCTTATTTCTCAACACCCATTTGGTGCCAATAACATTTTGATGTATGGGTCTTTGCACTAATTCCCATACTTTATTTCTTTCAAACCGATTGACTCTTCTTGCATAGCTTGAATCCAATGTGTGTCGTCCAATGCTTGTGACACGTCTTTGGGCTCTATTTTGCGAGATGAAGCATGTGAACATGGCTTCTGTTGAGTTCGATCTTGTTTTGATACCTTCTCTTATATCTCCAATGACAAGTTCTAGTGGATGGTCTCTCGGCCATCGTACATCGGGTTGGAGTAAGTTAGCTGGATTGATCGACTTTCGCTTTTGTGGTTCTTTGCGGGTCGACTCTCTCGTAATCACTTAGCCGCAAATTTTCCATTGTTTTTTGAGATTCACTATCTCATCTTCTTCTCAATTGATAATTGATAATTCACGCTTCAAAGATAGGGACTCTTCGTATGGTTAGATGATTCACTTATCACAGTTGACTCTTCAATGTCTTCTCCATTTACATTTGGCTCATCGAATACCACATGAATGGATTCTTCGCAACCATAGTTCTTTTGTTGAGTATTCTGTAGCCTTTACTTTCGGTGAGTATCCTAAGAAGATACATTCATCGCTTTAGCATCAAAAGCCTTTAGATTGTCTTTGCCATTGTTGTGGATGAAGCATTTACATCCAAATATTCTCAAATATGCAACATTTGGTTTTCTTCCATCCAGATCTCATAGGGAGTCTTTGTCACCGTCTGTTTGTCATACATCCATTTTGAGTGTAGCAAGTGTGTTGATTGCTTGACCCAAAATCTTTTTGGTAACCCTGCTTGACTAACATGGTCCTTGCCGCTTCTTTTGAGGGTTCTGCTCTTCTTTTTTCGCAACTCCATTCGATGTGGAGTCCTTGTCTGCTGATAGTTCATGACCAATACCATTCTCAATACAATCGAGTTATTATTCCATTGACAAACTCAGTTCCTCTGTCTCGATCTTATTTTGATAATGGTTTGACTCTTCTCGTTTTGAATCCTCTTCTTCATCACCGTGGTAGTTTTTGTAGAGTTTCTTTCTTCTTACACATGAATATTGTCCATGTATATCTTGAGTAGTCATCTACTACCACCAAGGTGTATTTCTTTCCACTTATCTTTCATTTGGTTCCTTTGGGCCAAATAGATCCATATGAAGCGGATGCAATATTCTTGTTGAAGATGGGCATGTCTTTTCTTTGAATGATGACTTGATTTGTTTTCCTTCGACATGCGTTACATATACTCTCCTTCTTGTATCTTTCGAGTCTGGAAGTCCGTCCACAAGACTACTTCTTGCAAGTTTGTTAATCGTTTTGAAATTTAGGTGACTCACCACTTTTTTGTGCCATACCTAACTTGATTCAACATTTGTGCTTTTTGCTAGTAGACAGTCTTTGGGTGTTGCGGTTGACCAATCCACAACATACATATTCTTCTCGTCTACATCCTTGCGCAAAGACAACTTCATTCGATTCAAGATCTTGATTTGGCATACACCCATGTTGAATCCAACATTGTAGCCCTTGTCACACAGAGTTGATGATGCTCGATTAAGTTGAAGTTGAGTCCTTCAACATATGCAACATCTGTGATTTCTAATCCATTCCTTTTGATGGATCCAATGCCTCTTATTTCACCAGGAGCTTCATTTCTCCAAATATGACTTTTACTCCTTTAACGTCCTTGAATTTTGACAGATTTTTCTTATTTCTGTCATATGTCCGGAACGACCACTATCCATGTACCAGGTTCCTTGGCACTCATAATTGCCTTGAACCCGCAATCAAGAAAATTAAGTTTTAGGTACCCACTCTTTGTCCGGGTCCCGAGAGGTTAGAATTGTAAGATGATCCAACCAACCTATAGCCAAATGATTTGACTCTTAGGGGTTGCCATCTATCGATGCCATAATCATAATTAATCCTGGAAAATTGCTTGAGGATTCTGCAGTTCATACAACTGTCTCTTTTGTCTCGTATGTACGTGTATAATTTTTAGCAATCGCCTTCTTTGGGTAATTGTGGTGTCTCCGAGTGTAGTGCCTAGGTGCATGTGTGTCTTTGATGAAAGCTCTTATACTTTTGGAATGGCCTTTCTTGAGTTCTAGGCCTTTGCCATTTTGGCTTATATTCCATAAGTCTATCGCCGATAGTTTACATTATTCCAATCACTTGGCTTGGATACTTTCTACCATTCCCATCATATGTATTTCTTTTATGGATTTTAAGGGGTTTTGGTAGCTCGCTTTTTACAGTATTTTTTCTGTTTGGAGTTTTTGAGGAACTCTGTTGAATCTCTTCTCATTTTATCCTTTCAGCCGCACTCAATCGGTGTTTTCCTTTTCCTTTATAACCAAGGCCGGTTTGCTTGTTATTGTGCTTTGGAGTGAATGTGTATGCAACATTTAGAGTTTTGGATTTTTTCGGACTCGTCATGGCTTGAAGATCCTTTTTCCAAAATTACTTTTGAGGTTTGACATAGCACGGAGGAATTAAATCCTAAGCCTGTCTTGTCTCCACATTCTCTTTGACTCATAATAAGATCATCCAATGATTTAGATGCCTTAGTGAATGAGGCAATAACATTTTTGAGGTCATTTTCCCTCTCTCTGTGGCGGCAATTTTCGCTATTAATTTAGCATTTTCGGCCTTTTTAAACTTTCATTCTCATCACTATTTGACTTAGAGTACTCGGCTCCTTAGTCACCTTGAGTTTTGACTCTTGAGTAGGTGTTTTCCTCATTTAATAGTGTGTGTGAGGATTTAATGTGTTCAAAATCTTTCATCATTTTGCCTAACGAATCATAAAGATCAGTGGGTGAAGAAGTGTGTGTGTGTCATCACTATCACTAGAGTCCGAGTTTGATGAGTTAGAGTGTACCTCATCTTCTTGGTCGAGGTTGATCTTGTTCTTTGGCCATTAAGCGGATCAGGGCTTCTTCTTCGAGTCACTTGAGTAGTCGCCTTCATTTGCTCTCGAATGTTTTGTCTCTCTTGACTTCATTTGTTTTTGATCTCTGACCATCATTGCTTTTTCTTTTCTTGTCTTCTTTCTCTCAAGACTTTTCTTTCTTCTTCTTCATTCTGTATTTGTTAACTACAGGATATGAGCGATCAATGGCATAGTGACCTGGTTGTCTGCGGTTCCAACATAGATATTGACCTTTTGATCGCCTTCTCTTTCCATTCTTGGATTGTCCGCCCTTTGATACTCAACTTTTTGACGACCGTTGTTCTCTTGGCCTCTGTCTTCCCTTGATTTGGAGGGGAGTGAGTGTCTTCCGGAAGATTCACCCTTTCCTCTCTTGTAGTTCTTATTAAAGAACTTGTTGAATCTTTTAACCATCGGGCTATTTTTCCGGGTCAATGACTTCTTTGACCTCGGCTCTCTTCCCATCTTTAACAATTAGAGCAAAATTGTTTTGGGTCCATTGTCTCTTCCCGGTCTTTTTCTTCTCACTCAAACTCGTAGGCTTTGAGGTCCGAGAATAGTTCATGGTTGGATGTCTTAGATAGGTCCATGGAATGTCTCGGTGCCATGACCTTCATTTCCCATTCAATTTGGAAGACTTTTAGGATCTTCATACACATTTCCTTCGTGTATATTCCTTTCCAAGTGTAGACAAGACTCATTTGTGATTTTCAGAACCGAGCATCCAGTTGATCCAGGTTTTCTCCGAGATCATTTTGAAGTTTTCAAATCTTGTACTGACCACCGATAATTTGTTTTCTTTGATTTGCTCACGAGCCTTCACAAATCAATGTCAACTTGTCCCCATTTCCTTAGCCGTTTTGCAAGATTTGACTTTGTTGAACATGGCTTTGTCAAGGTTTTGTAAAGAATGTCCTTGGCTACATTGTCCAGGTTGTATCTTTTTCTCATCATTTGTCCATTCGTTCTTGGTTTTTCAACCATGATCGGGTCTAGAGCTGCATCTTCTTCTCCTTGCAACTCTTCGACGGTTGTGTTCACCTTTAATATTTGCAGAGGCCCATCTTCTATCACTATCCACATCTCATCATGTAATCTTTGATAGATGAGCGCATACGAATTTTCCAATCATCAAATTCTTGAAGAGTGAACATAGGGATGCGTGTCAAATTTGCTTCCATGATAATGACTTTTAATGATAAAAAGAGTTTTGAAAATTTAAGTACTAAAGCAGACTTTGAAAAGTTTGGAGATCTAGTTCAAGAATAACCGGTGCGGAGGGTTCAATGAACCAACCGCTCGATACCACTTGTAGGTCCCAAGGGGTGTAAGTGTAAGGTTTAGAAGGGGGTTGAATAAACCTTACCAAATTTTCGATTTAGTCCTTTTAAATATACTGAGTTGATACTACAACAGTGTCCTTGATGGACAAATCAATTTAGTCAATCAAGTAGAGTTAGTCTCTCAATGACTCAATGTTTTGTTGATGGAATAACTCGGTGTTGGCTCTAAATTAACTCAATTGTGGTTTTGTTTTTTGGAAGACTTAACACCCTTAAGTTTGATTAAGCAAGAATTTAGTGCTTGGTTTAGTACTAAAATTATCAAGTGGATAGCAAATTTATCGCCAGATATAAGCGATTAAAAATGCAGGAATTAAAGTCTTTGAAATGTAAATGACACAATGAAATTTTTATAGAGGTTCAAGATGGGGTAATTCTTCTACTCCTCTCTTCTCCAACTCCCGGAGGAATCCACTAGGTAATGATCGAGATACAAAGTGGTAACAGTCCGGATACAAGTCTTGATCACACACGGTGACTTGATCCTTTGGGACTCGATCTGAGACGCCTTGATCACTGGTGGCTTCTCGTGACGACTCGGCCTTCTTCACAGGCATTTTGCTTTGCTACTACAGACTCACTTGCTCAAGCTCTTTGGATTTGATCACGAAGCCCTCCAAAAGCTTAAGACTTGGTTCGACCTTGAACCTTCCTACAATCCTTCGTGGAATGTAGACCCCTTGATTTTTCAGTATTTTCCTCTTCAACTCGATTGAAGTTATCTTTCCTTAACAGGTGAGTGTTGGATTGATGTTCTTCGTAGTGTAGGCTTGAGGATTGAGAATGTTTTAGATTTTCTAATAGTTGCTTGAACGTTTTTGGTTCAGTCTATCTCTTATGTGTCATTCACTTGTGTCCTATTTCTCAAATAAGTTCCTCGGCCTTTTATAGTGATCTTTCAAAAATTTGCCCGTTGAAGAGATATGCTTAATTTTTGAAAGTCACTTGCGATCGTTGGCTTGTCTTGTTGTTGCGTTCTTGGAATTGCCATTTCCTCGTATGAATTGTTTATCACCTTTTCGGACTTCGACACGGTGTAGTGCTTCCCATTAGTTCATTCCTTTTGCACGCTCCGGGACCGAGCACTCCGAGAAAGGTGGTATGGAGATATTACTTGTTTAAGTAATTCTCTTGATTTCTCGTGCAACGGATCTTTACGATTATCTCGACTTGACCGCATTTCTTTGCTTTCCCCAGGTGACTTAGAGTCGCCTTCCAATCATTGGATGACTCTTCGTCACTTCAACTTGAGACTTGGCTTTTCTCGAGTTGACTTGATCGATACTTCACTCACCGCATCTCGATTTGCTTCTTCAAGAGAGTTCCCGTCTAATCTTCTTTGCCATACTCAAATTGTCTCGCAATGAGTCTTCCTTCTAGTCTTGATTTGTCTTCTTGCATGTTAGGTCGTAGTGACTTAACTCACTTGGCGACTCTAATTTTTACAATGCATTTTACAACAAGAATTGGGGTGCCAACTTCCTATTCTAAGTTTTACATGGCATTCATCAAAATCTAAACAATAAATTTCCTAACAGCTTATAAATGGAGTATCCATCCCGATGAACAAAAAGGAAGACGGAACTTAAATCCCCAAAGCCCTAAAGGAATTTGATGATGAAGACAAGAAAATTCTCTCCTTAAACAAGAAAGCTCTTAACATTCTTCATTGTTCTCTTACCGCTACGGAATATAATCGTATTAGAGGTATTCTATCCGCTCATGATGTTTGGGAAAAAATTGGAAGTTATATATGAAGGCACAAAGAAAGTGAAACAAGCTCGAAAGACCATCTTTGGTCAAAGAGTTCGAAAATTTCACTATGAATATTGGTGAAAATATTTCCAAAATGGTTGAAAGGCTTGACAATATTGTAAATCCTCTTGTTGCACTTGGAAAAATTATTTGAGAAGAGGATAACGTCACAAAAGTTCTAAATGCTCTTCCCGCCTCTTGGTTCAAAAAAGTTACCGCTTATTACGAAAGCTAAAAATTTAGAAACTCTAAATTTTGATGACCTTATTGGCAATCTTCTCATCTATGAAGTTTATACCAATAAAAGGAGTAACTCAAAGACGTCAACTTCTTAACCGGTATGGGAACAACTCCAAAAGGTCTTACCTCAAAATCGAAAAGTTATTATTCTAGTAATGAGGAAGATGAAGATGAAGATGAGGAACTTATTAGAAAATTTACAAAATTTGTAAATAAAAACAAGGAAAGAAAAACAAGAGATAATTCTTGTTTGGATGCGAAAACCCGGACACCATATTGCAAGTTGTCCAAAAGAGAAAGAAGAACAAAGAAAGAAAAAGCACTTTCACAAAGCCTTGAAGGCCAAAGCCGAACCAACAACATGGGATGAACTTCTTGCTACATCCAATGATGAGGAAGACGAGCAATGTCTAATAGGCATCAAAGAAGACAATGAGGTACGTTTTAAATCTTCTATTTCTTTTAGTAATGAATTGCATGATGATTATGATGAATTGCAAAATGATTTTGATGATCTTCAAAATGAATTCCAAAACTTGCTCTTTAAATACAAAAATTTGAAAAAGGAATTCAACACTATGAAAAATGAAAAGGATAGTTTACTTATTTCATATGAATCACTTTCTTGTGCTCACACTACCACACTTGATAAGGTTAGAAACCTTGAAAAAGAAAATAGTACTCTTGTTATATTGACGCATGAAAAAGAATATGTTAAAGTTCAACTTGAGTACCGATAAAATGACCAAAATTCTTGATGTTCAACGTTGTGATCATGTAAAACTAGGACTTGGTTATAAGTCTAATGATATCAATGATATGAAAAAGAACCAAATACCTATGCATCTTAATCATTATGCTTCTAGAACTATTACATGTTTTTATTGTGGTAAAAGTGGTCACACGGCAATACTTGTCGGGCTAGAAATAGTTCTAATTATTATTGGAGACCTAAAAGTCTCAATGCTAATCCAAAAGAACCCAAACACTTGAGGGTACCACAAGATAATTTCATGTTAGGTACTCGGCGCAACAAAAATCAAAGGAAATTCAAATTGTCAAATCGACAACAAATATTTGCGCCACTTGATCAAAGGAGAAGACATTATCAACAAAATCAATTTCCAAGAAGAAAGTATAATCAACAAGGGGAAGGACATAACCCTTGGCAATGGCGAAATTGATAACCCTTATCCACTTCTTGAATTATGTATTTTATACTTTTTGCACATGTTTATTCTTGTCTTGATTGTCTTAATTCATTTTTAAAATGTTTCTTAAAAATGAGGTCTCAACTATATACTCTTGGTTTTTCAAAATTAAAAAGGAGACCTTGAATTGTATATGATGTTTTATATCAATATTGTCTATATTATCCGATATTACTATGCTCTTGTGCAAGATGTTTTGTCAAGATTTTTGGGAAATATTTTGGTATTAAAGAACAAATGATCATAGATTTATCCATGGCTATCTACATCATGATTTTTCAAGTTTAAGAAAGCGCATATTGGTTGACCAACAAAAGCGATGTATGTTCATCAACTTTTATTACTCTAATAGACTCGATATTATTCATGCCTTATGCCCATGTGCTCGATTTAAGAGCAACCCAAAAGAGTCTCAATTAAGTGCCGTTAAAAGAGAATTTTCAATATTTGAAAGGCACTCTTTTTATCCAATGATTGATAACGTTCTATTTTTTTTTTGATAAAACGTTCGGTGTAACTTGTATTTGTAACAACTATATTGATGATTTAACTTGTATTTCTTTTCGATTTCACTCTCCAAGAGGAGCCTATCAATGTTCAATACCTCTCCTATAAATAGAGGAAGATTTGGAGCCACAAATATAAAGATTTGGAGCCACAAATATAAGACAATACACTACAATATAACAAGAGGCATATCAAGCAAATATTTTGTTCTTCACTTTCACATTCTTGTTGTAATAGCTTAAGTCTTTCACTTTCACATATTGAGGTCTAGGCTTGATTCTTGATTACACTTCACTTCAAAGTTGTATACTTCATTATCGAGTTGTAATCTTGAATTTGTGTTCATCATTCAAACACAAGATATCCTTGTGAGTGTGGTACGAGCATACTTGGGTGATCTTAGGTATTGAAGAGTGTGGTACTCTTCATAGGTGTAAGAAGATTGTGGTAATCTTTTTGTGGAAGAGTTTGGTGCTCTTCGAGATGTTGAAGAGTTTGGTGCTCTTCAAGTTGGAAGATTGTGGTAATCTTCATTTGGTGTCGTTGTAAGAAGAGTGTGGTACTCTTTAAGGTGAAGTTGTAATAATTTTGGTAATTATTAATAAAATTCTTTTTCTTTTCGAAACTCATCCAGGGATATCTTTGGGATGGTAGAACACGTAGTCCCTAGGTGGAGTAAAGCTCTATAAATAGACGTGTGTTGTTTATTTTCCCGCACCTTCATTCTTATCATTGCTTATTCATTTGAAAAAAGAGGCGAAACTCGGAAAATCGGCATAATCTATTCACCCCTTTAGATTATTGTAGCCACTTCGACTAACAATATTTACCTTAAAAATTATTCAAACAAATGCAAGAAACTTATTATTATGAATAAGAATGTAAATATTTAATTTTGAAATTCTCCAGATTCAATCCCAAACATTAATGTACGTCCTTTTGAAAGGTTTTAAAGTCAAAATTACAACATTAATTATAACAAGCTTGAAGCATTAAATTGTTTAGAATTTCAGTTTATAGAAAGAAAACACTTATTTTAGTAGAGAAGAGAGAGAATATTAACTTGCGCTATAATGTGAAATCACATATTGTCTTATGTTTTTAACTTAAAAAATTAGAATTTAATGTTTAAACAAATTTACCCCTAGTAACATTGAACATATAATTTGTAGTATCTCTTGAATATTTAAACTAGATTTTCTGATTTACATTCTTCATTAATTCAGATAAAATTAAATTATGTTCTTTTAAAAAAATTGTACTATAAGTAATTCCAACTTTAAAAAGCTAAAGTAATAGTTGAATATAATAGATACAAAAACTAAATATAAAGGATGGATGTAAGTCTTGACTATTTAAGTTAAATAAAATTTTATCTTTAGAAAAAGATTAATAAATATATTTTTAAACTTAATTTAGTTATATATATTATACTTATTCGTGATTTCTTGTTTATCCAATATGTTTCACAATGCAAAATATAACATTAGTAAATTGTATTCATTAACTAAGAATTAGAATTATAAATGAAACAAATTCAATGTACTCAATTGGTTCTATTAAAATATTTTAGACACTTCTTGTTATTTGAGTAATTAAAAATATTAAAATATTACTAGAAGAAATATGTATTTTTTGATTTTATTAGAATATTACATATATTATTATATTGAAAATATAAATTGCTAGTTTAGAAATATATGTTTATATATACATATATATCAATATTGATAAGGGTCTTTTTATCCATGTTTTATGTGTATATTTAAGTATGATTTGAGTTATTTTGTTGTTAGTTTCATAAATTTTTTATACATAGTTCACATTACTCCGAGGTGCTTTTATTGGTGTAGATTGATGATTTGGAGTTGTTTTTGGTGAATTTTGGGCCATGGTTTCATGTCAAAACATACCCGGGGGTTTCGGATGCAAAAACACTCAAAATCCCAAGCTAAACGCGTCATTTCGGGCCTTTTCGGTCAAACACGGGGGGTGTATTTTTAAGCACGGCCGTGCTTTTAGAAGTAAAAAACGAGCAATTTTTCGACCCGACGCATCAAACACGGCCAGGCCATGCTTGAAAAGCACGGCCGTGTGGGAAATCCAAAAACACACGGCCCTGCCCGTGCTTTTAAAGCACGGGCGTATTTTTTCATCGATCTGGATGTTCTTTTGGTGGAAATTATAGAAGCTTTCCCTTTTTGCTTTTTGACAACCTTTGAGCCACTTTTACATCTCATTTTCTGCACCAAACTCTATTATTCCCTCAATTGTCATGTGGACACGGTGATTCAACCAACTCAACCAATGGAAGTGGAGTATTGTCATGTGAATACAATGATTCAACCAACTCAACCATGAATGTGCACATAATGATTCAACCAACAACCATGGAAGTGGAGCATTTGTTAGCATTATTGATGTGTTCTTTCAAAAGATGGTGCCTATAAAAGCCAAGAGTTTGAGTTGGGAAAGAGAATTCATGTAGTATTCATTCATATATAGATTCATTGTGTATTCATCATAGACAATTAGAAAATATTCATTGTGTCCAACATTTTGAGTGGAATTGGGATCAAGAGGTCTTGAAGGAGTAAGCTTGTAGCAACATTGGAGAATAAGGCTTGGATCAACATCATCTATCAAGGAAGAAGTCATTGAGATTTTGAGAAAGATAAGTACATCATGTCTACAATACTTAAATCTTCTTGTGTAATTTACTCTTTTGTCAAAATCATGAGTAGCTAAACTCCTAGCGTTTGAATGTAATGAACTCTAGAATGAATTTGTGATTAAGGTTTGTATGTTTTTAATAAAATTCTCATGTCTTGTGTGATTCACTTATATCATGTTTATTTCATTCAAGTTAATATTTTAGGTATATTAATTTGATATCTATTCCTCATCGGGTAACCGAGAGATTTATGGTGAGAAAGAACCTATATAAGTGAAAAGAGTTGCATGCAATCCTAGATATAGAAACGACATAAATCTTCCGGATTATGGTCAAACCTAATATGGGAATTCATAAATCGTTATAATGCAATTTTGGGAGTTTTAACTAGAAAGAGATTTGATTAATCAACTCGAGATTAGGAGTTTTTGGCCTTGAGAAAGGGTTTAACTTAAATCGTGAATTTCTACGGTCCACATAACATGAGATTTTATTAAAAAGAGGTTGGTTTTTGCTTAAGGGCTTATGATTGTATTTTTTATCTTGTTGAATCACAAAAACATTCTAGAGGGATTTACATTCAACACATTTCTATCTCTTGATTTCTCATTCTACAATCTACTTTTATTTGATTTATTGTAAGTTGCAATTATTTTAAATTCTCTATTTTTTCAATTTTCATTTTAACAAACAAAACTCTGAAAATTGCTAGATTAGATAACAAAAAGACGGTAATTAGTAATACTTACAATCCTCGTGGGAATGACACTCCTGTGACTCAATAATCTATACTACAAAACGATAGGTGCACTTGCCTAAGGTTTTTAGAGTAGCTTTTGAGCCATCAAATATACAAAAATATATTTATTTATAATTTTTGGTAAGAGTTTAACAATTGAAAGTTAATATTTGACATGGATTCAAATAATCAAAACAATTTATATGATCCATCTTTTTGTGTATTTGTTATACTCTTTTATTACTAAGTATTTTTCTCGATTGAATTACTTAAGTTCTTGATTATTTTTCTTTTTTTTAATAATTTATTTTTTTAGCTCATAAAGAACCTAAAATCAAAACTGAAGTACAAATATTTGAAACATGCTAAAAACTACTATTAATATTTTTTTTGTCTAAATATTAAAATCAAATTTAATTAAGAGGCAAATATTATATTGGCAAGTTAATAAAGGTAAAAGAAAAGTTTATAGAGGTAAATGAGATATATATGACCATGTTGAGGGGGTGTTGTAACTTGCTCCAAATAATATGCATAGCGGAAATTGCACTTTTGATTCCATAAGAAAAGAAATCAAATACTTTTAGTCCCATTTTGCATTTTAGTCCCAATTTTGGTCCCAATAGATTTATTTTAGCACATTTAATCCCACACGATGGTTTCAAAAAAAAAAAAATCCCACACGATTCACAAGTTACAATTTTAGTTCATAAACTAACGGAAAACTTAATCGACCGTTAACTCTATTCTTACGGGACCAAAAATACATTTAACCCAAAAATTAATCAAATATGTTTTTGAAAATTCGGAAAATTGTCTAACGATATTGAAAATTATTTCAGTCAAATTTAAAATTATTTACAATTTATCAAAAAGTTACAAAAAAATCCAAAATTATTCCAAAATTAAAAAATATAAAATCTGAAAATATGTTTAAAAAACTAAAAATATTAGAAATATAAAATCATTTTAAAATCCAAAAATTCCAAAAACAAAATATGAATTTTTTTGAAAAAATAGTAAATCATTCTTTTTCTAAAAGTTGAAATTTATTTAAAATATTTTAGAATATTTTAAATTCCAAAATTTTAAAAAACCCAAAACCCTTTTTAAAGTTTTGAAAATTATTTTGAAAGCTTTTGGAATTTTCTAGAAATATTCAGATTTTAATATCCTAATTTTGGAATAATATTAACATTTTTAAATTTTTTTGGATTTTTTAAAATTAAATCTCAATATTTTCTTTGATTTTTACAAAAATTTAAATAATTTTAGTTTTGTAAAATATACTGTGTTTTACCCGTTTTGGTTTTATAAAAAATTCAGATTTTTTGGTAAAAATTTCAAGAGTCTTCAATAGTTTTCAGATTTTTAGACACATTTATTTTTAAACAATTTCTAAATTTTTAATTTTATATTGAATTCATTTTAATATTTGAGGTAATTATGTTTTTAAACAAAATTTCAGATTTAAAAAATTTAGTTTTGAAAACAACTTTTTGAAAATAATTTTGAGTTTTTCTGTTTTAAAATTTTAAAATATTTTAAATAAATTTCAAAAGTTTTAAAAATTAAAACATTGTATAGTTGTTTTTAACAATTTTCATATTTTATTTTTGTAACTTTTAAATTTTAAAATAACTTTGATTTTTTTTTTTTTCGTTTTAAACAAACTATCATATGTTTTTATATTTTAATTTTAAGATTTTTAAATATTTTTTATTTTTTATAACTTTTTATTAATAAATTGCAAATAATTTTAAGTTTTATTGAAACAATTTTCAAAATTGTCCGACAACTTTTAGATTTTTTAAATAAAATTTTTAAATTAATTTTGAATAAATACATTTTGGTTCCGTAAGAACATAGTCAATGTTAGTTAAGTTTGCCGTTAGTTTTGTGACTAAACTACAACTTTTTAATTGTATGGAACTAAATGTGTTAAAAAGAATTAATTGGGACAAAAAAAATAAAGTGTGGGATTAAAAGTGCTTTACCTATTTTATAATGGGAGCAAAAGTGAAATTTTCTTCTTAATATGTATACTAGTCTTTTTTTCGTACGATGCACTGCAGTATATGTCTGTTATGCCTCTATTTTGTATGGTTACATGTATAGTTTTCTAATAGTTCAATCAATTATATCTCTTACATCATCCCCACGGGGAACCATCCCCCTTGGTAACCGAATAGAATGGGTCGGACAATCCCTGGTTAATTCGGGGATGTGAGTTAGGATGAGAAATCTCTGCTTCTTTAGAATCGGAAATAGAACAGGGACATTATTTATATGCCCGTCTCCCTTTCTATTCCGATTAGATAAAACGGGAATTCTCTGTTCTCATCCCTATTCCCCGAATATGTATATTATATATATATATATTAAATATATTTATAATTTATTATTTTATTAATTCTAAAAATTAAACCTAAGAATATTTTCATTTTTACTTGTTCTTATTCGTTATTTCATAAATTATGGATTTATGTTATTTATGTTTTAAAAGAATAGTGATTGTAGAAAATTTAAAATTTCAAAAAATTATTTAAATATAAAGATAACTAATTTGATTATAAATCATATGATTAAACAATAAAAATAAACTACTATAGACTATAGGAAATTTTCTTTAAATATGAAATATTTTGTTGTAGAAATATGAATTGTATCTATTTATGGAACATGTTTATCTATGAGAAAGTAAAAGTTTGAAAAACGTTTTTTTTACCGCCAATATTGAATCTTGTTACTACCCTAATCCTAGATATTTAATAAATTGTATTTTCAATAAATTAACAATAAAATTATTTCAAATTATAATATTTTTTGGGGTTTAAAAAACTGATCAAATTATCAAAATTGTTAAAGGAATTAAACAAAAACCATGCTCTATATTTAGCAACGCAATTTTAAGGGAAAACAAAATATTTAAAAAAAAAGAAAAATATTTTATTTTTATATATACACTAAATCAAAAATTTATCAAACATACAAACTCATATGTAATTCCAAATGTACAACATTAAAACTTGAGTATCAAAATACATTTATAAATATAAAACATAATTTCAGCCAACATGAAAAATATGTTATTATATAAAAAGTAAATTTATATATAAAATACTATTATGAGTATAATTTCATATTAAATAAGTCTTAATTTTCTTCTTACATAAATATATATAATTTTATGCATAGATACATGTGATATAAAATTTGGATACATATTTTGAGATATTTTCTTTAGTTAAATTTTTTAATTGAATTTAATCAATTAAAATATAATTCTAAATAATTATTAAGAAATGGATTAAGACCAATTAACAAAAACATATAGAGATCACAAATAGAACAAAAATACATAAATATACAAACCGATATCCAATAGCTCAAATGCATAACTTTTAAAGCTCATTACAAATTATAAAATGATGAATCGATATTTTTTTATATATTTTTCTTTATTATATTTTTGTTATTTATATTTTATATATATATAATATGGATGTCAAATCAAGATCATAAAAATTAATTAATTTAATATATTATACGTAAAAAATGGATCAAAAAAAAAAAAGTTATTAATTTTTCTTAAAAGAGAAAAACATAAATATAACAATTAATGCAAGACACACACAGATTTGGAAAGCTTGTTTTAAATAATTCTATTTTTTATATTATTTTAAAAAGTGATTATTCAAAGAAAGTTGACTACCAAAAATAATAAAATACCAAATATTTATCAATTTTTTATTTTTACACATATCTTTTTACTTTTTATAAGAATCTTTAAAGGAGGGGAAAAATTTCCCATACTATTTTAAGAAGTGGTTGTTATTATATATACATAGATATGTAATAAGAGGGGAAAATATGACAAACTGGCAAGTGAGGTCAAAATTATTTTTGTAGAACCCTATTTGAATCCCCAAAACCTCCAAACTAAAAACCTACAGCTCCCACATTTCGCTTTTCATTGCAGACGGCAGATTCCACCACCTCTCTCTATCCATTTTCCCTTTCCCAAAGGGCCAAAGGCCCAAAACCCTCGAAAATCGTATCATATTGCGGATCCGAAGATGGGCGATCACCGCGCCGCCGCCGCCGCCGCTTCAGCTAAGCTTCCGATTCCTGGCAAGCGGAACATCCTTATCACCAGCGCCTTGCCTTACGTCAACAACGTTCCACATCTCGGCAACATCATCGGATGTAATACTCCCATTTTGTTTACAGTTAATTTCTTTTGCATGTCTATTATTGCGGGCAGTTGTATGTATGTGGCGTTCGAGGAATTGATTTTTCGTTTGCATGCTTAAAATCGTGAGCAATTGTTTGCTTATTTAGCTCATTTTGCGTTCCTGAGAAATGATGTTCTGCTTTTTTGTTTTGAACAGGTGTGCTGAGTGCTGATGTTTTTGCGAGGTACTGTCGGATAAGAGGATATAATGCGATATATATTTGTGGCACGGATGAGTATGGGACCGCAACTGAGACTAAGGCATTGGAGGAAGGGTGTTCTCCGAAGGAAATTTGTGACAAGTATTTTACTTCATTTTCTATCGATGTATAAGAAATTATATTTCCTCTAACTTTCAGTTCAGTAACGTATTTTAGCGATTTGGCTTCATTATCATAGAAAATTTTGTTCTGATTCTTTCGATTTTGGTGGTTCATGGATGGGAAGATGAATGCGGAATTGGTTGTAGATAAAGCCTGATACTGCTGAAATATTCTTTTTTAGTATCACCGTTGGTATAAAAATACAACCTTTTTTAAGTATTTGCTACAGATTATGTACTTTTTAAGAGATTAATAATTGATAATTAATTCTTGATGCTGGCATGCAATACCCTTATCCACACATACTTGAGTTCACCAGTAGTGCATTTCTTCGTGTATGATGATAAGGGAAAGAAATGAAGGAGAACTACAAACTATTGGAAATAGTAGAAAAAGGATTTTGAAGATTAAACCAAAAAGCTAAAAGTTCTATACGGTGGAAGGCTTTCTTCATTTGTCGTGTATAATATTTATCTCTTTGTAATATATATTTCCCAAAGCTGGATTAGAAGGTAATGAGGAGTAATAAATGATGGTTGCTCCTATGAATGGCAATGGATTAGGGTCAAACTTGGACATGCGCTTGGGGATTATGGGGTTTGAGACTATAACAGTTCTTAGAGTTTGGGACCTGACCCCGACCCAATTTCATGGTATATATGGATATGTATGCATTTTTGTGATGTTATGTGAGAAAATATGTATATAGATATGCTCAAATGTATAACTTTAGTATTGCATATAAATTAAAAAATATTGATAATTCGTTTATACTTCCAACTATATAGAGAATTAAAAGAATTATGCTTGGTATTATAAATTTTCAAAATAACTAGAACATGCATACATAAAGTTGCAAATAATTAGTTGTTAAATTCTTGTATTTAATAAGTTATGGTTTTTATTTTTCAAAACATTATTATATTTTAAAATTACAAGATGGGTCTCAGGAGGTCTTTTAGGACTGCAGGGTCTTGGGTTTGTAAAACTTTTGCAGTTCAAATCTCAAGTCTTTGCGAACTTGCCCTTGGCGCATCCCCAGTTCCATTTGCACAAGTTAGCAAACAAATATGCACTTATCAAATAGGTGGCCATTTTCCAAAGTAATCAATCTGACGATAGTCTTGTGATGCGAAGTAAATTATTGATAGAGGCAGCCGGAATTTATATAAATCTGTTCGAGCTCCTGTTCCATAGTTGTTGAAAACTGTTGATAGCATATGGGAGTCTTCGGTGTTTAAAGTAAAAATTTGTGGTAAAGTTAACTTATCATTTGTTTTTGGTTTGGGTTCTACATTATTATGTGAAGTTGAAAAGCATCATTTTTCAATTGATGACTGTGTCTATATGTGAAACAGTTACTGATTTGACTCAAGAATAACCTGGACTAAAATTTGTATGAACTTCGATGTTCGTTGTTTTGCAGATATCATGCTATTCACAAAGAGGTATATAAGTGGTTCAATATAAGCTTCGATGAGTTTGGGCGTACCTCAAGTCCGCAGCAGACTGAAGTTTGTCAAGCAATTTTCAAGAAACTGTTGGAGAATAATTGGCTTTCAGAAAACACAATGCAGCAGGTGCCATATTTTTCCTAATAGTTTCTTTCAATTAAGGGTGTATTGTTACCGTTTAGTTTTAGAGTCCGTTCTCGTTTTTCTCTTCTTTATTAGAGATAACTTTTATCTGCTTGTCCAACATTTTTGTATCACTGTGAAGTTCATCTATTTCTTCTATGAAGCTCTACTGCGATACATGTAAAAGATTCTTGGCTGATCGGCTTGTCGAAGGTATATGTCCGAGACCTGCTTGTAATTATGACTCGGCACGTGGTGATCAGTGTGAAAAGTGTGGGAATCTCTTAAATCCCACAGAACTACTGGAGCCAAAATGCAAGGTGTGCAATCTTATAACTAAAGACATGTTTTAAATATGGGGATAATGAGGACTTGAGATAACTGCTGCTCGTTCAATAATGGCAATCTTGAGAGGGACTTTGCACTTTACTCCACTTAAGAATAGGCAAAAGAGAGCACGTTGCATCACATCTACATGATTTTTAGGACTTGAGTCTAAACTGTGGGTCTGCTTAATGAACAGGTTTGTCGCAATACTCCACGCATCCGTGATACGAACCACCTGTTTCTTGAACTTCCTCTGCTGAAGGGCAAATTAGAAGAATATATCAACAGCATGTCAGTGGCTGGAGGGTGGAGTCAAAATGCTATCCAAGCAACAAATGCTTGGCTCAGGGAAGGGCTGAAACCACGTTGTATCACAAGAGATTTGAAATGGGGAGTTCCTGTGCCACATGAGAAATTTAAGGACAAGGTGAATTAGATAGATAAAGTTGTGGTTTAAAGATATAGGCCCATATAGTTTTTCCGTTTCTTGAAATTTATTATTTAAATGGTTATATTATATGGATATGCTGGTTACGACTGTTCGATAAATTTGGTTCCTACATAATAAGATGCTCTGTTTGCAATTTAATTTGATGCTCAGGTGTTCTATGTATGGTTTGATGCACCTATTGGCTATGTATCAATCACTTCATGCCATACACCAGAATGGGAAAAGTGGTGGAAGAATCCTGAAAATGTGGAACTGTACCAGTTTATGGGCAAGGATAATGTGCCTTTTCATACTGTAAGTCCATAAATTCGAAATTTGGCACTCTAGAATATTTCATGCACAAATATAGGATAGATGTTGCTTGCTGATGATAGGTGCGGTAGTTTGCTCTTCATTTTCTTTTATGAGTGGGTGTGGTAAATTGGTACTATCAAGCTCCGTGTTTTCATCCTTTCTGGAAGGTTTTCTTAATAGAACTGGACCTTGATATCTGGTGTAATCTTTCATTCCTTAACTGGCATGCAATTGTTTCAGGTGATGTTCCCCTCCACTCTTCTTGGAACAGGTGAAAGCTGGACTTTGATGAAAACCATCAGTGTTACAGAATACTTGAACTATGAAGCAGGTTAGATATGTAGTAGCAGTTAAAAGATATTAATTGCTTGTGACTCTGAAAGACATCTTTCTGTACAAAAGCTTCTTTTGGATTGATATTCTCTTATCAAATGTTTCCATGATTCCAATTTAGGGAAATTCTCCAAGAGTAAGGGTGTAGGAGTGTTTGGAAATGATGCAAAAGACACAAATATTCCTGTGGAGGTATGGAGATACTATTTGCTGACAAATAGGCCAGAGGTAAGCTCTTTTTAATGCACTTCCTTTACGTTTATGCCCCTGGATCACTGCACCCACCCACCCATCTCCTACACCCTGCGTAGTGGTTAACTGGATGCTTACTTTACCATTAACGATATTTTTAGGTATCAGACACGTTATTCACATGGGCCGACTTGCAAGCGAAGTTGAATAGTGAGCTGCTGAGCAATCTAGGAAATTTCATCAACCGAGTCTTGAGTTTCATTGCCAAAGATCCAGGTGGTTAATTTTATTTTATTATGGGCCGTTGATATAACATTTTGTCTTAGACACATGTCATTATTACCTTTACCCATGAACACACGACATTGTATGCCTTCTCAAAAGTAATTAGGTGACTCCCAGACTAGGTTCTGAGCAAGTTGTTGCTCCGGATGGTGGCAAATGGCCAGAGTAGGGGTAGTAGAAAGGTTCTTTACAGTCTACCCTACATTATTTACTCATTCAGTAGAGATAATAAAATAGATACCTCTTCATTTCCTCTTATGTACGAGAATTAGAAGTTGTCATTTAAACCCACTATCTTATGGTAGATCCAATTTGACTTAGTTTCAGGGAAAAAGAAAAAAGCTACAAATATAGTTCACTATTTTTGAGTGACCCTGTTGATCTCTTAGTGGTTCTGATCCGTTGATGGTTCTTAGTAGAGAAATGTTATAAAACAGCAAAATATGAGAGTGATGGGAAACTGAGGTTGCAAATACTGAATTGGTTTAATTTCATGAGAGAACTTTCCTTACTTATCAATTTGCAATTTATCTCATCTGCTGATCAGTTTACCATAAAGGAAATCTCTTGGTCAAGTAATATTATGTATTGTATACTATAAAATTAACCAATATGTTGGCCTTGTTAGTCAAAATTTTGCAATGGGAACTATTTTTAAGTTATTTGGTGAGTTTGGTGAAGTGTATGTTTAAATAGTTCTACTCTGAGCTTGTGAAATTACTAAATCTGTTTGATATATTCAGTATCTTTATCTTATCAGCAAATTATTTTTATAATGTTCAATGAAGAATGGTTATTTGCCAATCATCTGTAAATTTACTGTAAGATATTCATGAGGATTAAAATAAGCTACTTCTTTTCTCGAATTCATGCAATTGACACACCTTTCCCTGCTCCCATGCTGAATGGGTCAAGTATAGCTACTGGCTTAGACCTATATTGACTCCTCCTCCGTGTATCCATTTTCCACGAGAATTTAGTAAATTGCATCATGAATTGTTGGGGCTTTCATCAGAGTTCAAATTTGTTTATTGGGTTATCTTTCTACTTATATCATGTAATGGGGTATCCTTTTACTAATTACCTAGTAAGGAGGGAAAATATGTGTATTGTGGATGCTTGTTTGCTAAATAAAATTTATCCTCTTGAAAATGAGTGCATAATCTAAGTTCTAATGTAATTGGAGCAGTAGAGAATAGAGACCAGGATTTCATTATTGTTAGCTCACATAAACTATATCATTATTATTGAATGTAACTTTTAAACTTATATCCATTTAGAGGAAGGATTTCTTTGGAGAATTTTCAGTGATCGTGTATTATATCTATCATATAGGATAGATGTGTCTATTCTATTCTTTTCTTATGTATTAGAAATAGAAATTGCAAATATTTGTGGCTGTTTCTTTCCCTTTTAATTTCAATCTGAATGGTTCTTTGTGATGGTGGGGAAGAGGGGTGGGGTTGTATTGTATTCTTTGGTTGATAAATAATTTCGTTCAATTTTTTAAAGTAAGTCTTGTCTGTTGATGGGTTTTATCCAATCTCTTAAGATCCGTTTAGTTCTGTTGGGTGGATGACTTTTGTCCATACTTATATAGGTCTAGCTCAATAATATTCCATCTGTTGAAATTGCAACTACTAATTTTGCAGCCCCCAAAATGCTATTATTGGAAAAATCTTCGAGAACTAAAGCACCCAAGAAAATACATTAGTTGCGAGGGATGGGCGTTTGTTCTGCACTTCATGAATTGATTAGTTGGTGCCAAAGACAAGAATTTTTGTTTCGTTAAGATTTTATTTTAAACATCTAGGAAGTGTGTATACTGTACAGGAGGAGACAAGAAGCTGAGGAACAGCTCCCTGTTTTCATTGGATTTTGGGATTAAATAAAATAAAATGTTTTCAGATAAAAACAGTAGTATTTTTCTCATTTTATTGGATTAAGGACCATGATCCTAATGGCTTTTAGTCTCTTGTTTAATTTTTTAATATACATACAATCACGTCCATAGGCTATACCTTTTAATTTGTGGGCCGCACCCTTTCTTAATGAACTTCAGTTTTAAAAGTATCCTTAACCTTTGTCTTCACCAATTCAGGTTCAGGATATGGTTCTGTCATTCCTGATGCTCAGGGTGCAGACTCTCATCCATTGACAAAAGCATTGGGAGATAAAGTCGGTAATTATGTGGAACAGTATATAGAGGCAATGGAGAAGGTAACCAGTACATAATTGTCATTCTTTTTGTTCTTGGAATACAATTTATGCTTGAATGACCCTCGGTTTACCATGAATAACATTCCAAATGGCATGGACTGTAGGTGAAACTGAAGCAAGGTTTGAAGCTTGCTATGACTATATCTGGTGAAGGAAATGCTTATCTGCAAGTATGACTGGATCCTACAGATTTTTATTCTACCTATTTTGCTCTATTTATAATACGCTAAAGGTTTATTAGGCCATAGCCTTTTAAATCATGAGTGGTGAGAAGAAAGACTGACTTTATTTATACTTCACCATTTAGGAAAGCCAATTCTGGAAGCTTTACAAGGAGGACAAACCTTCTTGTTCTGTGGTCATGAAGACTTCAACTGGATTAGTGTATCTTCTTGCATGCCTCTTAGAACCTTTTATGCCATCTTTCTCCCTCGAGGTAATTTCATGCTAACTAGTGCTGCAATTTCAACATTAAGGAATGGTTACTCAGAATCATTTAAATGCCATATAGGTACTTAAGCAGCTCAACATGCCACTTGATACACAAATTTCTCTTTCTGACGAAAAATGCGATGTTGAAAGGGCTAAAAGACCTTGGGAGATCCTACCTGCTGGTCATAAAATCGAACTCCGGCACCATTGTTTAAAGAACTGGTATTCTTCATGTATCCCTGTCTATTGGTTTTGTTATCAATTTGCAAGTGTGGCTGAAAGTGATAATTCGTTTTCATATGTGTAATTATAACTGTGCACCTATTACTATGCAGAAAGATGAAGAAGTAGAGTTCTATAGAGAGAAATTTGCTGGCAGTCAAGCTGATAGGATTGTGAAGGCTGAAGCAGAAGCAAAGAAAGTTACCGAGAAACTGAAGGAAGCAAAAATATCAGGTTAATCGTTATTTCTCTTTAGTTTCTTCCATGACCAATTCTAGTGATCCTGTGCCCTTTGTTGCAATCTCATCATAGATATTAAACTGCCATGCTCAAGTTTTCTGCATAAAGTTGCGTTTCCATAAAACCAGATCTTGTTTTCATCATGATGGAGATTATTTCTCTTCTTATGGCAATTTAATTTCAAATTGGGGAACATGCACTTTGGTATATCAATGATTTATTGCTTTCTTGGTTGTGGCTTGGTTCAGCAGATATTTTAACTCTCTGTGCTGGTGCATGTCCATGTGCAGTTAATTTGCATCTCACAAAATAAGATATTCTATCATTAACTCTGGTCTGTTATTTACTAGTGTCGGCACTGTTGATGTGTTATGGACCTTATGGTGCCATCTTGTGTTAGGGGCATCTTAAATAGGTAGGGGAAGTGAATGCCAAAAGATAATCACTATCGTCGATTATGTCTTTTGTCTAACTACAGATCTTGTTATACAATTGTGTTATTTGATCTTTTTAATAGGCGTTGAATTGTATGATATGGAGTTGATAAATCTATGTATATAATGTTTAATGGAAGGAGAAAAGCTGGATAAATCCATAATTTTTATTTTCTGTTTTTTTATGATACGAGTGTCTGCCAAGATTTAAGTCTCATATTACTTGAAGAATTCTTGCGAGCCCATGCTCCATTTACTTTGTGGACTATTTGAGAACTTTTTCCATGTACTGCCATTGTGTGGATACTTTCACCTGTAGGCCTGTGCTCCAACTCTCACTAGTTCTCTATTACTCAAGCTTTGATATAGTCCTGACAGAAAAATCCGAGTTTAGAGGAACCATTTAGGATTATACTACCATATCGTTATAAGCGACCTTGTATCTGTTATAGGCTATATCTAACGTGGTTGTTTGGAATATGATAAAACCATTCCTGAAATTACAAGCCTTGTTGGAAACATTTCTTCGCATAACTTTGCTGCTATTGCTAAAAGCTTCAGGCATCACTATTTTAGGCAGCGAATACTTGAGGTTAAGACATTCTAATAGGATATTCTTATTTGAGTAACAACTCAAACACAATGAGGGTAATTTGGTGGGTTTCCAATTAAGAAGTTTGAGCACCTTTTTCTGAAAAAAAAGAGGCGAAGAACGCTGGAAAGACAAGGTGGTTTGTTTAGATAAGGAGGCGAAGGAATGTGCTATGAAGAATCTTAGTTTGTGACGAGCAAGACAGTAGCCTCTTTTAGGGTTTATACGGCAGAGGATTCCCTTTTATTCTTCCTTATGCTGTATTTCAAAGTTTCCAAAGACGAAAGCCAAAATATTTTGGTCGGCATGTGAAACAATTTTTAACTCATTGGAAAGCAAGAAGAAAGGCCTTTTAATCCAAATGATGCTTTATTTAGATTTCTGTTAACTACAAATTTCTTTTAATAGATATGAAGTATTTATACATCAGGGATTGTATTACGCCAAAACTAAGAAGAGCCTTTGAGCACCTAAACGAGTTGTAGTAAATTTTTTCCAACATACTTCTGTAAACAGCTATTCATATACAGTTACAAGTGTCTTCTGAGTAAAGTTTTCAGCAATACTAATCTTTCCCGTAGGCTTCTCTGAAGATTACGGCCGAGGAAAGAACATTTATTGTGACTTCAAATATGTTTGAAATTTCAAGAAGCATTTGAGAGATATACCACCTTGCTTTTGGTCTCCTTGGAATTACTGATCAAATTTCTTGTGTGCCTGGAAAATCAATCCCCTGATGTGATATAGTTAAATAGGCATCAGTTTTGCTCACTTCGGTGTATATTTATTCTTTCACAGATGGTAAAACTGCGAAGAAGGACCGACCAAAAAAATCTTCTGAAGCCAAGCCCAAGGCTTCAGCTCCTGCTGATGCTGAAATTTCCATTAGTAGACTAGACATTCGAGTTGGTCTCATTACGAAGGCTCAGAAACATCCGGATGCTGATTCTTTATATGTCGAAGAAATTGATGTTGGTGAACTACAGCCTCGCACAGTTGTTAGTGGCCTAGTCAAGTATATACCCCTCGAAGACATGCAGGTTTCCGCCTTCACTTTTTTGCTTCATGTGTGTGTTTATATGCTGTATTGAATACATAGTACACCCTCAAAATTACCTTCTAGTGGAGTTACACTTGCTAACAGTGTTCCCTTTATCAGAATCGGAAGGTATGTGTTCTTTGTAACCTGAAGCCAGCAGCCATGAGGGGCATAAAGTCTCAAGCAATGGTCCTTGCAGCTTCTAATAATGATCACACGAAGGTAAGCAGCCACTTAATCAATCTCTACAGTGTCTTTCTGCATATAAGTGAACATTAGTTTTGGGGATACTTACAAGTACCACTCAGTTATCTTTCAAAATTACAAATACCCCCTTGACATGTTTTCTATTTTACAATTGGGGCTAATTTGTAGATAAATACAAACCTCAAGGGGTTATTTGTAATAACTGGATAGTTCTGCAAATTAGCTAAATCCCAGGGGCAGTTTTTGTAATTATTTAATGGAATCTAAAGCAAGTTCTCTACCTAATAAGCTGGTTAGTGGAAACATTCGCACGCTTTCATGAGTGTGTTTCTTTCACTTGGAACCAGGTAACTCCAAAATATCAGGCCGCCTTTTTAATTAAACCTTTTAAGCATTGAAAATGTGACTCTAGCTGATAATGTTGATAATTTTAATGTTTGTGGAATAATTTGTACAAGTTCGAACTTTAGGAAAGGAAGTATATATTCTTTTGGTCAAGTGTGAAAGGATACAAAAGAATCACCACAGTGAATAAATATTATGGATTTTACTTTGGCAGGTTGAATTGGTTGAACCTCCCCAAGGAGCTGTGGTTGGTGAAAGAGTGACATTCCCAGGGTTTGAAGAAGGTTTACCGGACGATGTTCTAAACCCTAAGAAGAAGGTCTGGGAAACACTTCAAGTGGATTTACATACTGATACGGAATTAGTGGCCCGCTACAAAAACTTGCCGTTTACAACATCAGCAGGTGTCTGCAAGGTTTCATCAATTAGTGAAGGGTCAATCAGATAAGTTTAGCCTTCTAAACTCATAGAATATCTGAGAGTTTTCCCCATTGATGCTTGATATTGAAATGCAACAACAATAATCATTTGTTGTCTGATTAAAACAATAGGATCTTTGCAAATTTCAATTGTATACCTTTTAATTTATCAGAACCCAATTCGACTCTGGAATTGCTTGGATGAAGACTTCAGTGGAGTTCATTTGGGATTATCTGTTCTGAAAGTTTAGAGTAGGCTGAGTTTTGTTTACGTGGTGCTTATTACATAAATTCATGACTAGATTTGAATACGATCGTGGTTGAATTTAGTGTGTTTTTCTTTTTATTTAAAAATCTTGATGTATACTTTGCTCAAAATAATGAAAACGGAATACTGTCCATTCTCTGAATTTTTAATTTTTTTTTGAATAAAATATGATAATTTTATACGACGTTGAAATCCCGTATATATCTTTGTGACAAATATCTTGAACTTTTTAGTTAATAAAGCAATTTATTCCTGATTTCTTTTCTATTTTAATATAGTTATACTATTTTAATTTGTTTTACTGTTCTTTAAACAATTTTGTTAAATAATGTAACTTTTAAGAATATTTTGTTGAGAATCTTTTAACAAATGTATTGTTTTCTATAGAATAATTAAATGTTTATCTTGAAGTAGGTCTCCTGTCAGATGGATGGATCCCTACCTGACCCTAACCCAAAAAAAAAAAAAAAAAGAAAAAAACAAATCAGCTTGAGCATTCCTCCCTCTGTGCCTTGTCCCCCAATTCGCAACAAATGACCTCCGCCAATTTCATGAAAACAACTAAGTGAGCATATATGGAGTAAATTCGATTTTTATGTTTCTTTGGGTTATGGCAAAGGAAGAACTGAAATGCTTGTGGTTCCAAGAACCTATGTTTACCATCAAATTAAAGATTTTATTCAATGATGAGTCAAATTGTATATATATATATATACACATTAACAAAATTAGTTGATGTTTTTGTTTTTGGGAATTTTTGTTCTTGGTTAGTTTCTTTTTATCTTGCTTTGAATTTGGTGTACATTGATTCATCCATGCCATCCAAGTATTTGATGATTGGATTGAATCGACTTTGAACATTCCAAGGGACCACTAATAATTTTCAAAGGAAATTTTTAAGGGGTACTATTAAATTTTTAAGGGGTCTGCTAATAATTTTTGGGATAAAAACTAATACTTTTAATGTGAATTACTAAAATATTTTAGGGGAATACTTTTAAGGAGGAATTACTAAAATACCTTTAAGCGGATAACTTAATACTTTGCAGGGGGATTACTAATATCTTGTTTAAGAAACTATTAATACTTTTTCGATGAATGTTAATATTTTTCTTGGGAAAAATAATTCTTTTCAAGTCCCTAGTGATACTATGCCACAAGCCCACAACTTAATAGTACACAATGCCACCGACTCTAGTGATACTATAACACTGCTTGTATTACTAAAACGGCACCATCCCCATAATATTACTAAAAGGCCACCGTCCAATATTTCAAAGATGCCATTGGGGTTGGGTTTATGTTTTGATTTAGAATTAAATCGACGTATTTTGACTGTCAAACCGTTTAAGTCTTTGTCTTTATATTAGTATATTCTTGAATTAATCGCATATTATATGAGCAAATTTTCTCATATTACTAAGATTTGTCGAACTATTGTCAAATTAGCCTGAATATTAGCTGAGATACGAATTTCAAAGCAACAAATTACTCCCAAATCCGAGATTGGTTATTATGTTAGCCACTAGGTGAGCTTCTGTCGGCAAATTCAATGGTGCTCTGCCATAACCAGTGATTTATTTATGCTCAAATAAACTAATTAAGCTTGATCAAGAGAATTCGTGATCAGCACGACAATAAAACGTGTGAAGTGTTGACCGATGAGTTAATTAAAGTTGTTGTTTTTATTTAAAAATAATTATTGATGCATAATTTGTATCGTAGGAAATTATATGATAATTGTAAAAATCTTGATGAGCTAAAAATTCAAAAGAAAGATTGCAATCTGAGGGTCCAAATATTTATGTTGATGATCCATGAAAATTGCAGGCACGTTCATGTCTAGGGATGTCAATGGGTCCGGTGACCCGCCTCATTTGGGGTTGGTATGGATCCAACAAATAGGTATGAGACGTGTAACGGGTATTTTTTTAAACCCGATCGGATATGGGTCGGGTAACGGTGTATGGGACCCAACCCATACCCGACCCATATATATTTTTATTTTATTTTTATTTATTTTATTTTTTAGTTTATATATAGAGTGAATATATTGTTGTTCTTGATTTTAAATATGTTGGTGTTTATTTCAGTAATTCATATTATATCAATAAAATTATATAAATATCATAATTTATTTTTTTGAGGAAAATAAATATCATAAGTTTTGAGTCAGACTATTTTGAGTGAAAATCTTACAATTTTAGCCAAAGTTATAAAATTGGCGGGTCCAATGAGTCTTACCCACTAGACACGATATGGATTGGGGCGGGTATGAGGATTTATTTTCTTAATGGACCGGGGTCCGGGGGGCCATGCGGACTCGAACCATACCCGCCCACCGACATCCCTATTCATGTTTAATAATTCGCAAAAAAACTGAAATTCATAATTTGCATATCCACGCTAAACCAACCAAGCACCTAATCAAACAATTCATATATCTTAATGATTGGTCATAAAATATTCAAAACAAATAATTAGTTTCCCATGACTGCCAAATACCCTCTTTGAAACATCATCTATAAATTGGACCTCTAGTACACACAACTGCAAATTAAACTAATTAATTAAGATCGATGGCCATTAATCTGAAAGCTTGGTGGTTCATAATCTCAACGTTAATGGTGTTTGTCGCATTGGGCCATCGGTTGTCCTCGAGTTACTTTGGGTCAGGTTGAGAGGATTATTGATGTTTATTATTACAAAGTTACAGGATCGGGAATCTCTTCAAATGGCAAATTACGTAAAAACAGAAGATTACAAGAAGCGAACTAGCTATTACAAAAGATAGAACTTTCGGAAAGTCGAGTCGAGCGAATCTCTTTCCGCAAAGCAATTACGTCGGCTAGTGCTCACGGTTTGACGTATTGCTTCCAAAGATGAAACGAACTTACGCCTTTCTTACGTGTAGTAGCACCACTAACACGTAAGCACCTTCGAACTAGAAAAGTCTTTCAAGACCGGTTCTTGGACTTAGTGCGAGAATGTAGAAATAGCTTTTGGAGGTGTATGAAATGCTATGAATTTTTTCGTGTAAAATCGCAATGCACAACAATGATTTTATAGACAACCAACACCGCAGGAGATAAAAAGTTAGTGGGCATTAATCCAATTGTAACATCCCCGGATGTTACACCCCACTACTCCATAACATACAAGTAGTGGGCTCTTTTGGTGATCACTCTTGTAGGAGTTACTAACTCCCATCAATAATAACGGACACCTACAATGTCCGGATTCATTTGGCTTCAATCCAGCGATCGCTCGAACGAACCAGGCAAGCCCATTTTCGAGTGGCAAAACTTTAGTGGACTGGACCGGGCCCAATAAGGCCGGCCGCCCCGCCCAAGCCTGGCCCCGCACGTGCCCGTGCCCGTGCCCAAGCCCAAGCCAAGCCGGTCAGGCCCCAGCCGCCCCGGCCTGCATCGAGCCGAGGCCGGGCCGGGCGGGCGGGCGCGCGCGCGCGTGTGGCCCACTTGTGATCATCCACTTGTGTTATAGTTTATACAACAAATAACACCTTCTAGTAAATAAACTAGGATAAACTATGATTTTTATTCCATGTGGGATAAGGCATGCCTTTCATCTCCCTTTACATAATCTTTACATAATGCCCATTTATGTGGCTACCTTCGTGTATTAATTTCTCACTCACCGAAATTCGGTTTGAGAAATAAAAAAACTACGAACATCTACTCGAACGTAGATTAATAATATATAATTTAATTCCTCCAGAATTAAATATTTAGCCACCGAAAAATTGGTCAAAGTCGGTCGACACCCACTTTATTAAAACCAAAATTTCCAACAATCCCCCACATGAGTGGAAATTAATGTATGCATGAATGCGACACGCAAACTGATCCTCAAGAGACAATATTGCATTCGGAAAGGTAGCTTATGGCTTTGAACCTTCCGTAGTCAATACCATCGGAGTACATTGGCGGCTTAGTGGACCTGAATGCCTTGAACTATTTCCCTCCGGTGTATACCGAGTCAACAAAGATATTAACAATAATGTCTCAACACCTTCGTTCTCACGTTTTGTGTCCGTTTCGACCATGGACACCACTTTGGATTCATAAGTGTTACTTTGAAGCGCCCGCACTTCTCACTTATATAGGTGATCTCCTATCCGAGTATCTGCCATACTCAACCTCAACGAGGTGTAGGAATCATTAAAAGTCAAATGACTTAGCCTCACCACAACTTTGCGGGTGTTTCAACACTTGGTTTTGCTTTTTAGGGATGGGTTATAACATTGTTTCCAAGTGTTACAACATAACCTTCATAGTTTAGTTTTCCCGTTGAACCAAGTTCTTGGGATCTCCAATCATCATGGTTGGGTTACCACTATGATAGTTATTTTTACTTTGTGGACTTCAAGCCCATTCCCTCAGCAATTTACCCAATTGATCTCGATTGATCCTTTTGTCAAAGGATCGCAAATTCTTTTGACTTTACGTAGTCAATTGACATCACACCATTTGAGATCAACTGCCTAACGGTATTGTGTCTCCGATTTAATATGTCTAGACTTTTGCGTTATACATATTGCTCTGTGCCCTTCCTATAGCCGCTTGGCTATCACAATGAATCATCACGGAAAGGCACAAAGCTTCCTCCAACATGGAATATCTTCGAGAAAGTTTCGAAGCCACTCGCTTTCTTCACTGACTTTATCCAAAGCTATAAACTCGATTCCATGGTGGACCGAGCTATACATGTTTGCTTCGTGGACTTCCACGATACCGCACCACCTCCAATGGTGAATATGTATCCACTAGTTGAATAAGAATCTTTCGAACGAGATCCAACTAGCATCACTATATCCTTCAAGATGCAATTTGGATATCTTGAGTAGTATAGCCCATAATCCAAGGTATACTTCAAGTATTTTAACACCACAGTTAACGCTTTCCAATGCTCATAGCTTGGATTGCTCGTGAACCTACTCAACATATTTAGGGTAGGCCAAGTCCGGGCGTGTACAATTTGTGATGTACATCGACCGCATCGCCTATTATACGTGAGTATTCCATTTGAGCCATCTGGTTCTGTTTTATTAGCAACAGATTTATACTTAAATCAATGGGCGTCTTTGACGATGAATCGTCAAAAGCATTGAATTTCTTGAGCACTTTCTCCACATAGTGGGATTGTGACAAGATAATTCCATTAGGAGTTCTCAGCGATTTTTATCCCAAGGATTACATCAAGGTCCCCATATCCTTCATGTCAAAGTTCCTCTTTAACATTCTTTTAGTCTCCATGATAGTATCATGACTACGCCCATGATTAACAAATCGTCTACGATAGACAAACTATGACAAATGCTTCGATGTCCTTTGACATATACGCATTTATCACACTCGTTGATTTTAAATCCATTTGACAACATCGTATTGTCAAACTTAAGATGCCATTGTTTTGGAGCTTGTTTCAGTCCGTCAAGGATCTTATTAACTTGCACACCTTCTTTTCTTGGCCAAGGGTGCAACAAACCCTTCAGTCATTCCATGTATATTTCAAAGATCTATCTCTCCATTCGTAAAACGCCGTCTTGACGTCCATCGATGAATCTACAGATTGTGCAAAGCAAAGAATCGCAAGAAGCACCGAATAGACGCAATCCTCGTTCTTTGGAGAATAGGTGTCAAAGAAGTCATATCCTTCTTTTTGTTTAAAGCTTTGGCTACAAGCCGTGTCTTTATACTTATCAATAGTTCCATCTGCTTTATACTTCTTCTTTAGGATCCATTTACATCCTAAAGGTTTATGATCAGCAGGGAGATCAACCAACTCCCAGTATGGTTCTCGAGAATGGACTCGATTTCACTATTGATAGCTTCTTGCCGGAGCGGAGCATCCGACCGCTTAGAGCCTCTTTAATCGAGTTTGGCTCACCATCTAACATAAATGTTATGTAATCAGGCCCAAAAGACTTAGCCGTCTTAGACCTCTTCTGCGTCTCGATTCTTCACTAATTGGTGTTGAACCAGTTTTGCGATTCGTGAGTTCTTTTATTAGTACTCACTTCTAATTTTTCTCTACAAGGGTAGACATCCTCAAAGAATACAACATTCCTTGATTCGATTATGGTACCTTGATCATTTCCGGATTTTTCGACTTATGTATCATAAACCTATATGCACTACTTTGGTATGCATATCCCACAAAGACACAATCAACTATCTTTGGTCCAATTTTAACTTGTTTTGGTTCGTATTATTGCTACCTTAGCCAAACACCCCCACACTTTAAGGTATTTATAAGAGAACTTACGATTTTTCCACAATTCGTAAGGTGTCTTATCTTTCCCTTTAAGTGGTATTTTATTCAATATGTGGTTGGTTAAAACGACTTCCCCCACATATTGCAGGGTAATCGAACTTATCAACATGGCATTCATCATCTCTTTTAGAGTCCGGTTTTGCGTTCAAAGAACAGTTAAGCGTAGTGAATATGGTCTTTGTTGTTTGATGAATTATGCCCGATCGGGTACATAGTTCTTCAAATGGTGCAACATATTCGCCACCTCTATCACTCCAAATTATTTTAATCCACGCCAAGTTGATTTTCAACTTCATTTTTATAATTTTTAAAAGCCTCTAATGCTTCATCTTTGCTTCTTAACAAGTATAAGTAGCAAAACCTTGTGCAATCATCAATAAATGTGATGAAATATTTTTACCACCTTTAGTTTGCACAAATTTTAGATCACACACATCGGTGTGTATCAACTCTAAAGGTGAAGTGCTCCTTTCAACCGAATGAAACGGTAATTTAGCCATTTTAGCTTCAACACAAACTTCACATTTTCTTTGTGAGTTTACTTCGTAAATTAATCAATTCTAAATTTACCAACCTTTTTATAGCATTGATTTACATGTCCTAATCTAATATGCCATAAATTAGAGCACTCAAAGAATATAAACAGAAGAAGATTCATTCTTATTCATATTCTCGCCAAAACGGCGTACAATCATTACATTCATTTTGAGCAGTCCTTTGTCTAGATAACCCCTACCAAGGGCTGTCCAAATTTGCTAAGTACAAACTTTTCGGACTCAAAAAACTAGTCTAAACCCATGGTTGACCAACGAACCAGAAACCAGATTTTTGCGGATGTCCTGGGACATGCAAAGACATCCTTGCCTTCAACTCCTTTCCCAAGTCGGCTTTAGCACCACCGTTCCAACGCCAAAGCAACATCGAAGAGGCGTGATTCCCCATATGGAGCTTCCTTCCGGTCGATGGGATGTAAGAAGAGAATGCATCCTTATCGTAAGCAGAACATGGCAAGTGGCACCGTATCCACAAACCATTCTTTGGGTTATCCACCAAATTGGCTTCAAACACCACCGCCGACATGTCAACTTGTCGGCTCCTTTCTTCAACCACATTGGCATTGATCTGCGGTTTGGTTTTCTTTTTCTTTTCGACGGCGATCGCCCTTTGCCATATGGTTCGGTTTACCACGCGATTGTAGCAAGCTCCTGGAATTTTTCACCCGGTTTCTTGCCTTTATCGTTAGGCCTTTTCTTCGAGTTACTTGACGAGCCATGCTCCATCAAGTTGGCTTTTGACTCCATAGGGACAAGCTTGGACTTAGAGTCAATCCTCCTATTGTCTTCCTCATTCTCGAGTTTGACAATCGGATCCTCTAGTCCCATCTCCTTTCGCTTATGCTTGAGATAATTCTTGAAATCCCTCCAACTTGGGGGCAATTTCTCAATCAAGGCGGCCACTTGAATGCTTAGGCAAAGCCATTCCTCGGCAGAGATTTCATGTAGGATCAATCGGAACTTCGAACTTGTTCCATCACGGTTTTAGAATCAACCATCACAAAATCCAAGAACTTACCGACAACAAATTTCTTTGTGCCAGGATCCTCGGTTTTGTACTTCTTCTAGTTAGGGTAGTCGGGTAGAACAAAGCATTTTTTCTTTGCCACCTCTTGAAGTCGAAACCCATGAATTTTTCGGGTTTTTCGGCTTGAGCGGGAGGGATGATCGGGGTTACGCTTGTGCTTGCCATCGTGAAGTTCGGATAATTGCTTTGCGATTGTTTATTATTACAAAGTTACGAGGATCGGGAATCTCTTCAAATGGCAAATTACGAGAAAGTAAGATTACAAGAAATCGAACTAGCTATTACAAAAGATAGAACTTTCGGAAGCCGAGTCGAGGCGAATCTCTTTCCGCAAATCAATTACGTCATTTAGTGCTCACGGTTTGACGTATTGCTTCCAAAGATGAAACGCTTACGTCTTACGTGTAGTAGCACCACTAACACGAAGCACCTTGAACTAGAAAAGTGTCAAGACTGGTTCTTTGGACTTAGTGCGAGAATGTAGAAATAGCTTTTGGAGGTGTATGAAATCTATGAATTTTTACGTGTAAAATCTGCAATGCACAATGCAATGATTTTATAGACAACCAACACTGCGGGAGATAAAAAGTTAGTGGGCATTAATCCAATTGTAACATCCCGGATGTTACACCCCACTACTCCATACAATGCAGACAAGTAGTGGGCTTTTTTTAGGCGATCACTTTGTAGGAGTTACTAACTCCAACGATCACACGAATCGGGACACCTACAATGTCCAGATTCATTGGGCTTCAACAGTCCAGCGATCACTCGAATACGGGCCAAGCCCATTTTCGAGTGGCAAAACTTTAGTGGACTGGACCGGGCCCAATAGGCCGGGCCGCCCCGCCCAAGCCAGCCCCGGCCAGGCCAGGCCGAGGCCGGGCCGGGCGGCGGGCGGCTGTGCGCAGCGTGTGGCCCACTTGTGATCATCCACTTGTGTTATAGTTTATACAACAAATAACACCTTCTAGTAAATAAACTAGGATAAACTATGATTTTTATTCCATGTGGGATAAGACATAAGCCTTTCATCTCCTTTACATAATCTTTACATAATGCCCATTTATGTGGCTACCTTCGTGTATTAATTTCTCACTCACCGAAATTCGGTTTGAGAAATAAAAAATACTACGAACATCTACTCGAACGTAGATTAATAATATATAATTTAATTCCTCCAGAATTAAATATTTAGCCACCGAAAAATTGGTCAAAGTCGGGTCGACACCCACTTTATTAAAACCAAAATTTCCAACAATTGATAATTGCACATTGGGAATATGCAGATTCCGACATCTTTGTAATGGAGCCAAAACCCCAATTTGCACTTGTTTATCTACTTTCAGAAATATTCCTGTCCCTGGTAGCGCTATCGCTTATTGGATGAGTAATCTTGTTCTGTGATCTTACCTGCGACGAGAGATGTTGTGCCACAAGAATTTAACTGAGATAATTCTATTCAACAAGAAAACAAGCGTTCTTCGAGTGAACGATAACTCCTTAAACAAGAAAGCAACAATTATAATAAATTGAGTAATCCAATAATGATGAGACAAAAGGAATATTTATGCTCTTGATCCCTCCTTCCAGTGTAACAAACTCTGCAGACTCTACCCAACTCTCTCTCTCCACGTCATTTTGAATTCATCACGTAATCCTTCACCCAATTTGGTGGCTTCCTCGTGGGTTTGGACCTCTTCTCTTTTGGGCTAATCGTAACTTGGGCACGAGTGGCTTGGGTCAGTAGGTGAAAGTGGGCTCACAATATCGGATTTACGTCAACCAGGCCCGTATCATCTTTCTCCCCTCCAAAACCCACCTTGTCCTCAAGGTGTAATCCAGGATATTGTATTTTAAATTCCTCAGCATCTTCCCATGTCGCATCCTCTGGGTGTTTATCAAACCATTGCACCAATACTTGAGGTACTAGTTTTCCCTGTCGGAGTATTTGTCGGTGTCCGCATATCGCTAATGGAACCATCACGGGATGTCCATCCATAGTTTCAGCAGGTAAAGGAAGTCCATCCCCTGATACCTCTCCCTTATACGGCTTCAGCAAGGATACATGAAAAACCGGATGGATTTTACTCTCAGCTGGTAAATTCATACGGTAAGCAACTGCTCCTATGCGTTTCTCAATAGTAAACGGTCCAAAGTAACGATTGGCAAGTTTCTGAAAGGGTCGAAATTTCAGAGAAGATTGACGATAAGGCTGCAATTTTACCCAAACCTGATCACCAACAGAAAACTGCAGATCCCTTCGATTTTTTATTAGCCTGTTGTTCCATTCGTTGTTGGGCCAGCCGCAAATTCTCCTTAAGGGTTCGCAGTAGTTCATCTCTTTCGCGAAGCCAATCATCAACCGCTTGCACCTTCAATCGTCCCACAGGATAACTTGGAATAACAGGTGGCTGTCGCCCATAGACCGCTTGATAAGGAGACATTCCAATTCCACTATGATAACTGGAATTATAATAAAACTCAGCCCACGGTATCATCTTCACCCAGCTATTCGGTTTCTCTTGGACGTAGCAACGTAAATACTGCTCCAAGCCCCGATTCACGACCTCGGTTTGGCCATCCGTTTGGGGATGATAAGATGTGCTATGGCGGAGTTGTGTCCCACTCAGGTTGAAAAGTTGCGTCCAAAACTGGCTCAGGAAGATCGGATCTCGATCCGACACGATAGTGCGAGGAAAACCATGATGTCGAATCACCATCTCGACAAATAATTCTGCTGCCCTGATAGCTGTAAAATGAGTTGGTAAAACACCAAAGTGGGCTGATTTACTCAACCTATCCACCACCACCATAATAACTGTCATCCCCTTCGATTCCGGCAACCCGATAATAAAATCCATCGTTAAATCCTCCCACACTTGAGATGGAATAGGTAATGGCTGAAGCAGCCCGGCAGGAGGGGTAGTCAAATATTTAGTTTGTTGGCAAATCAAACAGGAAGCTACAAATTTCTCCACATCTTGTCGCATTTTTTTCCAATAAAAGCAAGCAGACAAGCGCCAATGTTCTTTTAACCCCTGCATGTCCTGCCATTTTTGTGGAATGGAATTCTTGCAATAGCTTGGGTTTGAAGGGAGACTGACTCCCCACCACCAAACGATCCCGGAACATTAATACCCCTTCTTTTACCGAAAATCCCAGTGGGGCCTTGGCCTCTAAAACTTGCTTATGGTACCGAATCAACTCCGGATCGGACTGATTTTCTCCGCGTAGAGTTTGTAATATATCGCTATGTGTTTGCACCAAAAGGGCAAAATTTTGAACTTCTGACTCTTTCTCATTGACTGGTATTCTGGACAATGCGTCTGCAACGATATTTGTATGTCCGGGTTTGTATTCAATTTTAAAATCATAACCCAAGAGTTTTTGAATGAATACCTGTTGCTCCGGGGTGTGAATAACTTGCTGAAATAACTCCTTGATGCTACGGTGATCGGTTCTTACCACAAACGGGCGCCCCAACAAATATTGGCGCCATTTCCGAACGACTTCAATAATAGCATGTAGTTCGCGTATATAAGCCGATGCAACCCTCATTCGAATTCCCAATTTATTGTTGAAGTACGACAAAGGGTGTCCCTTCTGCATCAATACCGCCCCCACACCCACACTCGAAGCATCCGTTTCTACAATAAATTCTTATGAAAAATCGGGTAATTTGAGAACCGGGGCACTGCTCATGGCCTTTTTTAAAGCTTCAAAAGCTAGTTGAGCTTGTTCAGTCCACTCAAAGGACTCTTTACACAATAAATCAGTTAAAGGAGAGGCTATGGAAGCATACCCTTTAACAAATCTTCTATAATATCCCGTGAGCCCCAAAAATCCCCTCAATTGCTTGACATTTTCTGGAATTGGCCATTTGTTCATAGCGTCTAATTTTTGTGGATCCGCATGAAGCTCCCCGGCTGACACAATGTGCCCCAAATATTCCACTGAAGTCGAACAGAACGTGCATTTGGATAACTTTATAAAAAATCGCTGCTCCTTCAAACAACTCAATACAACTGTTAAATGCTCTACATGCTCCTCAATGGACGGACTGTAAACAAGAATATCGTCGAAAAAAACAATTACAAATCTTCGAAGATAATTCCCAAAAATCCGATTCATAGTCGCCTGGAAAGTCGAAGGGGCATTGGTAAGCCCGAAGGGCATTACCACAAATTCGTAGTGGCCATTAACCGCTCGGAAGGCAGTCTTAGCTATGTCCCGCGGGTGCATCCGTATTTGGTGATATCCGGCTCTAAGATCCAACTTCGTGAAACACTTTGCAGCTCCCAATTCGTCTAATAATTCATCAATAGTTGGTATTGGAAATTTACCCTTCACCGTCACCGCGTTAAGTGCTCTATAATCCACGCAAAACCGATACGAGCCATCTTTCTTTCGCACTAAGAGCACCGGCGAAGAGAACGGGCTTTGACTTGGGCGTATCAACCCCTGGTCCAACATCTCCTGAACCATCTTCTCAATTTCCGATTTCTGGAAATATGGATATCGGTACGGTCGTACATTAACCGGGTTACTTCCCGGTAACAAGTGTATTTGATGGTCTACGGATCGATGCGGAGGTAGCCCCTGCGGCACCTCAAATAGTGGTTCGTATTTTAGAATGACACTTCGTATCTCTTCTGGCAAATTCATGGGCAACTCCAACGGTGTGAACCCCATCTCCTTCTCCGTATCAAGATCGGTTGTTGCCTTGACACAAACCAAGTATACACTATGCACTTCTTCTCGATTCACCATAGCCTGTAGTTGATTCAATGTAACTTGATTCGGAATGCGAGAGAGGTCACCTTGTAGTTTTACTGACTGCCCGTGCCACTTGAATTCCATCGTCAAAGCTGCGTAATCGTGATAAACTCCCCTAATCCTTGTAACCACTATATGCCTAGGACAAGATCGGGTCCTTGTATCGGCAATATGTAAAAATCAGTCAAGAATTGATGTTGCTGGAGAACAAGTGGAACTTGGGGACACATTTGACGACATGTTAAGGAGTCGCCGTTACCTACATAAACCCTGAAGTTATCCGTAGCTTGCGCTTGCAATCCCAATTTCTCAGCAACTGAAGGTTTGAGGAAGTTATGGGTGCTTCCACTGTCAATCAACACCATGAATTTTTCGCCAGCTATCTCTCCCCATAAACGAAGGGAACGAGGGTTCGGCTGCCCATCCAGAGAATTAAGGCTTGATATGTCTGCAACTATGGGTTCCGGGGTGCCCTCTAACTCGGTTCCAATTTGTTGCTCTTCGTCCTCATCCTCTTCATCAGTTCCCAATAACATTAAGAATTTGCTTCGGCATCTATGACCCGGTGACCATTTGTTATCACAATTGTAGCATAATCCGCGTTGTTGCTTCTCTTTAATCTCCGCAGGCGTCAATCGGCGTATTGGTAAGGCACCAATGGGTTTAACGGGAGGGGACGTGTTGGTAGGGTTTTGATTGGGAGAGGTGGGACTATATGGGCTAGACATGGCTGGTACATTGTGAGTTAGAGTGGGCTTGGGTGATGGGTTGGATGGAAAAGGCCCAATGGGCTTTTGACTTTGAGGCGCTGGAGAATGGGTAAGATTAGGCTGATTGTACCCTCCAAATTTCAATGTGGCCCTAAACCCAGACTTGGCCTCCTCCATTCGGGCCTCGTTCGCTCGGGCCAACGCAAAAGCTTCCATCAGTGTGGTTGGCCGGGAAAACAACAACTCGCGGCGGATTTCTGGCTTTAACCCTGCTATAAAAAAACTAATCAGCAAAGGCTCTGAAATTCCCCTTACCTTGTTCATTAGGTCTTCGAAGGCAGCTTGAAAATCGGCCACAGTCGTGGTCTGAGTCAGTTTGGATAAAGCCCCCTGATAATCTTCATACATTGACGCTCCAAAACGATAGCGAATATTGTTCAAAAATTCTTTCCATGTTGACAGGAGGTTATTAGCTTTCATCCATTGGAACCATGATGCTGCTCGACCCTCCATATGAAATGAGACGATTCGCAACCGGAGATGCTCTGGGGTGTCGTGAAAATCAAAGAATTCTTCGATTCGAAATAACCAACCATCCAAATCCGTACCGTCAAATCGAGGAACCTCCATTTTCATGGTTCGAAGGACCGAGGAGTTTTCATGAGCGCCCACAACCGGAGTAGAAGAGGCCGTCGGATTCGGGGAAGTAGAAGTTCCTGCCGTGAAACTGGGCGAACCATGAATTTTTGATCGAATTTCTTCAAGTTGCGCATCCATGGTTGTTATGTGCTGGAACAGAGTCTGGTGTAGGGATTTGGATTGGGATTCCAACTGCGTCTGCAAATTTACTGATTGATTATCAATTTGTTTTTGTTGTTTCTCTATCTGAAGCTGCAGATTTTTCAGCGCCTTAATCAATTCCGATTCTGCCATTTCAATCCTCTCAACGAAAGCACCAATTGTTGTGCCACAAGAATTTAACTGAGATAATTCTATTCAACAGTAAACAAGCGTTCTTCGAGTGAACGATAACTCCTTAAACAAGAAAGCAACAATTAGAATAAATTCAGAGTAATCCAATAATGACAGACAAAAGGAATATTTATGCTACTGATCCCTCCTTCAGTGTAACAAACTCTGCAGCTCTACCCAACTCTCTCTCCACGTCATTTTGAATTCATCACATAATCCTTCATCCAATTTGGTGGCTTCCTCGTGCGTTTGGACCTCTTCTCTTTTGGGCTAACTGTAACTTGGGCCTGAGTGGCTTGGGCTGTAGGTGAAAGTGGGCTCACAATATCTGGATTTACGTCAACCAGGCCCGTATCACAGGAATATTTGTGAAAGTGGATAAACAAGCGCAGCTGAAATTGAGGGTTTTGGCTCCATTACAGCATGTCGTAATCTGCATTGAAATTGAGGGTTTTAGCTCCATTACAGCATGTCATAATCTGCATATTATCCGATGTGCAATTATCAATAATTTGATTCACCTGATCTAAAGTAACTGGAGGACAATCGAATGGTTGGGCCGATCGAGCCTTTGTTATTGCTACTGCCCCACGGATAAATAATGTTTGTTGGTATATTTTTGGCAACTAGTAAGGTGCACGTGCGTTGCACGTGAACCACATAATTTATTAAATTAATTTAAAATAATTTATTAATATAATTTAATTTACTTTAGTTTTATTAAAGATTTTGTTCGTTTCATACAATGAAGAGAAATTTGCATGTTAAAAACTTGTATTTCATGAAATAATTTTTAAAAGGGGGAAAATAGTGAAAAAGTATTGGATTTAAAAACTCATGCAATGAATATTTCAATGAAATTGTCATATTAACTTTATCAGATGGAGAACTTTTATGTAATATGCATGTAAAGAATTCTCACGTTTTGCATCACGCTATCCACTTCATTGCGGTTGATTGTACATCTTGAAGGACAAAAAAAAAACATGACTAATAACTTAGAACATATTACAGCTATACCAAAATATTCTTCCAAGTGCCCTTGATGGGGTGGCCTAATGGAGTTGGGGGATGTTCCTTGAGGCCTTAGTCTTAACTTTAAATTCTCACCTCTGTGTCATTTGATTGATTCGTCGCACAAGGCTTGCCCGGTGCGATTTACTTGGCTTGTGTAGTTTGCGAGGCTATTGAATCAAGTTCGAGATTTTCTTTGCGGTGTCCACTCGAGAGGTAGTACCTATGAGTGCCCTGTTAAAAATAAAAAAGAAACAAATTCTTCCGAGTATTGTTCCTAAGATTTGAATTCTTAAAACAATCAAGATAAGTCCATGAAACAATTTGGAAAAGAGAAAGACATTCGACAATTTCAAGTTGCGATAAAGCCTTCGCTTAATTCGTTTTGGTAATTATTGTAGTTGTGCTCTGCCTACTTGATTTTGACGATTTATTTGCATATTTATCTTTGATATTTTGAATAATTTCTTCACTCTCAGTTGAAAATTGGGGCTCACTAACATTTTGTTATTTGGCGTATGCATTCTTTGCTTGAACATCATTGGTAAATGTACACTTTATGTCTTTCTCAAATCGGGGTTTTATATTTATTTTATCACTTCAACTAATACATTCAATTTTCCATTCATTACTTTACTTTTATTCAGGGCATTTAGAAAGTGGAATTGTTTTGATGTTTGACTTTGACTCATTTTCTCCGTGGTTAAATTAAATAATAATCATACTAATAATAATACTAATACTAATGAAAATCAATTCTAATGAAAAACATGAGATTAATCTAGCTTATTCCCAATATTCCAGAAACATGCATGCATGATTGTAATATATTTAATATCTTTCTGTGCTTTAAGTGTGAAATTAATGAGATTATTCTAGCTTACTCTCTATATTCCAGAAACATGCATGCATGATTTTACATCAGAACTGAGTGCTATCCAATTGGATGATATCTAATTAACATGTATTGATACTATATATGTTAGTTATTACATACATGAATTCTTGAATACAAATAATTGAAATGCATAAATGTCAATTTTGAAAATTTTAAAATATATTTGTAATAAACCAGGATTTAAAATCTAACATATATATATATATATATTTGTTCATCTAATAAGCACACTAAACAATTCAAACAATCTGATACTTGTCCAATGATCTTGTAGATAATCGAGTTGCAGAATAGCATGTATAAAGAGAATGTATAGGATCTCTAAAGGGTGTGTGAAGATAATGTATGTTTGGTTGCTTGTAGCTATTGGAATTTGGAGGATTCAACTCCAATAATCAAATTCTAGTACTTTTTGATATTACAAGAAAAATGCTAATAGACAACGGTGATTCACCATTGTCTTTTAGTAAAAGAACCTGTTGTAGATATCGGTGTTGTAAAAGAGGGCTATAATAGACAATGATTTCTCACCGTTGTCTTTTTGTATAACAACAACGGTTAAAACATTTGCAAAACCGTTGTCTATTACACAATGCACAACAGTTTTGAAATGGGCAAACACCGTTGTCTATTGCCGTCAAATACAACGATGGAACACCATTGCAAAAACATTGTCTATTACTTAATACACAATGGTTTTGAAACGGTTAAACAACGTTGTCTAATACCTTAAAATACAACGGTGTTTATCTATTGATGCCCTCTTTTACAACACCGATATCAACAATAAATTTTTTTCTTAAAAGACAACGGTGAATCTCCGTTGTGTTTGATATATTAGACAATATATTGAGAACAGTTTCACAATGAATTTTTTTATTGCCCAATTTTTTTCCAGTAATTATTTTGCAAAAAAAAATTAAAAAACTCTAAATATTAATGACAACTCAATCACTTAATATAACACAATTAACAAATCCAATACCAAATTCATTGCAAATGATAAATATTCCTGAACATGAGATAATCCAAACTCGAATCGTTACAACAAGTGAAGAAATTAAGAGGATGAATTATATAGTCACATCAGAAAACAATATACCCATTTGAACTTCTAAAGCAATGTAACATGACCTAAATTCTACATGCCTTTTTTGTAGCCTCTGGCTTTCTCTGCTTATTTCTCAGCGACAAGGCATCGATTTCAGTTTCTTCAAGTTGCCGCAAATCATGGTCTTTGGTCATCACAAGTACCTTTATTGAGCATAATGACAGATGTTAAGAGAAATTCTTACATATTTTTAAAGTAGATAACAACTCTCACAATACACAACTACACATTTCCAAAGTCTCACCAATAGGTGGATGTGTATAATAATTGCATTTCCACTCATGAATTTGTTCTTTCCGTATCTATCAGCCGTTTCTTTCTTTTAAAGGCCCAATAATTCTTCATATCTACACAAAGTAATGGAGAAGTAACAGATCAATTAATGTGGCCCCTAAGGAGGGCTAAAACAATTTGGACCATACAACAGATATACAAAAAGGACACAACTTTGAACTTTTGAACTAATGACAGGTATCATCTGAAATTCCATGAAAAGTTTCAAGTTGACAATAATTTTTTTCAATCTCATCACATCATCTAAGAGAAACAAGGATTAAGTACCTAGCGATCAATCAGACTTGCAATATTTGGCACAAGATATTATCTATTCATAAAAGGCAAACAACTCTCTATAATAAATCGAAGAACTACACTTATCAGGTTTACTCTTCCACGTGACTACAACAAGCCATGAAAGAAATAATTCTAGTTTAGGCCCAAGAAAACAATTTATTATAGGCTCATTTAGTTCAATTTCAAACCAGGTCTCAACCATGTAAAACAAAATTACTGCGATTAAAAAAGTATCTTGCATCTCACAATAATCTTAAGACGAACACCCTCATACTCGTGTGAACCTTTTGACTGCATCCGCTCTATGGTTCAATAAAAAAAAAAAAAAGAGGCTGTAGACCGTGGGAAAAAAAGACGTAAAAAGAGGGTGAAGAAGTTTGTTGCTTGATTACTATGATCGACCATAAAAACTCACCATGTCACTGAGTGGTTTCCTAACTTCTGCAAGGATCTCAACAAATGCTCCAGACTGATCAAACTGCAAAATTTTGATTCTCCTCAACTGTGAGACAAGTATAGTTATTATCAATTGACAGTTGGAATATTGCAGAATGGTGCACTTGCAGAGATATAACCCGACCGTAACTTTCCTAAGATGTCAATGCACAAGCAATTTAAAGTAATTAACACTTAAAAAATGCAAGGTGACTGATAGTAGCTGAAAAACAAGGGAGCACAAAAAACTTTAGTGCTTATATCTATTTCATTCATCAACTTCATGACCTCGATGATGCATAGAACCTATCCCTTCTTTACTTTATCAAATACTAATGAATCAAAATAGATAGATTTTAGCTCTTCAATAACTATTAAGCTGATCACAATGTAGTTACTTAGTTCTTTAAAAGATCAATCATTTAATCACTGGATAAAGCACAAAGTCAATGTATCAACACTTTTAAACAAATGATTCACAAAAGCATAATCCAGGTATCAATAAATTGTCGGACATCAATTTCAGATATTAGTCTTTCTTTTCAGTCTTGAGAGACATGGATTTAAGCCTTCATTAATTTAAGGAAAGAGCAAGAATTATAACAAGTACAATAGATCTCACCTCAGCAATGCGGCTCCCTGTTGTTGCTGATACAAAATTATGCCCAACCTCATTGACATTTAAGTAACTGAAATACAGAAAAAATAACCAAATAAAATAAAATAAAGATTTGTTATATGCTTTTTGGGTTATGCAGATAAGTAGTTGCAGAATGCATTCGTATAGAAAGATAAAAAAAAAAAAGTATGACATGCTTAAATAAGTTGCTATGTCATTCATAAGTTTCAACCCGTTAACACTAAGAGGTACAGAAAAACAAAAAGGTACAGTACAACTTTAGTTGTATTAGTTTGCAGTATGAAATCATTACTATCAATATTAAATCATTAGAAAATAGTTGAATTAAACTTAAAAGATGTCAATGTATGCTTACAAAATTACACGGAAAAAATAAGGGGTTAAATATTTTCTTTGCAAATGCATATCCATGTGGCAAGTATGGAGATGAAACTTTGACTATTTATAATGTATATTAGGTCATGTAAAGATAGTGAATAATTGTATAGCAGATAGTGAATAACTGTATAGCAGATTTCATTTATCTTGGTGAAAAATGTTTGGTTTGAATAAATTTTTCTCACTTAAACAAATTGTATTCATGATTTATTATACTTACCCGAGAACAGTGGCTTTAGTAAGAAAAAAACTTATGTGTGCAAAGATAAATCCCTCCCTCCCATATCTTAGAAGGTTTCAAAAAATTGTACAGACAGGACAACATTCTGTCCTTTCGAACAAATCTATGCCTTTCACGACAAGCGTTCATATCCTGTTGGACTCATAGCTCCAAAGAATGAAAACATTATCCAATTGCCAAAACAAATGGTGAATTTCAAACCTTATTGAGATCAACAAAACCAAATCAAGAAATAGTTCCACTTCTATCCAAGTTCTCTTTCTTCATTTGAACATGCGGATCATTACTGCCTAACTCCTACATTTACATCTATTTTACTTTTCCATCACCTATCAAGTAGACCAGACCTGCCAACGCTTTGTGCATATATGTAGTATCTGAGTGCAGACAATTGATTTATGTACACTGATAGAAAACGTGATAGCAACTGTGACAATGGAAATAGCAACTTTTCTCATCAATACACAAATAAAGCCTCCCTCAGTTAAATTGGAATTTAGCAGCTGTCAAGGACTGATTATTCCCTCCACCCATCCGTACCAATTTGTTACCAGATATTTTGTGTCTCCTATGATAAATTGACAAGTGTCCTATCTAGAATATTCATTGGCTTCTATATATAGCTTGATGTAATCAGCCATTAATATCAAGAAATACACAGAAAGTTTATATATCAAACATGCTCTGCTTTATGTTCTGTTTTCAAGCTTTTCTAGCTTTTCAAGCTTTTATGGTTTATGCTAAACTCCAACATACACAAAAATCAGTCCCAAGCAAACATGATAATACAAATACCATAATAAATTATTTGCTGAAACCACAATATTTGGCCAACTTCTATTTTCGAGTTGTGTTAAATTGATCTCTTTCTTGAAAGTGCATATAATATTAGCACAAAAATTAGTTGATGCAGCAAACATAAGAAAAGGAAAAACAAACCGAGGAGAGAGAGAGAGAGAGAGAGAGAGAGAGAGAGAGAGAGAGAGAGAGTCACAAATAAGATATTTTCTTACATGCACTTGTTTTTATTTGTTCCAATTGTTTCTGGCCTTTTTCTTAGGCTTCCTCGCTGGCTTTGATCCAATCAGAGAAAAATATCCTTCTCAATCTCCTCTTTTCACAGCGATAGAAAATCCCAGCTTTCTCTTCTCCTTCTCACAATAACACAAGAAACAAAATAAAAAATTCATAGTAGTTTATATCATTAAATAAACAACAACAACAAACTAAGACTTAATCCCACTATGTGGGGTCGGCTATACAGATCATATCGCGCCATCACATCGCTTAAACATCATTCGAAGACAAATTAAAGATGTGATATTAATTGGGCAAGAAAGACCTGTCTAAACTTAAATTAGAAGGATGCCCACCCATTTTTTGTCCTTGTCATGTTTCATTCAAAAATAAATGCTTGTTCAAGCAAAAACATATAGGACTCGTTTTTATTTCTTACTATTTTCCCTTAAATGGTCTGTAGTAAACAAGATATAAAACATATTTAGATGTATAATATCACCATGAGACCAAAATCAAAGAAATATAAGTACAAAAAACATTTCCGTAAGACAAATATGTAAAACATCGTAGAATTATCAAATGCTATAACATATGAAACTCTTCTACATCGAATCTCACCACTGAAAATCTATGAACAAAGTATCTTGTCTCTTCTGGGAAAAATAACATGTTAGCTACTCACAAATTCTTCTCCTTGGAATTAAATTGTCCTAATTATATTTCTTTAACAATAGAATATACTACTTTTTAAAAAAAAAAAACTGGAAACTACAACAAATATTTCTTAATTAGGCCATGGAAATCAAGAAATCGAGAACATCTCAACAAATATACATAGCATAACCTAAAACTTACTCCATCTCAGACATGAGAATGTTTATTGTGCGATGGCATTTTTTAAACCATAACATTCAAATCGAGTCACCCCTTAACACAATCTTATCCACCATTAAAGAAAACCGAAGGGCACACAACCAATATCAAAATAATAGCAAAATAACTATAAGGTAAGATTAATATAAAGTGGCCTCCAACTATTATCCCAAGTCCATAAATTTCATATCCAAAGAAGTTTTGATGGGAACAATGTTAAAAACCGCACCAAAGGTAATATAGTAGTTTTTTCACTGTAATTTTCCCCGTAATAGATAAAAGTTGATAATCAGGCTCAAACTTGAATGGTACAATGGTGGGAGATCATCTAAAAATAGAGTTCTCCACAAGTTTGGCTGTTTGGGCCTGATTATCAACTTTTATCTATTAACTTGGGAAAAAATAACCATTTCAATCAATTTATTTGATGGCAAAATGTTTGCATAGTTAAGTATATGAGCATTTCGCCAAACAATATATATGACAAATCAATTAACTAATCAAAACAACTTTGCAAGTTTAATGCTTCGTTAGCACTTCAGGGAATAGAATCTCAGACTATATTGAAGAAATCGTTTGTGATTATCAAATAAGATATTCAACGCCATCCAAGAAAAATAAAATTGATACTTGTTTTCCGAAAGAGTAAAAAAGTCCACGAAAACAAATTTTCAGTGATTTCACTTCTCTTTCACTCTACCATACTAAATCTTGAATTTAATCGATACCGAAAATAAAAGGAAAAATTAATCTGCACAAAGCAAAATATTGAAAAAAGAAACTTCACCCGAGATGCGAATTCCCAACCCAAAATATTACCCGCTTGTTTCGTTGCATTCCTTTACATGTCCACCTTCTCCGCCTCATATCTTCCTATCTACCACCAGACATCCGTCAGAACAATAACATTACACAACACCGGAATCATCATTTCTTGCACTCAAAGAACTTCACCAGTTCAAGGCACCATTCGGACTTTGTCTGGAATCTTGGTATAAAAGTTCTTCTTTCCTCCATCATTCCTTCTCTACTCTTTGATTTAAGCAATCTTGGTTTGGAAATCCTTTTTTTCCTATATCAATCTTCATTTTCTCAAGCTGACTATTGATTGTGATCATATTTAAGATAAATGGTTAAAAAATGAAGTTATAATTTCCTGTTTGACGTTGAACCATCTTTCTCAATAGAGAATGATAAAATCATCCAATACCTATTAATTTCGCCATTGAAATTATTAAAATCAGCTAACAAATGGAAAAAACTTTCTAATCAACAAACTTGTTTCACATCCTTAGAAAAACTAAAAGATAACAATCAGTGCATATATCACTACTTTCCACTCCATCCAAGTAAAATTGAAATTCTCAATTGCAGTCAAATAATAAATGAATAATTTTTAGCTAAACTAACATTAAAAAAAATTAACAATGGGCCAAACATAATAAATAAGAAAAGCAAGATAACAAACAAATAACTAAGGACCGTATACCAATATTCCCATCATAGTTAAGAAAGAAAATCAAAAACAAAATTGGGCAACATATTCCAAAGTTAAACAAAACTGAAAAATGTCCAGCCTTTTCTTAAAAGGAAGATGAGAGTACCTAATAGGACCAAGTGTGATTTCTGGAGCGACCTTGGATCCCAAGCACGATTGTGAACCCTCCTCCTTCTCCTTAAGAGAGAGAAAAGTGTGATGTGATATGTTTTTCTGCTTATTATGCCTTTCGAAATTAAGGAGAAAACATTTAAGGGGAACTGAGGAGACATATGTGTCTTTTACATATACATGTTCCTCCTTTAAATTAATTTTTTGTCCTTAAACTTAATTAATTGTTTAAGTGAGGGTATTTTAGTCTAACCATAATTTCACAGAAACCTTTTTATGATAGATAGTAGATAGATTTACATGTTGTTCTTCACGCGTCGGGCAATTAAATTTTTGGGAAAAACAATATTCCCGAAAATGATATTTTTCGTCATAAATAAATTCTTCATACGATTTTCATCATTAATATTCCCAAAGGAGCAGCCTGCTTCACTACAGGTACATATATATTCTTGCAATTAAATTATTACTTGCCCTTTAATTATTAATTCTTGATTAATTAATATTAATTATTAACTAACTATATATTCATAGAACTGTTGATTAATTATGTGGCTCTTCTTTTAATTTTCAGGCTAGGTGTATGTTATAAACTAATTACAACTCTGGTCATGCATCAAGAGATCTAGACACTGATGGAAGATATATATATATATATACACGTATTCGTGATGCAATCAATTTAATGTGTTTAAATTACTTTAAGGGATAATTACAAAAAGTACCCCTGAGGTTTGACCTAATTACAAAAAATCCAAATTTAACTTTAAAACTTACAAAAATACCCCGAAGTTTGAAAGATATTTCAAAATCCCCTTCATATTTGTAAAATCATGCAGATTACCCTTAATTTTAACACTAAATCAAACCTCAGTACTTTTTGTAAGTTTTAAAGTAGCTGGATTTTTTGTAATTAGATCAAATCTCAGGGTGCTTTTTGTAATTGTCCCATTACTTTAATTAAAGTTTGTTGTAATTTCCTTTCCTTTTTTTTTATTCATGTGTGAAGGCATGGTTATATGTTCCCCCTCCAAATTGTGTAATGCTTATGTAATTGTGAATTCCCAATCTTTAGGATGATTAAATTAACTAGCTCCAAGAATATTATGTAATTCTCCATTAATGAACTAACATTATCTCTAGTGATCTCTAGAACTAATATACTCGTACACACGAAGAATGCTCCAAAGGAGAATGTCTTGTTCCATTCTCCTATCAAGCATGTATCTTGTCTGATAGTCTTGTGGGCTTATTGATGTCCGTCTTATTGACCCATTGACTCGGAACTCGATTAATTAAGATCACAACCATAGAGGAACGTATTCCATGATGCCCATCACATGCACAATAATGCCCTGTAGCTAATTAATGTGATCTGAGGACTGTGATCCAATTGTGAAACATTAATTAATAATAAATAAAATGCCTTTTATTTACAAATATCATAAATAAGACTGTCTATACAAGAGTATATATAAAAAAACTCGCCACTACTTATAATTATGTAATACTCGAGTTCAACTACGCCGCAACTAACATATTTAAATTCTCAAATGCATAATATCGTCTAAAATTATTCAGAAACTTAAATTTCTAAGTCTAAGTTTTTTATATAATAGTCCACTTTTTTTTTTTTTTTTGAAACCATATAATAGTCCACTTAAATATACCACACACATAATTATTCAAAGTCGATCAACCTCTAAATAAATTTTAAATTTATAAATATAAATTTCTAACTTATTATAAAACATCAATTACGATTTATTCCTAATCAAATTATATTTAAATTACTAAGCCCGCATAATACAAACTGATCGAGTACTCCGGATAAATTACGACTTAAAAAGTCGCATCAATTACTTGCGATCGACGCTGTGACATCATTGTACACAAGACGTCACATTAGTCAACCAAGTCGATGACTCGTCACATTAGCCAATAACATTTTGATGAACTCATTTGATTCTTGTCCTTGTTCTTTTGTTGGTTTGAATTGTAATTCGACCAGTTGTAGACTAACTGAGTTTGCTTTCGAGGGAGATGTGTCATAGGAATGATTATCCCCTTTTCTTTCCTGGATCACAGCTGATGTGTTCAGGGATGGAATGTAGCAATTTTACTCCAGACATCGTAATTATTTTGAGTTTATAATATCGTTACCGTTTGATAAACAAGAAAAAAAAAAAGAATCAGTTTATCATACACCCCTAAGGTTTGGGCTAATTACAAAAAACCAAAGTGATTTGAAAATTACAAAAATTCCTCGAGGTTTGATTAAAATCTTTACATTTTTTCGGTGACATTTACAAGAATATTACGATTATCCCTAAAATTAAGACAAAAAAAACCTGAAGCGATTATTTGTAATTAACCCAAACCTCAGGGGTGTTTTTGTAATTATCCCTATTATTATAATGTACAAAATTTCATCAATCTGCAGTGCTTCCCACTGCACATGAATCAGAAGTAACAATATGGACCAAATTTTCTCTCCATTGCATAAAACTATACCAACTCATAAATATGGACCAAAGATTTTCGCAGTCGCAGTTAACAAAAATACAAACCATTCAGGAATATGAGAGTCCTTTGTGTCTCTATATATATATATCCGATCAAGGAAACTCGTAGCAAATTCATCTATTACATAATTATTTCAGTTATCATATAAGTAAGCATCAGTCAAATAGGAAGGGGGAAAAAAGAATTCATATTTGCATTTTAATAGAGAATGCAGCAGGCAGGCTATTTCACATTCCTGCTTTAGAGAGTTGCCTTAATGTGTTAATTATATCTTCCGCTTTTACCCCTCCGTTCGTGTAGGCAACCAACGGGCTGTCTCGCGGAACTATATCGTCTCTTAGGTAGCTTCCTGCTGTTCTGAGCATCTCTTCGAACCTTTTTCCACGACATCTTTCAGAATGAGGGTCTTGTGTGCCCCGATATCATTTCCTCATAATCTGTGTCTCCAGTTTCTCCAAGAATGACATACATATTAGCCACGTTCAATCGCCAACGGACAAAAAGATACCTGTTAATGGGATCGTGGAAGAGCAATAGCCAATCAGGATTCAGAATTCACTAAGACCAACTCCTAGTGAAAATTAGTAACATACAAGAAAATAAAGCTATTACTACAAAAACTACCTGAGATTTAGCCTAATTACAAAAAATCCAGTTATCTTTCCAAATTACAAATATCCCTACAAACATCCCCTTGAGGTTTGTACTTGCTTAACAAATACCCCCTTGAGGATGCAATTAGTAAAACAAAAACAAATATCAGGGGTAATTTGTAATTTTAAAAGATAGCTAGTTTTTTTCGTAATTAGAATCGTTTGCATTTATCCTTAAAAATAAATCTACAACTCAACTATGAAAATGGTGCATGATATGACGAATTTCATAAAGCACAAGAAATTGGAAACATTATAAATGCAGTAATTATTGTGTTTGAATCCCACGAATAATATGGATTAGTAACAAATCATTGAAGGAAAGAATCGATAGTGACACTTTATGGTAACACAAGGATGCAAGGGCATAATCTTGAGAGTTCATTACATAACCGATCAGCAGTCGACACAATAAACAATGCTTGCTATTATTTTCATCCAAGATCCTTTATATTAAAACTGACAAGAAAAGAAAATATCAAAATCAATTTAAGCTTTCGTATAAAAGTGGTCCTGTTAGGCCTAGGCTGTTCAATGTTGGGTGCTGCTTCCATCATTTTTAATTACTACATTTTTGGCTCTATTATGTTGCATTCTAATCTTCTGTCATGCATTAATGACGAAACCTTTTTCTCCCGAGAGTGTGGCATCACAAGTGAAGTGAAGAAAAATATCACACTTAAAGCAGTACAAGTTTTTATACACGAAAAGTTAATATGCGAATTCGCGAAACATTATCCTTTTTAGCTAAGTTCGCCTCAGTAAGTCGAAACAAGAATAAATATTTGCTTAGATTATGCATATCATCCTCCTCTAGGTCTGCCACATCAGTAAGTTGTGCTTCATATAAATTAATTTAATGCCCTTGTTTTTTATGTCAAATATAAAACACATTCAAGTATTTCAGAAGAATCCAGACTGCAAATCTACAACGAAATATTTAAGCATACAGAATTCAATTTAAACGCCAGCTAACTGGTTAAATTACCTGAGAGCCTGTGAGCGAGATGCAAGAAGAGGAACAACTTGCATTCTTGTGGAATTTCTGCAATACATTAAATGGCAGCGTAGACCTCTCATCCTAAGCTTTTGTCTCATATCATCAACCTTTTTGGCCTGCACATCAAATAATATCAACATTACATTTGATTAACAAATAAAATTCTTTGTTTCCACCCTCAATAAGAAAAATCCTGTTTGCTAGAACTTTACGCACCTTGCCGAGATCCTTTATCAAATACGACAAACAATGGGAATTGTTCGATTTGACATCTTCTTCAATAGCACTTGGAGAATGGCCAGATTTAGCACCTTCTGGTGTATTCATTAGCTTCCAAATAGTCTTTTTCAAACCATCTGAACCCCACCGATATTCAATATGCGATGCATAATCTGGATCAGGGCAAAGCTTTCCATCCTCCTCGGTATAAGTGCCCGGATAATACACTTCACTACCACTACTACAAATTAAAGCATCAAAATCATTTACTTTAATATTCCCGTTTTCAAAAACTCGGTCAATTCCGGCATTGGCATAGCCGTTGATAACGCAAATCCCGAATATCTCCCAATTTGCGGGTCCATCTTAACGGCCTTCAACATTTCTTGGATTACAGTAACCATCTTCTTTTCGGGCACTCCTTTGCTGTCATAGCAATCGAGTGCTATTACAAAAAGTTTGCGCCTCCTCAAAATTGGATACTTGCTCGGCATATCATTCTGCTTCTTGTCGGCATCAGAATCTCGTGGGTCCGGTTCTTGTCTCCTCATTTTGCTCAGGACGTGCTTAACTTGGTCGTTCACCTCAGGGTTATCTCCAGAAGCAGCCACGTCGAGTGATTCGTTTAATGATGTTTTTCACCGTCAACAGATAGGCGCAAGGACATATCTAGAACATCCCTTAGGGAATCATTTAGGGAATCCTCGACAGCCAGTTCATCGGCCGGAGTGTCGGTCTGCCATTGTGGGTGCCTCATCCGACATGCTGCCACCCTTGTCAAGTACGTTCGGCAATGTTCGGGCCATGAAAAAAGATGAATGTTCTTCAAGCCATTTTTTCGGCACTCGTTCCACAAGTTCTTTTCCGACACTAACTTAAGAAGTGCATCAGCAATTGCTTGCTGATCATGAGGATCCACGAGGAGACCATTATTAAGTGCCTACATCACATAAGAATGATGCATTATTAACAGAACAAAGGAAAATTTGTTTTCTAACAAAAGTACCGTTGAAGTTCAGTTTAAACTTAAAAAAAAGCCCAATTTTCTTTAAAAATACAAATATCTCCTTGATACTTGTTTCTATTTTACAAATTTCACCCTCAAGATGGGGTATTTGTTGATGAAAAAAACTCAAGGGGGTGTTTGTAATACACCTCAAGGGGTATTTAAAAATTTGAAAGACAAGTGGATTTTTTTGTATTAAGCTAAACCTCAGGTGTAATTTGTAATTATCCCTTTATTTTTCATATCATTTTTCACTTATTTCGTTCCGAGAACAACAATACGAAGAAATGTGAAATAGTTAATCATTTCCACTCCACAATTGTTTGCTTATGAACTATCAAAGGGTGATTATAACACCAATCATATAATGACATATTTAGAGAGTGCATGGAGAATTAAAATGATGAATACTAGGATTCATTGATGGAAAAAGCAACCGTTTTTACCCGATGAATATCCACTGGTCCACCATTCTTAGTTGCCACCATCGGCAGTCCATGAGCAGCAGCCTACAATTCCAGACTCAAAAGTTAACAAACCATATCTATCTGATGGTGGGCTAAGTAGAAGCAGCACGACTGAAACAAACCTCAATTAATGTAAGTCCAAACGGCTCGACTAAAGCTGGGTTTATGAAAACTCCCTGTAAATGTGAACATTCAACAGCTTAATTATGAGATGGTATAAGAGCAAAGCTGTAAAGCAAATTCCACAGAAGAAAACGTTAAATAAACCTTTGTCTTGCCAGCCAAGCGGTATATATCAGGAACGTCGCTTTGCTTGTGATGTTTAGGGAAAGCCACTTGCCCATACAGGTCATACTTGTCAACTAGTTTCAATACAGTAGTAAGCACATTAGCATTTCCACCCGTCATTTCATCTATGTCATCCCTATTCCCCATTATAAGAGTCTGCATCCAAGAATGTACATTTTAAACATGTGATGTTCGACAAAGTTTCCTATTCATGTATACAGATTCACAACTGACTGTGTTGGGCGACTTACAAGATTAGCAAGCTCTCGTAACGGACGGCATTCCCCAAAAGCTTTCACGAGAGTTGTTATATTCTTTTTGGGATCAGGTCGTGATAATGCCAGAATCATTGGTTTGTGCGGATTTGTCAGAAAACGCATAACCTATGGAAACAATCATACAATTTGTTCATCAAAGGTATGAAAGGAAAAAAGGAAAGACATGTAAAATTAAGGGTTAATTACAAAAGCTACAATTGAGGTTTAGCTTAATTAACAAAAAACCCAATTGTCTTTCAAGAAATTACAAATAACCCTTGGCATTGGTTTCTATTTTACAAATTACACCCTCAAGAGGGGTGTTTATTAGTAAATACAAACATGAAGGCGTGTTTTAGCACTTTAAGGTGCATTTGTAATTTTGAAAGCTAACTAGAGTTCTCTGTAATTAGGCTAACTTCAGGGGTAGTTTTGTAATTATCAGTAAAATAAATTACTTTATATAATTTTGATTGAAAGCTTGAAATCATATGATGCTTACTTCCGACCATATAGTAGGGACTGCTTTGGGTGATGACCCCTCGGTTAGTGCTGCAAGGTCGCCATCAGCTTCAGCAGCATCTTCTTGATCAATGACATTGCTGAAATCCATCCCAGGAGGAATAACCTGCAAAATACTTATGACATTACAGTTGAGATCTAAATAAAAGGTTGGATTTTGAAATTTGAAAACTTTAAATTGAATTAGCTCATCACCCTAAGTTCCATATAGTTCAAGATATGTATTAAGGATCAAGTCTCTGTCCCTGCCGATGATGAGTGGTTTGTGAGAAAGTCAAACAACAATTACAAAGTGCAAGTGAGGATTGATTAAAAGATATAATACAAAAAAAAATGAATTTGGCACATTGCACTCTAGCCTCAGTCCAAAAGATTCAAACTAGGGAGACATTGAGTAAAAAAATAAAAATAAAAACAAAAATACAAAGAATGTAAGGTCATGAATTAAAAGAAAAGATTATTGAAAAAGAGCAATAACGGAAATTGAGTTGATTAAATAGAGAACCATAGAAAATCTATTTCTAATATCTCAATTTCCTAGAATAAAAAGAGATTTAAAAACAGATATCATTGTCCTTGTAAATTATCGATAGATCATGCTTACCGCGATCCTAGGCATAAAACGACCATGACAATTGACCCCACGCCTTGCACGAGCCCTCAAAACTTTTTCAAGCTTTACATCGAAACCATCATACAGTCCCCATTGTTCATCAATCTCCTGCTTAGTACTCGTTATAACCAGCTCTGCAGCATCTAAAGAAAGCTCCTCTGCTTCTATCCTCCTCATAATCCTGTAGGTCGAATTAATATCCTCTTTCGATTGCCTCCCCTGCTTAAGAAGCTGTTCTAGCTTGTTTCTACCCAACGAGTGCCCTGTTAAAACCATCGGAACATTTAAAGCACCGAAAGTAGAGCAGCACTATCCCGGCATCTGCATAATGACCATGAATTACATATGGCCAAACAGGCTGGCCCCCACCAATTTGTTCTCCCAAAGCTTTCGACATATTAAGAATGTGAGCCAATGCACCATCGACAAACTCCGGGATATAAGGCCATAGTAATTCTTTTCTAAGATACTTGTCCGAAGGACCAAACGGTATCCTTACAATATAAGCGCCGCTGCTTTCTCCTAGATCAGCATCCTCAGCATCTGTAGTAAGCATCTCTGTGGGCTCACCATAACTCCAGTCTACTTCAGGTGAGGAAACTTGCCTAGTGAAAAGATCCACTCTATATACACCCGGCATCTTAGCGAGTGCCCTAGCAAGCTCGACTACATATTTAATCTGTCATTTCAATAAAACAGAACTATCACACACCACTTGATTTATTTATTTTTAACATAGAGCATATTTTATACTACCTGGCCACCAGTATCAGAATCCCGACCAAGCTCCATATTTTCACCACGAACCAGACCATGTAAGCTGACCAAGATGAGACATTCAATCAGAAACTGTACGCGCCATATTTTTTAATAACACAGAATTAAAATATACTATAATTTATTCAACTTCCTGATTATTAATAAAGTGAGGTTATTAAAATACTTTACACAGCCTGACAGAGCAAAAGTCAATTTACAAAATCTAAGGTGATTTACTGTTGCAACTACTAGAAATAACCGGATAAGTAACTGATATTAATTTCTGAAATGACTTCTTTTGAATTTTTTACAGTTACGCTTCAAGCGAATCTCGTGTGCATTTAATCGCACCAAAAACAGAAGTTTATGTGAGAAACTATGCTAATATTGTTTTTACCTAATTAGAACAATATAAAGCTTCTTCTCTTTGTTACTGTCTGACCACACTTCCAAGTTGGAAAAGTTACGTTGGAACTTTTTCCGGGGGCTGTCAAGTGTAATTGCCTCTCCTAACACATCTCCTTTCTCTCCCTCGGACAAATCTTCGGACATGTCCTCTGTCACATCCTTGCGACCTTGTTCTCGTTCCCACCTCCGGGTTGCTAACCGTTGCAAATCTTCCCATTCCAGCTATCAAAAGACACATTAAATATTTCAGGTGGACATGCAATTGGAAACAGGAAATTAATAGAGCTGCAACATCAGAATGCATTCCAATAGTATAGTATATAGAAACACATAAAATAGAGAGATAAACAATACCACTTAACTCGTATATAAATTGTGCTTATTATTTGAATCAATAATCATCAAATTCTACCTCTAAAATCCACCACACATTGTGGCATCTTAGATTTATAGCATCGACAACGACGGCTCCCAAATCAATGAAGCATTGACATAAAAAGTAAAAATAAAAGGAAAATTGTCAGATCATTTCAGCTATCAACTCATAATAGCTATTTGCTTATGTGGCTCTTAGTATCCATGTCGATTCACCTGTGTGATTAATTCAAGGCTTACAGTCCAGATAATAGATACTCAGTTTTCTCTGAATCACAAATTCAATATCACAAATTCTCTTAAAGCAAAAAGTTGCAAGAGAACAAACACTATTAGACAAAAAACCCTTTTTGCAACTCCAAATTCCAAGTATGCAATCAAATCCAACGTATTCAGTTGTTGTTAATTATTAATACAAAGACGGGTCAAAAAGCAACCAGGACAAAGATGTGACAGAAAAATAAAAACAACAAAAATTCTTCAACGAAACACAAACACATTATTTTCCTCTAGTGTACTTTTTCTAGAGTCCAATTGAAAATCACCCAAAAACAGATGAAACACACACACAGTAATATCATGAATCCCATAAAATACACCCCGAAAAACAACAACCAAAAAAAAAAAAAAAAGAAAAGAAAACAAAAACACAGATACACAAAAATATATACGCATTTCAAAATTAAACACCTGCTTCTTCTTGCGAGCGAGATGCCAAATGCGCCAGCACATATTCTCGAGCCTGGAGCTCCTCTCCCTCGTGTTCCTCGTAGCGACAACCTTGATCCATGTCCTGTGAAGATCACTCTCATCAACCCCTGTCACCACTTCCTCCACAAAGTATTTCGTGGGATTGAAATTACCCCTATCCCTAACGCTCACCGCATGTGCTGCTTTATTACTCTCTTCAATAGCTGATGCACCGCTATCCAATATCGCCTCCAGATACCCATTTATCCACTCATTCCCACCCATTTTCCTTTGATTTTTATTTCCCCAACCCTATCACCTCAAAACAAAACAAAATAGTTTTTTTAAAAAAAATTATATCTAAATTTCACGAAAAGTAAAACGTAAGAATGTGAACGGAAAAAGGAGGGAGTTCACATGCAAATAATGTTATCGCTTTTTTTTTCCCTATATTTATTTTCTTTTTGCGATAGAGCTATGTTAGGAAAGGAATCTGCTGAAAATGGAGATATGTGAATCAGCACATACTCTGTGTGTGTGTGTGTGGAAAGAGGAAGAAGAAAGAACAGCGAGAGAGACGGAGGGAGGGAGATTAGTTGGAGAGGGGGTGACGAGGGGAGAACCACATGGCGGTTATAGTGGGTCCCATAATTGACACGTGGCATGTGGATCAAAGGGTGTTTAATGGGTCATCATGTATCACACGTGTGGATCATGAAACTGGAATTCATACCATGTATCGGGGTGCAATATACCTCAAATGGTCTAGGCGGGGACGGCATGGTGCTAACCCACCCGGCCAAAGAGAAAATTAGACGGATCAAAATTTCATCGGGCCATTTTTTTTTAAATTCAAATCCAGCCAAACTCATAAAAATATACATGATTCGACCCGATGTTTCAGGCCTAATGAACCAAATTAAATAGATTAGAATTTCTTTTCGAAACTTACAAATATCAAATCGACCTAATCCTAACACCGTACTTGTTGGGCTGGCCACTGAGTCAGACTAGTTTTGACAGCTGTAATTATACCCCTGTTGTACTTCATGGTCAAGAACATGAAAGAAATTTCACAAAAACTTGGGGAATTGGAAGTGTGGGGTACTACATCTAAGAAGTAAATACTATATACACTAAAGATTTTTTTAATAATCGAGATTTCATATTAAATGATTAGTTCTAACAGGAAATAACTGCCCTTTAGAAAAACCGCGAGAATGTAGAATGGACTTCATGTCCCTAATATCCTCAACTACAGCAAGACAAGAGGAGAGCTATATCACCCACAGGTTCCCACCGAGTGGCGGCCTCTATCCAACCACATGTTCTCTCCAAATTAGCCTCCCACCGCCGCTTGAAAACCCTCAATATTAATTGTTAGGGCTTCCAAAGACTTTGCCTAGGAGGGCTCGAACCCTTTATCTCTCCTCGAGGAGAGACCAATAATTACGCTCAACTTGACCGTTGATTTTAACAATTTATATTCTCAAATTAGCCGTTGATTTAACAATTTTTTCATGTAAATAAGTTTTTATCCAACTTTTTTTAATATAATGCCGAATAATACTCGAATTACAAATTTTGAGAGCTAACAAAATTATCTTAAATACGAAATTTATTACCATGTCTAGTAGATTGTAGCATCACTTTAAATGGACAGTAACTTCAAATAAACACTGGAAATAAATTCTTTGTTAATTTCTGTTTTCAATAAGTTATAGTCCATCCTCTCTAATTTTGTTGAATATTATTTTGCTCTTTTGCATTCTCAAGTGTCCCACTATACACGGTCCTACGGGTACTCAGATTGATTTTTTTTTTTTTTTTTTATAAGTGCCCATTTTATTCTTATTATCACACTCTACTCCCCGTACAATTATAAAAGTAGCATAATTTGTCCTTACTTACTACTTTGGATAAAATTTGTATATTTGTTTTATTAAATACTCTTTAAATTAATTAATTAATACTTTAATATTAAATTCAATTGATTTTTATTTATTAGTTATTTACTTACAAAATTGATCATTATAAATATAAAAAAAGTTATAATATATTTCTAAGTAATATTTTGTTAAATACATCAAATATTAGCGATAGTTTTACATTACCAATGAATTCATCAATTTTTGAAATTAACACAGTTTTATGAACTTATGATAATTTCATTAATTATAAATTTATTGTGAATATCTTAGAAATTATTTAAACTTTAATAAAAACATATTATAAATATTTTAGATTTATAATTAGTAGGACGTTCGCTAGTAAATGTATTTTTTTAGTACATTGTCCTGGGAAGTGTGAGGTTGTGGAATTTGATTCAGGTGAATGTGATGAATTACAAATGCTCAACCAACTAAGTTAAAATCAATTATATATTCAAAAAAAAAAAGTTAAAATCAATTATGTCACAAGTAAATGTATTGGCTATTAGAAAAAATGGGTAAATTTTGTGTTCTCTCTCGAGTACTCTTGTTAATTATCTAGATTTTTGCCATACTCTTTTTTTTTAAATCTCACTTGGTTCCTTTTTGTTTCTATTTTTTAACCCATTGTACTCTCATTATGTTTGTTTCGTCTCATATATTCTTAACAAAATAACCAAATTGCTCTTATCTATTATTTATATTAAATTTATTTGAAATATTATATAAGCTAGTGTACTTATATTTTCTAAAAATTAATTAATTAATTAAGTAATACATAATATTAAATTCTTTTGAAACTTAATTGTACTTAAAATTTGGTATTTATTATAATTTATTATATATTGAATTACTACATATATACTACAACTTTTTTATTACTTGAATTTCCAACTCATTAGATACCCAAATATATTCAATATAAATAATTTTTAATAATATTTTGTTAACTATGTAAACATATGAATAATAATTTCTTATTATATCATGTATATCAAATTTTCTACAGAGACTATGTTAAATTCAAAACTTATTTCCATAAAATTTTGATAATGTTCCAGTAATAATGAAAATTTCAATTTATTACTGATATTTTTTGTATTTTAACTAAATATTAATAAGAAATATATTATCAATTTAGTTTATTTCATGATGATTCGAAAATAAGTAATAAAACTTATTGGCTAATAAAACATATCCTTATAACATAACAGTTTAGGAACTATGTTAATAAAACATAGTCATAAAATTTGAAATACAAAAACATTCAAATGAAATTAATTTTAATTATTTATTAAGTTAAAAAATATTGAAATGCAGATATAAGTATACCAATTTTTAGTTAAAATAATAGGTATAAATTGACTATATTCTTAAGAGTAAAAGTGGTTAATAATACGATACAATGACCATAAAAGATATTAGACGAAGAGAATATAAGAAAATAAATTGATCTTCAATAATAAGACTATCAGTTATGAGAGATTCAATGGAATTTACTCTTTTGTTTTTGGAAAGTAATTATTAAAATCAACAGTATAGCATCATTATTGAACCATTTAATTTTTTTGTGAAATAAATACTAATACAAGTGGGAATAAGCTTTGGTTAGCAGACAAATTTTATTATATCTATATACACATTGTTTTTTGGTGACTATATATATAAATTTATTTATTGACGTTGTCCATGCAAGTTTATGTATACATAACAGTATAACAGTATATATAAATAGATGTACACATGTTTCAAAGTTGTCCGGTTCCCAATGCGAGGTGGGAGCTTTTGGAGAAGTTTCAGTCACTGATTTGGTGGCAGATGGGATGCAGTTTGTGGAAGTGCCTTCAATTTTGCTCATGGATCGCATATTTTTTTCTTAAATATGTAGCACAACAAATATTCTGCTTGTTTTCTGGGAATTTATATTTATCATTCTTTTGAAATGGGTCGGATCGGTTTAGCCCAAGATTTCATTGGACTCTGTTGAATACACCGGCTCAACTAACCTCAGCCCATTAGTTAAAAAAATTGTTACAACTAACTGTTAGTTTAGAAGTTAGCTTTTCTGTTAAAGTTGTTAAGTAACAATGCCGTAGCTCGTTGTATAAATACCCAAACATCACACTGTAAAATTATAATCTAAGTATCAATGAATTTTACATTTACAATTTCAATCTCTACTTTTAACATGGTATCGTGAGCCAAAGTCGATCCTCTTTCATCTCTGTTTTTTTTTTTTTCTTCTTCAATGGCAAATCTCAGTTTACTAACATTCAATACCCTAAACATCCGATTAGATAGATCTAATTATCACTTAAGCGTTCACAAATTCTCGTCATGACTCTTTGCTCATGGCTTTGAAGAGTTTTTGCTCGGTACAACTTCATCTCCTCCGAAGCAAATTGAAGATGAGTCTTCTGGTGAGATTGTTCAAAATCCAGTATGTGATCCGGCTACGAGGAGATAAGCTTTTGTTGGTTGGATGCTAAATTCAATCTCTAAAACTATGCTTGGTTATGTTAGTAGATGTTCAACTTCTTTGTGAAATTTGGAGTGTGCTAGAAAATTTGTTCGAACTCAATATCAAGCTAGGGCTATGCATCTGAAATCTACTTGAGACATTGAAAAAGGAGGATATGTCCATTTCGATTATATTCTTAAAATGCAATCTATAGTGATGATCGTAAAATTTCTTTGGAAAGTCTATTGATGATGATGATTAGATGATTTACATTTTACATGGATTGGGGACGAGTATGAATCGGTTGTGGTAAATTTTGACCACAAAAAAAGATCTCACTCTCTCGAGTTGCAAGTACACGTTACTGGACACATGAAATGAGGTTACAACACATGAATTTTATTCTACCGTTTCCACTAATACTCTTGCTCCTTCCTTGCATATGGTGCGAGGAAACCTTTCACGAGTTCAGGTCTCCTAGAGAAGGTTTTAATGGTAGATCTTGAGGTAGAGGCAGATTTTTCGGGGCTCTAGAATTGTGTGTCAACTTTGTGGCGAAACAATCACACTGCTGCCTCCAAGTGTTACAAACGGTTTGATGTCAATTTTCTTTGGTTTGGAACATGCTAACATTCCTCTTGCTCCAAGTACTCCAAATTTTCACGAGGCTCATCTTGCTACTATGAATTGCACTACGCCACAACATGTTCGATGATCGAATCTAGTGGATCTTCTTCCTCATACAAACAACTGAAGATATCTCTCATCCGCCAGGTTATTACTGTCTCCTAGCCTCGGGCGCATTGTAATACTTCAAGCTCTTATCCTCCTTCTCCTTCCTTTTTCGGATTGGTACATGGATAGTGGTGCCACACATCTTGTGACAACTAATTTGAGTAAGGATAAGCTTCTAATTGGCAATGGTTTTTCCCTCTCCATTAATCATATTGGATCCACTACTTTTCCCACTCTCACAACCTACTCCCCTTATTTGTGAATCATGTTTTACATGTTCGATTTTACATAAAATCTCTTGAGCATTTCTAAATTCATCAAAGATAATCACGTGTTCATTGAATTTTATGATGTCTATTGCCTTGTTAAGGATCGAGCACACACAAGTCTCTCTTTGAAAGGATTCATAAGGATGGACTCTATCAATTGGACCTCTCTCCCACCTTCAAGATCACTCATCTTCACTCACCCTAGCTCCAAACCTTCGCACCTTTCTCTTATCCCCGGTCATACACTACTTCAACCATCTTTGTTACCTTTTTCATTCCTTGTAATTATAGTCAGTGTCTCCCTTGTTCTCGGCACCACAGGACTTGGACATGCTTGTCATAATACATTGTCTTCTCGTGTTGAGACAGGTTAAAAATCTCTTGTAGTAAACAACATCGTTTTTGTGATGCTTGTAAAATGGGGAAAATGCATCAAATGCACTATGGTTCGCATTAATCATTCCACTTGTCCCTTTTGAGATTGTGCATACGAGATGTTTGGGGCCCAACCTCTTCCTTTTCTATGGATGGTTACAAATACTATGTCCACTTTGTTGATGACTTCACTCGATTCACATGGATTTATCCCTTGCGTAAAAAATAAAGCTCACTCAATATTTCTTGCTTTAATGCTATGGTAGAGAGACAGTTTCAAACTAAAATCAAAACACTACAATCGGATTGGGGTGGGGAATATAGGAGTCAGCTTTTTGTTCTTCATAATCTTGGTATTCACTTCCGACACTCGTGTCCCTATACCCATCCTCAAAATGGTTTAGCCGAATGAAAGCACCAACACATTGTTGAGATTGGGCTTACTCTTCTTGCTCAAGCTTCCTTTCTCTCAAATTTTGGTGGAATGCCTTCAAAGCTAGTTTACATCGAAATTAGCTCCCACACCCATACTTCACCACATATCTCCCCATCGAAACTCTTTGGTACAATCCCACGATTATCACTTCTTAAAATCCTTTGGTGTGCATGCTTCCCTTTTACAAGACCATATAATCGATCTAAATTAGAATACGAGATCAATTAAATGCATATTTCGGGATATAGTTCTCATCACAAAGGTTATAAATGTCTTACCCCACAGCAAAATTCTTGTGGCTCGAATGTTGAATTCAATGAACAAGAGTTTTCTTTTGTCATATTTTCATCTCCATCCACTAGATCTTCTCCCTCTTCGACCACAACTTCCTCACTTCCCATTTTGCCACTCCCACCTTCTGTCACTCCTTCTGTATATTCATCCTCTACTCAGCCGCCGAATCCTTCCCCATCGCTTCCTGCATCATCTCTGTTTCGAGACTTCACTCCCGATTGATATTCTTTGCTCCAAATGTCTCGACTTACCGAACCCATTCAACCTCCAAACCATCACTCCATGATTACTAGAGCTAAGAGTGGAATTTACAAGCCTCAATTTTTTTCTGTTCAAACTTTTCCTTTCTTTGTTGAACCTGTGATAAGGGTCTTTTTATGCATGTTTTATGTGTATATTTAAGTATGATTTGAGTTATTTTATCGTTAGTTTCATAAATTTTTGATTGTACATGGTTCACATTACTCGAGGTGCTTTTATTGGTGTAGATTGATGATTTGGGAGCTGTTTTTGGTGAATTTTGGGCCATGGTTTCATGTCAAAACATACCCGGGGTTTCGGATGCAAAAACACTCAAAATCCCAAGCTAAACGCGCGTCATTTCGGGGCCTTTTCAGTCAAACACGGGCAGAGTGTGTTTTTAAGCACGGCCGTGCTTTTTAAAAGTTAAAAACGAGCAATTTTTCGACCCGACGTACCAAACATGGCCAGGCCGTGCTTTTCAAGCACGGTCGTGTTCGAAAAATCCGAAAACACGGCTGCCGTGCTTTTAAAGCACGGGCATGCTTTTCGTCCAAACTTGGTTTTTCTTTGGCGGAAATTATGGAGACTTTCTCTTCTTGTTTTTGACAACCTTTGAGCAACTTTTACACCTCATTTTGATGCATCAAACTCTATTATTCCCTCAATTGTCATGTGGACACAATGATTCAACCAACTCAACCATGAATGTGCACACAATGATTCAACCAACTCAACCATGAATGTGCACACAATGATTCAACCAACAACCATGGAAGTGGAGCATTTGTTAGCATTATTGATGTGTTCTTTCACAAAGATGGTGCCTATAAAAGCCAAGAGTTTGAGTTGGAAAGATATATAATTCATGTAGTATTCATTGATAGAGAGATTCATTGTATATTCATTGTATATTCTATGTTTCAAAGCAAAATACATTGAGAGAATAAAAGAGATGTAGAGTTGGAAGTTGAAGAGCAATAGAGGAGAAGGCTTGGAGCTCAACATCATTGCAATCAACCAAGGAGGAAGTCTTGTATTGATCTTGAATAAGAGCTAAGTACACCATGTTCATTTTATTCATATCTTCTTGTGTAGTATACTCTTTTGACAAAGCCATGTGACTAAATTTCTAGTGTTTGAATGTAATGAACTCTAGAATGAATTTGTGATTAAGGTTTGTATGTTTTTAATAAAATCTTCATGTTTTGTGTGATTCACTTATGTTATGCCTTATTCATTCAAATTGGTATATGCGCAATATTGATTTGAAGTTTATTTTTCATCAGGAAATCGAGATTCATGGTGAAATAGAACCTATATAAGTGAAAAGAGTTGCATGCAATCCTAGATATAGGACGACATAAATCTTACGGATTAGGGTCAAACCTAATATGGGAATTCACAAATCATTATAATCTTTGTCTTGGGGTTTTAACTAGAAAGAGATTTGAGTTAATCAACTTGAGATTAGAAGTTATTCGCGCTTGATAGAGGATTTAACTTAAATCGGGAATTTCTCTGATCCATGAAACATGATATTTTACTAAAAGAGGTTGGTTTTTGTAAGGGATTATGGTTGTATTTTTATCTTGTTAAATCACAAAAACATTCTAGAGGATTTACATTCAAACACATTTCTAGCTCTTGATTTCTTAATTCTACAATCTATTTTTATTTGATCTTTTGTAAGTTGCAATTATTTTAAAATTCTCTATTTTTCATTTTCATTAAACAAACAAAACTACGAAAATTGCTAGATTAAATAACAAAAAAAGACGGTAATTATTAGTACTTACAATCCTCGTGGGAATGACACTCGGTACTCAATAATCTATACTACAAAACGATAGGTGCACTTGCATATGGTTTTCTAGAGTAGCTTTTGAGCCATCAACCTGCCAATGCCATCAAACACTATCCTTACCTCATTGGAAGCGGGCAATGGATGAAGAACATCTTGCTCTTATTAAGAATCACACCTAGGAGTTGTTAGTCCAAGTGGCTACGATAATCTAGAGGGGGTGAATAGATTATCCGATTTTTTTCGCAAATCACCCTCTTTTTCGAATCAACAAGTAAATGACAAGAATGTAAATGCGGAAATTAAACAACACTCGTTGATTTAAAGAGGTTCAACCCACCTAGGGCCTAATCTCTACCACCCCAAAGTATCTGCGGGATGGATTTCAAAAAGAAAAAGATTTTATTAATTACCACAATTAATACAACACCTTGAGGATCACCACAATCCTCTTACAACACCTTCAAGGAGATTACCACAATCTTCCTTCACCACCTATGAAGAGTACCACACTCTTCAAACACCTATCACTTAGATCACCCAAGTTTATTCTTACCACAAGAATACTCACAAGGATGTCTTGTGTTGAATGATGGACAAAATTCAAGATTACAACTCTATGAAACCAATACAAAGATTGAGTGCAAGTGTAATCAAGAATCAAAAAGCCTAGACCTCAAAGATGTGCAAGTGAAAGTACTTAGGCTATTACAACAAGAATGTAAAAATGAAAGCTTGAACAATTTGCAGATTTCTTGTTGTGTATTTTGCTTGTATGTGTTGTGTCTTGTGTCTTCAATTCATCCTCTATTTATAGGGAAGTCTTCACCAACATAGGCTCCTTCTTCTTCACTTTTGTCTACAAAAAGAGGATCACAAGATGTAGAAATATTGTACAAAATTGAAAAGCAAATCTTGCTGTCACAGATTACAACGGTTGGAATTTTGTTGTCGCAAAATAACATAGAGGCGACCTAGGTTGCCCTGTTTAAGATTTCGAACGTTTGAAAAAGAAAGTGTGATCTAGGCTGGTCGGCAGGGGGTCGGCCGGTCGACGGAAGTGCGGCGGTCGACCTCACCCTTGACCGATCCCCCTCCTTCATTTTTCAAGTTCGGTATGTTCTGTTTCGTGTTTTCTTTCCTTGGTCTGCGGTCGACGCTTTGCGACGGTCGACCTCAATTTGAAATGTTGTCCAATTTTTATCAAAAATAAACTTCAAGAAATACTCCAAAAAATTAGTAAAAACATTTTAAATCAATTGGGAGTATTTGGACAACATTTACAAACATTGTTTTGGTGTAAAAACCAATATAAACAAAATCATCAAACTTTTCTGTCTATATTTTCATCTCCATCCACTAGATCTTCAATGAACAAGAGTTTTCTTTTTTGTCATATTTTCATCTCCATCCACTAGATCTTCTCCTCTTCGACCACAACTTCCTCACTTCCCATTTTGTCACTCCCACCTTCTCATCACTCCTTACGTATATTCATCCTCTACTCGGTAGTCGAATCCTTCCCCCTGATCTGCATCATCTCCTGTTTCGAGACTTCACTCCCGGTTGATATTGTTGCTCCAAATGTCTCGACTTACCCTGACCCATTCGGCCTCCAAACCATCACTCCATGATTACTAGAGCTAAGAGTGGAATTTACAAGCCTCAATTTTTTTTTTCTGTTCAAACTTTCCTTCCTTTGTTGAACTCGCCAATGCCCCTTTGAAACACTATCCTTACCTCATTGGAAGCGAGCAATGGATGAAGAATATCTTGCTCTTATTAAGAATCACACACGGGAGTTGTTAGTCCAGTGGCTACGATAATCTAGAGGGGGTGAATAGATTATGCCGATTTTTGCAAATCACCCTCTTTTTCGAATCAACAAGTAAATGACAAGAATGTTAATGCGGAAATTAAACAACACTCGTTGATTTAAAGAGGTTCAACCCACCTAGGGCCTAATCCTCTACCACCCTAGTATCTCAGGGATGGATTTCAAAAAGAAAAAGATTTTATTAATTACCACAATTAATACAACACCTTGAGGATCACCACAATCCTCTTACAACACCTTGAAGGAGAATACCACAATCTTCCTTCACCACCTATGAAGAGTACCACACTCTTCAAACACCTATCACTTAGATCACCCAAGTGTATTCTTACTTACCAAGAATACTCACAAGGATGTCTTGTGTTGAATGATGGACAAAATTCAAGATTACAACTCTATGAAACAAATACAAAGATTGATTGCAAGTGTAATAAAGAATCAAAAAGCCTAGACCTCAAAGATGTGCAAGTGAAAGTACTTAGGCTATTACAACAAGAATGTAAAAATGAAAGCTTGAACAATTTGCAGATTTCTTGTTGTGTATTTTGCTTGTATGTGTTGTGTCTTGTGTCTTCAATTCATCCTCTATTTATAGGAAGTCTTCACCAACATAGGCTCCTTCTTCTTCACTTTTGTCTACAAAAAGAGGATCACAAGATGTAGAAATATTGTACAAAATTGAAAAGCAAATCTTGCTGTCACAGACAGTAACGGATGGAATTTCTTTGTCGCAAAATAACATAGGGTGACGGTTGCCCTGTTTAAGATTTCGAACGTTTGAAAAAGAAAGTGCGATCTAGGTACATGTCGGCAGGGGGGTCGGCCGGTCGATGGGAAGTGCGACAAGTCGACCTCACCCCTTGACCGATCCCCTCCTTCATTTTTCAAGTTCGGTATGTTACATTTCGTGTTTTCTTTCCTTCAGTCTGGTCGACGCTTTGCGACGGTGCCGACCTCCAATTTGAAATGTTGTCAATTTTTATCAAAAATAAACTTCAAGAAATACTCCAAAAAATTAGTAAAAACATTTTAAATCAATTGGGAGTATTTGGACAACATTTACAAACATTGTTTTGGTGTAAAAACCAATATAAACAAAATCATCAAACTTTTCTCGTCTATATTTTCATCTCCATCCACTAGATCTTCAATGAACAAGAGTTTTCTTTTACGTCATATTTTCATCTCCATCCACTAGATCTTCTCCTCTTCGACCACAACTTCCTCACTTCCCATTTTGTCACTCCCACCTTCCTCGTCACTCCTTCGTATATTCATCCCTCTACTCGGTAGTCGAATCCTTCCCCACCGATCCCGCATCATCTCCCATTTCGAGACTTCACTCCCGGTTGATATTCTTGCTCCAAATGTCTCGACTTACCTGACCCATTCAGCCTCCAAACCATCACTCCATGATTACTAGAGCTAAGAGTGGAATTTACAAGCCTCAATTTTTTTCTGTTCAAACTTTCCTTCCTTTGTTGAACCCGCCAATGCCATCTTTGAAACACTATCCTTACCTCATTGGAAGCGAGCAATGGATGAAGAATATCTTGCTCTTATTAAGAATCACACACGGGAGTTGTTAGTCAGTGGCTACGATAATCTAGAGGGGAGGTGAATAGATTATGCCGATTTTTTGCAAATCACCCTCTTTTTGAATCAACAAGTAAATGATAAGAATGTTAATGCGGAAATTAAACAACACTCGTTGATTTAAAGAGGTTCAACCCACTAGGGCCTAATCCTCTACCACCCAAAGTATCTCCAGGGATGGATTTCAAAAAGAAAAAAGATTTTATTAATTACCACAATTAATACAACACCTTGAGGATCACCACAATCCTCTTACAACACCTTGAAGGAGAATACCACAATCTTCCTTCACCACCTATGAAGAGTACCACACTCTTCAAACACCTATCACTTAGATCACCCAAGTGTATTCTTACACAAGAATACTCACAAGGATGTCTTGTGTTGAATGATGGACAAAATTCAAGATTACAACTCTATGAAACAAATACAATGATTGATTGCAAGTGTAATAAAGAATCAAAAAGCCTAGACCTCAAAGATGTGCAAGTGAAAGTACTTAGCTATTACAACAAGAATGTAAAAATGAAAGCTTGAACAATTTTTGATTTCTTGTTGTGTATTTTGCTTGTATGTGTTGTGTCTTGTGTCTTCAATTCATCCTCTATTTATAGGGAAGTCTTCACAAAGATAGTCTCCTTCTTCTTCACTTTTGTCTACAAAAAGAGGATCACAAGATGTAGAAATATTGTACAAAATTGAAAAGCAAATCTTCTTGTCCACAGTTACAACGCAGTTGGAATTTTTTTCTTTGTCGCAAAATAACATAGGGTGACCGTTGCCCTGTTTAAGATTTCGAACGTTTGAAAAAGAAAGTGCGATCTAGGTACAGTCACAGGGGTCGGTGGTCGATGGGGGGGTGCGAGGTCGACCTCACCCGACGATCCCCTCCTTCATTTTTCAAGTTCAAGATGTGTTACATTTCGTGTTTTCTTTCCTTCAGTCTGCGGTCGACGCTTTGCGCGATGGTCGACCTCAATTTGAAATGTTGTCCAATTTTTATCAAAAATAAACTTCAAGAAATACTCCAAAAATTAGTAAAAACATTTTAAATCAATTGGGAGTATTTGGACAACATTTACAAACATTGTTTTGGTGTAAAAACCAATATAAACAAAATCATCAAACTTTTCTCGTCTATATTTTCATCTCCATCCACTAGATCTTCAATGAACAAGAGTTTTCTTTTAATACATATTTTCATCTCCATCCACTAGATCTTCTCCTCTTCGACCACAACTTCCTCACTTCCCATTTTGTCACTCCCACCTTCTGTCACTCCTTCGTATATTCATCCTCTACTCAAAGTAGTCGAATCCTTCCCCCCCATCGCTCCGCATCATCTCACATTTCGAGACTTCACTCCCGGTTGATATTGCTGCTCCAAATGTCTCTCGACTTACCCCAGCCCATTCAGCCTCCAAACCATCACTCCATGATTACTAGAGCTAAGAGTGGAATTTACAAGCCTCAATTTTTTTCTGTTCAAACTTTCCCTTCCTTTGTTGAACCCGCCAATGCCACTGAAACACTATCCTTACCTCATTGGAAGCGAGCAATGGATGAAGAATATCTTGCTCTTATTAAGAATCACACCGGGAGTTGTTAGTCAGTGGCTACGATAATCTAGAGGGGGTGAATAGATTATGCCGATTTTTGCAAATCACCCTCTTTTTCGAATCAACAAGTAAATGACAAGAATGTTAATGCGGAAATTAAACAACACTCGTTGATTTAAAGAGGTTCAACCCACCACAGGGCCTAATCCTCTACCACCCAAGATCTCAGGGATGGATTTCAAAAAGAAAAAGATTTTATTAATTACCACAATTAATACAACACCTTGAGGATCACCACAATCCTCTTACAACACCTTCAAGGAGAATACCACAATCTTCCTTCACCACCTATGAAGAGTACCACACTCTTCAAACACCTATCACTTAGATCACCCAAGTGTATTCTTACTTACCACAAGAATACTCACAAGGATGTCTTGTGTTGAATGATGGACAAAATTCAAGATTACAACTCTATGAAACCAATACAAAGATTGATTGCAAGTGTAATAAAGAATCAAAAGCCTAGACCTCAAAGATGTGCAAGTGAAAGTACTTGAAACTTAGGCTATTACAACAAGAATGTAAAAATGAAAGCTTGAACAATTTGCAGATTTCTTGTTGTGTATTTTGCTTGTATGTGTTGTGTCTTGTGTCTTCAATTCATCCTCTATTTATAGGGAAGTCTTCCCCAACATAGGCTCCTTCTTCTTCACTTTTGTCTACAAAAAGAGGATCACAAGATGTAGAAATATTGTACAAAAATGAAAAGCAAATCTTGCTGTCACAGATTGCAACGGTTGGAATTTTGCTGTCACAAAATAACATAGGGTGACCGGTTGCCTGTTTAAGATTTCGAACGTTTGAAAAAGAAAGTGCGATCTAGTGCAAAGTCGGCAGGGGTCGATGGTCGACGGGGGTGCGACCGGTCGACCTCACCACCTGACCAGATCCCCTCCTTCATTTTTCAAGTTCGAGTATGTTCTGTTTCGTGTTTTCTTTCCTTCAGTGCGATTGGTCGACGCTTTGCGCGACGGCCGACCTCAATTTGAAATGTTGTCCAATTTTTATCAAAAATAAACTTCAAGAAATACTCCAAAAAATTAGTAAAAACATTTTAAATCAATTGGGAGTATTTGGACAACATTTACAAACATTGTTTTGGTGTAAAAACCAATATAAACAAAATCATCAAACTTTTTTGTCTATATTTTCATCTCCATCCACTAGATCTTCAATGAACAAGAGTTTTCTTTTGTCATATTTTCATCTCCATCCACTAGATCTTCTCCTCTTCGACCACAACTTCCTCACTTCCCATTTTGTCACTCCCACCTTTGTCACTCTTCGTATATTCATCCTCTACTCGGTAGTCGAATCCTTGGCTGCTTCCCGCATCATCTCCTGTTTCGAGACTTCACTCCCCAGTTGATATTGTTGCTCCAAATGTCTCTCGACTTACCCCACCCATTCAGCCTCCAAACCATCACTCCATGATTACTAGAGCTAAGAGTGGAATTTACAAGCCTCAATTTTTTTGTTCAAACTTTCCCTTCCTTTGTTGAACCCGCCAATGCCATGAAACACTATCCTTACCTCATTGGAAGCGAGCAATGGATGAAGAATATCTTGCTCTTATTAAGAATCACACCGGGAGTTGTTAGTCCAAGTGGCTACGATAATCTAGGGGGGTGAATAGATTATGCCGATTTTTTGCAAATCACCCTCTTTTTCGAATCAACAAGTAAATGACAAGAATGTTAATGCGGAAATTAAACAACACTCGTTGATTTAAAGAGGTTCAACCCACCTAGGGCCTAATCCTCTACCACCCCAGTATCTCCGGGATGGATTTCAAAAAGAAAAAGATTTTATTAATTACCACAATTAATACAACACCTTGAGGATCACCACAATCCTCTTACAACACCTTCAAGGAGATTACCACAATCTTCCTTCACCACCTATGAAGAGTACCACACTCTTCAAACACCTATCACTTAGATCACCCAAGTGTATTCTTACACCCACAAGAATACTCACAAGGATGTCTTGTGTTGAATGATGGACAAAATTCAAGATTACAACTCTATGAAACCAATACAAAGATTGATTGCAAGTGTAATAAAGAATCAAAAGCCTAGACCTCAAAGATGTGCAAGTGAAAGTACTTAGGCTATTACAACAAGAATGTAAAAATGAAAGCTTGAACAATTTGCAGATTTCTTGTTGTGTATTTTGCTTGTATGTGTTGTGTCTTGTGTCTTCAATTCATCCTCTATTTATAGGAAGTCTTCCCCAACATAGGCTCCTTCTTCTTCACTTTTGTCTACAAAAAGAGGATCACAAGATGTAGAAATATTGTACAAAATTGAAAATCTTTGCTGTCACAGTTGCAACGGTTGGAATTTTGTTGTCGCAAAATAACATAGGGTGACCGGTTGCCCTGTTTAAGATTTCGAACGTTTGAAAAAGAAAGTGTGATCTAGGTGCAGTCACAGGGGGTCGGCCGGTCGACGTCGGGGTGCGGACGGTCGACCTCACCCTTGACGATCCCCCCTCCTTCATTTTTCAAGTTCGGTATGTTCTGCTTTCGTGTTTTCTTTCCTTCTTCAGTAAGTCGGTCGACGCTTTGACGACGGTGCCGACCTCAATTTGAAATGTTGTCCAATTTTTATCAAAAATAAACTTCAAGAAATACTCCAAAAATTAGTAAAAACATTTTAAATCAATTGGGAGTAATTGGACAACATTTACAAACATTGTTTTGGTGTAAAAACCAATATAAACAAAATCATCAAACTTTTTCGCTACATATTTTCATCTCCATCCACTAGATCTTCAATGAACAAGAGTTTTCTTTTTACATATTTTCATCTCCATCCACTAGATCTTCTCCCTCTTCGACCACAACTTCCTCACTTCCCATTTTGTCACTCCCACCTTCCTCGTCACTCCTTCGTATATTCATCCTCTACTCATTGCCGAATCCTTCCCCCACCGCTCCTGCATCATCTCCTGTTTCCGAGACTTCACTCCCGGTTGATATTGTTGCTCCAAATGTCTCGACTTACCCCACCCCATTCGGCCTCCAAACCATCACTCCATGATTACTAGAGCTAAGAGTGGAATTTACAAGCCTCAATTTTTTTCATTTCAAACTTTCCCTTCCTTTGTTGAACCCGCCAATGCCATGAAACACTATCCTTACCTCATTGGAAGCGAGCAATGGATGAAGAATATCTTGCTCTTATTAAGAATCACACTGGGAGTTGTTAGTCAGTGGCTACGATAATCTAGGGGTGAATAGATTATGCCGATTTTTGCAAATCACCCTCTTTTTCGAATCAACAAGTAAATGACAAGAATGTTAATGCGGAAATTAAACAACACTCGTTGATTTAAAGAGGTTCAACCCACCTAGGGCCTAATCCTCTACCACCCCAAGTATCTCAGGGATGGATTTCAAAAAGAAAAAGATTTTATTAATTACCACAATTAATACAACACCTTGAGGATCACCACAATCCTCTTACAACACCTTCAAGGAGAATACCACAATCTTCCTTCACCACCTATGAAGAGTACCACACTCTTCAAACACCTATCACTTAGATCACCCAAGTGTATTCTTACCACAAGAATACTCACAAGGATGTCTTGTGTTGAATGATGGACAAAATTCAAGATTACAACTCTATGAAACCAATACAAAGATTGATTGCAAGTGTAATAAAGAATCAAAAAGCCTAGACCTCAAAGATGTGCAAGTGAAAGTACTTAGGCTATTACAACAAGAATGTAAAAATGAAAGCTTGAACAATTTGCAGATTTCTTTGTTGTGTATTTTGCTTGTATGTGTTTGTGTCTTGTGTCTTCAATTCATCCTCTATTTATAGGAAGTCTTCACCAACATAGACTCCTTCTTCTTCTTCACTTTTGTCTACAAAAAGAGGATCACAAGATGTAGAAATATTGTACAAAATTGAAAAGCAAATCTTCACACATCAGTAATTCTAAGTTGGAATTTTTTTGTCATCGCAAAATAACATAGGGTGACCGCTGTCTGTTTAAGATTTCGAATGTTTGAAAAAGA